>VZRU01021344.1:22239-51047 GCA_013398155.1 Pedionomus torquatus | reverse complement strand
TTTTACGGCAGGATGGCTTGTGGCTAGGCTGGGGACACTGTGCACTTCTGCATGCTGCTCTGCAGCTCCCCATGGTCTCTTCAGGACTGCTGTTGTTTGCTGAGACCTGTTGCATGTAGAAAGGCACCACGAGGCTGAGAAGAGACTGTAGAGAAAGGTATCAGAAGTCTTCCTCCTTACTTCTTCCCAGCCTAAAGGGCTTCCCCTGGAGCGATGTTCCTCTCACTGCAGCAGCTGAATTCTGTCATGTCTAGGGAGCCTGTACGTGTTGGACTGTGAGCCAACTGGGGATAGTCATCTGAGGGCGGCTGGGTGCTCCTTCTCCTTGAGGCCTGAATGTGTTGCCTGAACGCCCTGAGAGCGAGGGACTGGGTTGTCCCAGGTCTGAAGAACATGGTGTTGCTATTAGTTGCCCTAGCTCCCCCAACTTGTTTTAACATGCAGACAGTATTCCTGTGAGTGAGCAAGGAAGAGCAGGAAGTCCAGATAAATAAATTTGAACTTTCTTCTCCATGGAAAGTGGGTCAGTGAAAAGTAAGTTTCAGAGCACCGCCTTGTGTATGTTATGAGAACCTGTGAAGTGTGGCAGTAACATCACTCTCATCTGTGGAAAGTGTCTCTGGTTTCCTGTAGCTAGACTTAAATGTGAATGCAATTACATGTGTCTACTGTGGAGCCTTAGCAAAGAGGCTTGCTCTCTCGGGCTGGATCCTGTGAGGTGGGAAATGCAACCAAAAGTCTAAGGTTTTTGTGTGGATGTAGGGGTGGGACAAAGGGGCAGAGTAATTCCTTCCTTGTTAAGGGCTTTTTGAGAAGACAATTTATGTGATGTGTTAGAGTGATTTTTAGCAAGAGTCACTGTTTTAATATCTGTGCCTTGTGGGAGGTGACTGGTGTCTCCTCCCAGCTTTGCTCTTTGAAGCAGTTTATCCTTACTGAGCTTACGTTAGCATGTAGCAAGTACTTCCGCTCCCTCTTTTTCTCGCCTTCTTCAATGTTGTGCTACCTGAACATCTTGTACCCTTCTACAGAGAAGTCAGGAAATTTTATCACCCTTTCTCTGATGCAGAACTGAGCTAGAGATGTGTGACTTTGGGCAAGTCCCTCAGCCTTGACAAAGCTCAGGATAGAGCATAGGTCCTAGTCTAGTGCTACATGAAAATGTAACGGCTTTTCCTCTTCTGGCAGTCACTTGCCTTGTTTCTTTAAGTGCCCAGTGAAGACTTTAGCATTGGACAAGGCCAGGGAGTTAATGACTCTGATATCACAGTACCCTAGGCCTTTTGGGCTTGCATAATGCAAAGTGCTCCACTTCCCTGGCCATTACCCAGCACACCCAGCATTGCCTTTCTCTTCTGCTACCCCAAGTGCAGGACCAGGCATGATACTGCAGGAAAATGTGATGTGCTCTTTTCACTAGTTGTGGTCATAACATCGTCAGCAAATGAGCAGAGTTAAGGTCATGCAGATGACCATAACGATACCATTTCCTGGGTCAAGCAACTTTCTTTGCAAATATGATGCTCTTAATGTCACTTTTCCTAGGAAAATTCTGCAAAGGGCAAACAAAGCGAGCAGGTTACTTCTCACTCCACTGCAGCCAGATAACAGGATGCACTGTGTAGGCCAGTGTGTGCAAAGCAGCAAGGCAGGAGCCTTTGTTTGCCACACCAACACCCCATACCGTGCATCCTCCAAAAACTTTTATCTTGAGAAGCAAAGCAGAGGACAGCTCCTTACCTTTTCAACCTGTTCAGGGAGCAAAGATTTGGCAAAAAGTTTAAGATGTCTTTATTTCCAGTGAGTCACGTATCATCTACATCCAATTCAGGTATCTAAAGCACAACTCTGCTCTTCCATATCTAACCACATAGATTTAGATTTTTGGTGGACTGCTGAAGTCAGTCTGCAACATTTGGGCTGTCTCTTTGATGAACTTCTCATTTTGCTCTTCTGCTAATGCAGCTCTAAAACGTCTGCCAGTCTCCTCATGTGCCTTAAAAGGGAATCCTCCATTCTGGGGTAAGTGTTCCTGGGGGGTGTGAACAGCAGTGCAAGTTGCCACTGTAAAAGCCAAAGGTAAACTTTCCACACTGGTTGTAACTTTTGTGGGTCACTCTTTGTGTCAAGAATGCTGCTGTGAAAGCTACCTTGCAATTACGGCGGTTAGTGAGCTTCAGCTGTACCGCAGGATCCTTCACAGCCTGTTCTCTTCTACCAGTTACTGCCATCTGAGTGTCTGCTCAGTATGGAGAGTACAGCATCCGTAATGTCAGCCCTGCGCAGGAGTCTTCCTGCTTTCTTGATACATGTGTGTGTCTATGCTCTACTTGCCTGCAAAGCATTGAAATCATCACATAAAGAGCCTGTTTTGTCTCCTTGTATGGTTGTTATCTGCATAGGCAACACAGGCATGTGGAGTTTAGGGGAAAATATAGTTACAAAGAGAGGGACCAGTGAAATGAAGGTTCTGCAGCAGTGATGAAATAGCCCCTTTCTCCTTTGGTGGCTTTTGTCCCTCTGCTGAGTCCATGAACTGAAACTTTCAACATGTACGTGGTTTCACAAGTGCATTCTTGTTTGTTTGGCTTTGTTTTTCCCCTGTTCCCCCTTCTGTACTGTGTAAATCCTCCAGAGCTGCTGCTCATGCAAGGCACTGCTGCAAGATCCTTCCAGTGCTGAACTCAAGTTATCACTGTAGTAGCTAGAGAACCGTTTGGGGGAAGTAGCTATATGGATGGGTCTGGTGAATTTTCTTTTGTGGGCTCTAGCCCACATACATCAACGTGTTCTGAAATGACTCCCATGCTGGCGTGCAGAAGGGATTGCACAGGGAAATGGGACTAGATGATGTTGGCCCCTCAGGCTGGAGGTTTTGACTGCATCAGTGACCTTCCACTAAAGCTGTTCAATGCCTGCTCCTGGTAGCTGTCTGTGTCTCTCGCTCCTTCTGCGTTTGCATGCACTGAATCAGCTCTCCCTGGCCCACTTCCTTCTCTGGCAGTCTTGAGCTGTTTTGCAAGAGTGCTGAGCACAGCTTTTCCCTCTTCAATACCTGTTGCCCACACTGTACTTGGCACAGTTGGCTGCTGGAGTCCAGCCTTGTTTGGAGCTGAGACCAAGAAATAGTACTGAGTGTCTCACAGAGGCTGGAGATGCCACTGATAACTCTTGTGAAGGTGTTCTATCACCCAAGAACTGGTGAGTTGTTAAGCTGTGGCTCTTGTGAGGAGGAAGGAGGGTGAATTTCGGTGCTGTGTCTGTCACAGTGGCCTGGGGCAGAGTGTGAGTGAAAGATTCTCATCCATTGCTGTGGTGGGGGTCAGGGCTTTGTCCTTGTCCGTCTTCCTTTTAGTTGACTGCAGAAGTCTTGATGCATTGTGGGCAGTCCGGAAGCTCCAGGAGGGCTGTTTTGGGATGCACTATGGGGACAGGAAAGGTATTCTGAAGGAAAGAATGGCACTGTCCTCAAAACACATGCTGGTATATTTACCAAATTTTAAAAAGTGGAAGTGCTTTAGTATTTTCAGGGTAGTTCTTCTCTCCCTCTCTTCTAAAATTCAGGAGCTGCTCAGGAAAGTTTGAATTCCTATAATGGAAGTTCTAAGATTCAGACAACTGACAGAATAGTAACACAAGTGGCCTCCTTGATTTTGTAAGTGTTTTGAATGTGATTATTTGGTTTTCTAGCTGATGTCTGGCCAAATAAGCACTGCTGCTCTGAAGCCGATGTTCCTATTGAGCAATTGGTGTTGTGCTTTATTGTGATCCTTTCAATAATATTTGCTAGAGACAAATGAGCTACTCGTTCAGCTTTTAAATGTTTAACACCTGTCATAAGGATGCTGCTCAAGCCTTTTGCTGGTCCTGAATGTTGTCTGTTGAAATTTCCCTGCTTGTTCACTGGAAGCATCATGGTGTTTGCAGGCTATTCAGGTTTGGTGAACAAAGAATAGATCTTTTTCTTTAAGGATGGTGAAATAAATGATTTCAGTTTCTTACAGATTTGTCTTTTTTGACTACTAAACCTTCTCCCCTGCTGTGCTAACCCCAGTTCTTTCTCAGAGCACTTGTTGGGCAAAACCCAGCACCTTCTATGACTCCTTCAGGGGAGCATGTGGGCTCCTCAGCCTGACTGCCTGCTTTGGGCTAATGCAAAATGATTTTAATGCTTTGTATTTAACTCATGTTTCATGTGACTTTCTGGTTGCTACTTTTGTTTCTCAGTGCGGAAATGCGCAGAGAACTTTGGGTAATAAATTTATTTTCTTTCTTTGCTTGAATTCCAAGCCATGGGTCCCAGGTTGTTGGGGAAAGCTGAGACTGAAGCATCAGACAGAAGTGTGTACTCCCTTTGCTTTATAAACCAAGCAAAAAAGATTATTAACCCGGCAGCCATTTATTTGTTCAAGACAGGAAGTGATGGTTGCAGCCTTGTATTTAAGGGTTTATTTTAGCAAACAATGTTAATTCTCCCAGCTGGTATTTGCTGCAGCTGGACTCCTTCTCTGCCTAACAGTTTACATCATCTCATGGAAAATGGCCCAGGATCTGATCTCCTGTCACAAAGAGGTGTTTTTCTGTATCTACCTGACTGTAAAGCAACTACTTATCCCGTGCCATTTCTCACCTCTGCAGACAGATGGCATTGCATGATGCTCCCTTATCTGGGACAGCACAGGCCTCTTCTGCCTGATTTTTCAAGTGGATTGAAGCACCCTCATGGGACCCTTTTGACTGGTAGGGTAGGAAACCTGGAGCAAAGGGTGGCTGGCTGGGAACAGCTGTCAGGTCCAGCAGAGACCATCCTCATGTGACTTGAAGTCATCTTGTCCCTCTGCTCTGGGTGAAGCGGACAGCTGTGAGTTGCATGTTTTGTCTCCACCATCTACAGCCACCTTGCTTCCAGTTTGTCTGAGGAAGGAAGCAATTTCCTGGAAAACTGGCTTGTGCGAGACAGTCATGTTGCTCTAAGGGTACTGCTGCAGTTGAAGTAATTAAACCCATCCCTGTGTAGACACAGTTAAACTGAGACATGTCTTTTAGCCTGGTTTCCTATGGAAACAAGCCTTATGCAATCCTGCTGTCTGTAAGCCTTCCTTCTCCTCCTCCGTCATAGTAGTTTGTGCACTGGTTGGACAATTTCAACCAAACGTGACAGAAGTTTCCAAGCTGTCAGGTTTCTACAGATTTCATGGAAATAGGTGTTTTCATAGAGCACAGGGACTCTGCCTGGAGCCTGTCTTGGAGGGAAGGGCTGCAGTGAGGGTTTGACTTAGACTGGTTGCTGGAGAATCCCAGCCTGGAGGAAAGATTTGAAATGCCTCTGCCATGGGAACAGATGGAGTTAGCGTCTGCACCTGTATAAGGTGTTGCCTTGCCAAGCGCAAGTGGATCAAACTCTGGAGCAGTTAATTTTGTCTGAGGTGCCAGCTCTGTTCCTCTGCGGGAAATCCCCACCTCCAGGGGGACAGGGGGCCTAAGCCATGTAGGAAACACAGCTTGAAATGCCTGGTTTAATAAAATAGCCTTAAATGAGTACTGTTAAAATACTTCAGCTGCAAGGGCTAGTGTTTTAGAAAGTATCCCTGCTAGGAGAGGCAGATGGTTGGAGGCCATAATGGCTTCAATTAGTTCACATTTCACCCATGTGTGTTTGGAGTCAGCATCCTTGGAGAAACGGATCAGGTGACTGAGAGACAGTTGTAGCAACCCAGACTTAATCCTGATGCTTGGAGGATATGCTGCTGATTGTCTGTGGTTTTAGGGGTCTTGGAA
Organism: Pedionomus torquatus; assembly: GCA_013398155.1. Taxonomy (NCBI): domain Eukaryota; kingdom Metazoa; phylum Chordata; class Aves; order Charadriiformes; family Pedionomidae; genus Pedionomus; species Pedionomus torquatus. The sequence goes on along the minus strand of VZRU01021344.1, from coordinate 45,269 downwards.
CAGGAGAAGAGTCAGCCATTTCTGTGGCTGTGAGCTGTTATTCCAGTGCAGGACTGACCATGTGCTGGACTGGTTTGCACCGAGGTGCAAGAGCTTGCACTTGGAATTAGTTACTGGGTAAAATCTGAGCCCCAGCAGTGTTTTGGGTAGAGACGGCAATGGCAGCTGTGGCTGGAGCAATACTGTGGGATAGTGTGTGGGTAGCATGTGGCTGTGCAGGCTGGTGTGGGGAAAGCTGTGTGGGGTGAGAGAGAGGCCAGTGGATGCTACTGTTTTGTCCTGTGAATCTGAAATGGGTTCTCCTGCGCGCCTGCACTGTGCTCAGAGGCTTGCAGGGCCCTTGCCCCAGCTGGTGGCCCTCATGAAGGTTGTGCAGCCATGCAGCCTTGCTGCTACTGCAGCTCAGTGGAAAAACGTGCAAACAGCCAGCAACTCTTTCCTCTCCCTCGTGCTGAGCTGGTGTTCAATGGAGTGTTTTTCCCTTGGTGATGTTGGAGAAGCTGCTGTTGATGATTACCTGCAGGCATTTCATTAAAAGAGGACCAACTTTCTTCTCCCCTTTTTTCCAAAACTCGCTGATTCTGTCTGCTCATGTCTTTTCGTTAGTGTGTTGTCCATAGGAATAGATTCCTGTGGAGATCATACAGGACATGATTTTCCCATCCTGAAAAGGTGGAAACATGTAGAAGCTACTGGAAGACAAAATCATCAGCCTCAGTGGGAGTGGCGGTTTCTAAGGAAGGAGGAAGTCTCGGAGGGATATCCTGCCTTATCCAGCTGATGCAAAAAGTCATTGAAATAAGTATAGTACAAAGGAAAAGGTATTTCAAAGTGGGCTTTGGATCCTCTTGGCTGTGTATGGGCACTGTTTCAGCTCCCAATCAGGTTCAGGTGTGGCAGCAGACAGGCTGTGAGGTGCGTCTGTCAGTAGCCAGACCATTTGATGAGCACCTTCAGGACAGCAGTAGCTCAGCTCCATCTTTGAAGTGCCTTGGAAAACAGTCTGTGTGTGATCTGCCTCTCCGGATGAGCAGAGTAACTGAATTACATCCTTTAATTCCATCTTGGCCTTCTGGTAAGATCAGTGCAGGTGGGCAACACAAGGGTGGCGTCTGTCCCCATGCTGACATAAATGAAATCAGTCTCTAATGAAGCATCTTCCTCTCAGCAGAAGTGAGGGCTACAATTCTGAACCTGTTTTCCATCTCCCCGGTCCAGCTCCTTCTCCCTGTCTGTCCCATCTCCCACTGGCTCCAGCCACGTCTGACTGCTGCCCAGGGTCTGTTGATGGCCTGCTCCCCAGTGATGCCTGCCCTGTGTTGCTCCAGCCCTGGCTGACAGCTGCAGTGACCTTGCTGCCATTTCCCATGGTGGCTTTATGAGGTGCTTGTGCTCCCTGTGCCGGTATTGTTGTTATTTTTGGAACTTTTGCTTCAGGCTGAGATCTCATCTTTTGGCTTGAAAGTCTAGCTCCTGCCTTTTAACTTGAAAGAGAAGGGCAGGATTTGAATCTGAAGGTTTCAGCCACCTGAAGAGCCTAGAAAGACAGGATATTTTATCACTTATGTAAATGGCATGTTTCCCCACTATATTAAAAGCTTTTGTTCCTTTTCCTGTCTGCTCGTATGTTCCTGCAAGGGGTCTGAAACCAGGGATTGCCTTGGATTCATCTGTAACGGGCATTTGAGTTGCCACATCAGCCATCATCAAAGTGGGAGGCTGCTGCAGAGGCAAGGTGGCAAGCATGAACTGTTGAGCTCATGGGGCTCCATGTCCTTCACATAGACACCTGATAACATGTGCCAGTTTTGGTAAGGTGCCTCTTTGCCATGCCCCATTACTCCTCACACACCAGACTCTGACAAATCATGAATGTTTTAGAAAGCTGAATACAGGGGAGTCCTTTCATCAGCAAACCTCACAGACAGGGCAAGGGCTTTATCAGTCCCTGCAGGATGTCCCTGCAATGCTACTGGTGGCACAGGAGGGAATGTTCCAGCTCTACAATGGGGGTTTACTGGACTTGGTGACTTGTAGCTGGTGATGCCCATACCGCTCACTAGCCAAGGCTCATTAAAACAGTCTCACCTCTTAGCTGCTCTAAGCTGCCTTTCAAGCAGGCACAGAGTTAAGAGTTGTGCTGGGAGTGGATGAGTTAAAGAAATGATTGTTCCTTTGTGTTGAAGCAAACCATGGGATCAGCAGAGTGTAAAAGTGAACCCAGCCTCTGTGACCAACCTGCCTTGGGAGCTGCTGTTCTTTGTCACTCACTGCAGGGTGATGTCCAGAGAAAAGCTTACTTTGCAGAGGGAGTTCCTGGGACTGCACAGATTCAAGGAGGAATCAAAAACTGTTTAAAAAGTCTGTAGGCTTTAAAAATAATTATGGCATGTGGATGCAATGGCATGCTGTGCTGGTGGGTCTGTGCTCTTGGCATGGTTGCAAAAGATACATGCACATAATTAGGCTCAGCAGTGCCTGAGCTTACTAGAAATCTTGGTGTTGGACTCTCAGGTTATCATTTCCTTGCATTAAAGTACTCATAAGAAAATGAGTTGGGATAAGGAATAAAAAATTGATTTGTGTTCTTAAAAAAAGGCTGAGATACAAGGTTCCCCATACTTGTCCTGTGGCTATAAATGCATAACATATGAGTGTGCTAGGATTTCCATGTAGCAGTTCAAGGCACTTTTAACCACAGTTACTGGAGTCACAATTACATTGTTTCTCTGGAGTGGTTTGATTTTTTTCCCCAGATGAGTGGAAAGCTTTCACTGATCCAAGTGAATCCAAGTTCATATAAGGTGTCTGTCTCTTCTTTGAAGCTAAAAATGTTTCCTTGTGATGGTGGGAGCAAAGAGAGGAGGGGAGATGATGTGATTCAATCAAAATCAGTGGCAGAAATCAGTGTTAATTTCTAAAAGGACTCTCACTTCTAATTTCTTTTGTCTATTTAAGCCAGTGAAGAAAAAGAAGATAAAACGCGAGGTTAAGATTCTGGAGAATTTACGTGGTGGCACCAACATCATTAATCTGATTGACACTGTCAAGGATCCAGTGGTAGGTGGCTGCGTGTCACGGTGGGGTGGTGGGCAGGTGCTGCCACATGACTTCTGCTCTCAGCTTGAGTTAGGGGCTGTCTGTGCTTTTGTGCCAGCCAGGGGCTAGTGGAATCCAGCTCATGAGGGTCTCCCAAGGTGGGTTGGTTTGGATGGGCTCATGTTCCCCAGATTCTTTTACACCCCTTCTGTCAGTGTAACTCCCCCATCCCTATGGCTGATGTAGCCCTACAAATTTTCTGTAAGAATACAGAGCCTGTAGCCTTCCAGTGTCTAGAACATAAACATCTGTCAGGGCAATGGGCTATTAATCACTTCTCATCCTTTTGGTTGCTGTCCTGCCCAGTGAACAGAGATGATATCCTTTGTCTGCATTGCCACAGTTCTTTGTTCCTGGAAGTTTTCTCTGACTAGCAGCTGTCTGGGGTCTGTGACTTCCAGCCTGCTGGCAGCTACTGAGAGGAAATGACACTGCTGTAGCATTCACAGTCCTGGCTGACCTTCCTCCTGTGATGGGCTGTGAGTCCTTACCCCCTTGTGACACCATTTGCCTTGCCCAGTGCTGTTTCTGCTCCGTGGCATGGGGAGAAGCAGCACTGGCTAAAGTTGGCGCTCACTGCATGGGGTGTAAGTGGAACTCACCTCTGCCTGCTGCCAGAGGGAGGGCTGTGTCTCCCTCACTGTCCTGCTCCAACCCCACTCTCCTCAGTAAGGGCTGGGCAGGAAGCAAAAGGTTTCTCAGGTCTCTTGGAGCAAAGAAAGGTCAAGAGGGTGTTTTAAACCATGACTCTCTCTCTCTTGCAGTCCAAGACCCCTGCTCTGGTGTTTGAGTACATCAATAACACAGATTTTAAGGTGAGTCAGCCCGAGGGCGGAAGGGGGAGACTTCCCTTTTCTGTTAAGAGTGCAGAGATCTTGGGTTGTCAGATACTTCACAAGAGCTATGAGAAGAGTTTGGGATTTTCACTTACATCAGCTTCACCTGCATTTCCCCATGTAAATCAGAAACCTTTAAGTAGGCTCTAGCTGAGAGAATAAAAAGCTTGTGTGCTGATTTTTCTCCCAACTTTGAGGAGTAAGTTCAACTGGTTAGATATTGTTACTCCACTCTCAATTTAGTGATTACTGCTGTGCTATATATTCAACCCCAGTTAATCTCTGTGCTGCAATGTTCTATTTACAGCAGTGCAGTTAGAGTTGGTGATACTGATTTGTGCTGAAATCCTTCAGACCTGGGGACTGTGGGGTGGCAGAAGCTGGAGAGCATGTCTCCCACTGCTGGTGGGCCTGGTAGGAGGGGAGTGAGCAGTCTTGAATACATCTTTAGAGCTTTTCTGCTTGCTGGAGGCTGCAGGATATTCCCTGGCTCTTCCAATTCCTGAGGAGTACCAGGTGGTTACACACTTCCCTGGCACTGGGGTCCTTCTGTCTGAGTGCAGTTACAACTGCCTGTGCTGTTGAAATGCTGCTGGCTAGCAGAAGCAACTAATACATAAAAGGAATATATAATTAGCAACCACACCTATTTTAGTTGTATCTTTGCTACCCCCATGTGAATATTTACCCTAAGTCATTAAGTCAGTGGTGGGGAATTAGTTGTGCAGTTGCCATTAGAAAGCCAGCAGCCATCCCTTCCTGCACTGTTTAGAGCTCTCTTTTGTTTCATGTTATGGAATGGTGCTTTTTTCTTCCTGTCTGTGACATAGTGTTGTGTAGGTGCATACCTTGTAGGATGCAGCTTCAGCAGATACACCAAGCACCCAGAGAAGGACCTGTGGTGGCAGGAAGCAGCTTGTTAGCCGGCCCAAGTAGTGTCTCACCAGCAGCCCTGCACTCTGTGCAACAGCAGGAGTGTTTTCTGTCCCTCTGGGTTCCTCTGGTGAGCTGAGCCCTCCTGGGTGGGGCAGCCAGAGCATGCCTGATGGCAGTGGTCTTAGTGCTATTTAATCTCATGTAGAGATTTACTGCAGAGGCTAGAATAATAGTAACTCGCAGCAGCGTCTGCCCTGCCAGCTCTGGGTGGGGAGATAGAGTATTGCCGCCATCAAGTAAACAGCCAGGAGTGCTATGTGGTGACCTTTCAGGGCTAATTAAAGCAGGCTTGGTTTGTCTGGGGTTTATTGACATCAGCTGGGCTATTCCAGTGCCTCATGTATGCTGGGAATGTGCCCCTGTATTTCTCCTGGTGACCTCAGGACTCTTCATAAGGCTGATCCTGGAAGCTTTGAACTACTTAGAGAACTTTTGTTTATTCATTTTTATTTTTAGTATATGGCTAGAGATAAAGTAGGTTTGCTGTGGCAGCAACACACCTTGCTGAGGATTGCTTTACGTGTCTCCTAGTCAAAATATGATTACACCACTCTGTCATGTCCTTAGAGGAAAAAAATTATCATTGAAGTATCACTCAGAATCATCACTCAGTAACTGAAATCCGTTCATGAAGCGGTGTGTTAAATACTAATTTGAGGCTGGTGGCCAACAGGGACTCTTCACTTAAAAATGTAGGGCTTGGAGCCCATGGCAGGTCAGCAATCCCAGCCACTCTGACAGCCAACATGGTCACTGTTGCAGCCAGCGAAGCAGATGTAAGAGTGCTTTCTAGGCTCCTAGGAGAAAGCCTGGGTCCTTGAGGAAGTTCAGATTCACCGCTGTGCAAATCTTAGACAGAAAGTATTGATGCTTTTGATGCTGATTGGATTAAGACAAGAATGACTGGTCTTGGGAATGGAGGCGTGTGCCCCAGGGCATGCAGGATGGCTTGATTTCACTAGCTATTTATGGGGTGTGTGGGTTGAGCTACGCTCCCATGAGCTCTCCTGCCTGTTTGGGTAGGTTCTTGAGGCTGCAGCTAACTGGCAGATTGCAGAACTGCTGCTACTCGCAAGTCCCTGTGGGTATCTTCTTCTATACAGAGGTTCCCAAGTTGTCTCTTTTCTTGCTCTGAAGTGCAGCTGGAGAACACAGAGTCATTGTCCTACAGTCCTGGTCTCCCCAGGCAGCCAAATTCTGCAGAAATTCAGTGACACGTGAGCTGATCCTGTTGAGTGGGACCTCTTCTTGTGGTGGTAGCTGCTGCTGATCTGCCCATACCTGCATTGGCTTGTGGATTCAGCGGTACTGATGAGTTCCATGCACCTCACTGGCAGATGTGTGGTTTGAGGGGGTTCCCAGAGCAGCTCGTGTACAGTAGGGGGTTGCTGACTGCTTTACATGATTGCGTTTTTCTCTGGCCCTGTTGGTAATAATTTCTCAGAAGCTTGGATGTCTCCTCAATTGTCTTCTTTCTGGAAGTTTCTTTCCTTCAACATTATTATTTTTTGCATAATGTTAATACCTTCACCCCTTTTCACATTCAAGTGGCAGGACACTATTCATGTCCTTGCACCTATAAAAATGGCAGCTGGGTTTCCTCAGCTCTCTGTGATGGGTAGAAGCTGCATTTCTGTGGGGCCTAAACCATGGCTGTGGACAACTCCTAATCAGAAGTGCATGTTTATATTCCGCACAGTTTGTCTATTTTCAAATGGCAGTATAAACAGGTGATACCCCCTGAGTTAAACACATTTTCTTAAATTACCTGACTTGGTCCTTTCTGAAAGTTCTAGCTCTGTGCTTGCAGGGATGATGAGTTGGAACTAGACTGAATGCATATTTAGCTTTGTGAGGACAGCAGCTCATCTATGGGACTTGAGTTTCTTTTCAGACCTGCTGTATTGCTTATCGTCTGTGAACATTCAAGCTACCCACAGTCATTTTCCTTAAATGATAGCTGAACTGCAGAGCCACACAGTCCATTGAGTAACCATCAGTTAAATGAAATTACTTTTGCTAATTGATTTCAAACTAGAAATGAGATGCTTGTCCTTCAACAACTGTCAGCTGTCATGCTTTGTAGTACTGTGCCTTTCATTGCCCCAAAGAGGCAAATCCCTTGGGAAAGAGGAAGGGAGCAGAGCCAGGTCTCTGGGAGCAGTGCTAAGTTGGGTTTTCTTTAAACACACTAGCAGACTTGTAGTTGAAGAAGAGATGGGCAAGAAAGGTGAGCAGTGGAAGATTGCTTCAGAATGTTCAACTTGTTGAAGCTGTGGGGACAGAGGGCTTCTGAGTGAAATCTTACACTTTGCGTGCACCTCAGTGCAATTTTCAGGCCATGTTGCTGTGTGGGAAGCATGTGCCAGTGTTCTATCCTTGTACATCCAAGGTTGATTTAACAATTGTTGCAATGCAGAAGCCTGAAGGATTTTTTTTTCCCTTGCTTGGCTGCTGAGGCCAGGGTACTTTGAGAGAGAGCTGTTTCACTTTCCTTTGCTGCTGTCTGCCCTGCACTCCAAAGGGGTGTCTCTCCTCTGGCAGCTCATCACAGCCATCCTGCTGCTGCTTTATGGATGCTGCTTCCTGCAGGTAGCCAGCTGTGTGGCTCACTCAAGGGAGAATAAACATTTAACTCCTGTCGGCCCTGTGTCTCTGCCTCTTCAAGCACTAACAGGATTAGTTTACCATTGGTTACATGATATGTGCCAAAATAGCAGTGAAGGCTGGAGAAGGGTGGAGGGGGCCAGTGGGTGAGTTTCCTCGTGCCCAGTATGAAGAACAGAAACCAGCCCAGGTCTCCAAGGCCTCGTGTCATCCTGAAAGCTGGCTACTACCTGAGCATGCATTTCAGCTGGGTTTGAGTGATTACCACAGTGATGTTTCTGCTAGTTCTACTCCAAAGAGGCCGTTGTAAGAGCAGAGCATGGGGCATATCTGCAAAAGAGGGGTCTGCTTTCCCTTGCTAGGCTGGGCAAAGGGGATTCAGAGCTCACTCTCAAAGCTGCTGTGCAGTCCTTCAAAGCCACCTGTGTTCACCAGCCACTTGCGGTGGGACCAAGTGCACTCCTGCATACGCTGTTCCCCATAGCAAGCAGAACTGGGGTGTTGCTGGCCATACTATTGGCCTTAGCACAGCGAGAGGGTCAGAAGTGCTGGGTTTCTAAGGAAGTCTGTTGAAAGCTGGTTGCCCAGTGGCTGCCTCTGCTGAAAGCTATGAGTTGGAGAAATTACAGCATTTTGGGCCTGAGAATAAAAGCATCAGTGACCTCCATTCCATCCCCTTCCTGCTTCTGGGCAGCGAGATGCAGAGGAGCCAGGGAATGGGGAAAATGAGGTCTTAGCCCTGTTCTGTCATTACCTCCTGTGCTCCCCCTTCCCCAGGTGCAAGCCATTTAAACGAACTCCTGGAAGGGCTCAGCTGGCCTCTGCTGAGGGCAGAGTATCAGAGCCATGTGCAACCCAGTCAGGAGATCTGTCCATGCTGGAGTTTGTGGCTATGTCTTCTTTTGCACCCTGCTAACTTCTCTGCTTCAGAGGGTTGCTCTGAAGCATTAGAATCATCCCAGCTCATGAGAATACAATGCAGCTTGTGTCCTGGAGGCTGTTAAAGCACTGTGTGTAAATGACATTTGTATGTTGTCAAATTATTTCCCAGAGCAGTATTGGGGGTGGTGGGATTGTTTGGATCTAGTCCTAAGTAAGGTAGGATCCTGAGGATCTGACTTGGGCCTGGAGGGGATCCAGGGCCAGAGCTGCTTTCTTGGAATATGGATTTTAATCCCTTGCTCTGGGATTTTTCCTGAAGTTGCCAAGTGGTACCTATGCTGGACAGCTGGCTCCAGTGCTGATGCAGCTGGTGATCTGACTAAGCTGTGAGATGATCCTTGTTTGCTGTAAAGGGCAGAGGTATCTGGTCCTACTGCTGCCCTGTCCTGGCATCTCACCTTGCTTTCCCTGGGTGAGAGCACAGCCCAATGGGGTTGGGCTGGCACTGCTGCCAATGACAAGTGTAGAGCCAAAGGCAAACTTGGGGCCAGTTGTGACCTGGTGTGGGAGCAGCAGGATGATGAGTTCTCCAGTGATGGTGCTAGTGGGATGATGCAGTTTAAAGTGCACCCTGGATCTTTGTCAATTTTGTATGAGTAGCCACAGAAGGACGGGAAGGAGGGTGGTGAATGTATGCTGGCAACAAGCACTTCCCTGATGCTCCAAGCTGTGCTGTCCTCAGCCCCACAAGTGTTTCTATGCTGTTAAGTTGCATTAGGATTTACCCCACAGCTCTGTTTCTACCCTTCCTGCTTCCACACCTCATGCACCCTTTCCTGTCTCTGCCCCACCCTGAGCATTTAGAAGCCTTGCCCACATGTTTCCAGGCTCCCTGCTCTGAATGATTTTAACCCTATTTTCAAGTCAGCCTTATGACTTTGTAAGTGAACAGAGAGTCAAGATCATCTGTACCAATTCCAGCATGCTCTGTAGGGCTTGCTGTTTTCCCCTTGGACAGACAGCTTGCCTGTCTCCCACTGGAAAGAAGTCATGACAGGTTTGAAAGATCCCAGCAGCATTTCACAGGAGTTCTTGCATTCTCTCTCGATTTCCTAGTGCATAGCCCTGGCAGGTCTGGGACAAGGGCAGACCTTGAGAGTGACAGCATTCACAGGGATCTAGAATGGGATCAGTGACTGGAGGCAGGTGGGGTGCGGGAAACGAAACTGATTCATATCTGGAGTATTTATTTTTTCTCCTCCTTTTTTTTTCCCCCTCCCTTTCCAAATCTGTTTCAGCAACTGTACCAGATCCTGACAGACTTTGATATTCGGTTTTATATGTATGAGCTGCTGAAGGTGAGTGGCATTGTATATGGCAGTCTGGATGGGGAGACTAGGAATGAGAGTGGCAGTAGCGGGGCTGTAATACTGAGCAGTTACTTCTCTTGTGTTCAGTGCAGAATCCATGTCTCATAACCCAAAAAGGTCTGGGAAGAGATCTGGTTACCTGGCTTGTTGCTATGAGGTATTATAGCCAAAGCAGGGACTTTTAATCACCTCCAAAGAGTCTCTGATTCTCTGGGGTCTGTTCTTTCCCTGTGAAGTGTTTGTGATTGTTAGTTGCCAGGTAGGGCTGTGCTTGTTCTCCCTGAGACTCTAGCACCACTGGGTTGCTATGAGGACAATTGATTCCCTCCCAGCCAGATGCAGGACAAACACCGAGAGGCATTTGCAGGAACTGGGGATTCTTTAGTGTATTAGGGACAGTGGAATTGCCAGCTCCAGGCTTTGTTGTGCTGCATTATTCAAATACAACCCCAGAAGGTGACTTCTGCCCAGTTGGTCTTAGAACCCCTCTGTTTCTGGGAGTGGGATCTAGGATAATTCAAGAACAAGCTGGCTATTTCAGTGGCCTGTGGTCACAAAACTCCATGGATGTGGTCTTGTGAAACAAAGCTTTTGGTTATGCAGCTTGTTATTTTCCTTTGAGACCTCCCAGCCAAAGCTTTCTCTGCCCCTCTGATAAAGGGCAAGGAGTTCCCTACATACCTCCTCTTAACTAGCCTAGCTTGCACCTCCCCATGGAAGTGTTCATGGAGCCATGTGGCAGATGTGTGAGATCTGCTGTACCGCCTCTCTGGGTGCAGGACATGGGGCCCAGCAGCTCATTAGGGAGAGCTTACAGGTTTCAGTTGATGCCAGGGCTGCTCTGGTCTGACTAGCTGGAGCAGCAGCTTGGCTGTGTGAGGCCCTAGCCCTCTGGACTTCTGGGCTAGCACTTTGCAGGTCCTCAACTTTGGAATTGAATGGGACAGGGGAAGCCCTTTGTGCTCCAGGATTTAGAGACTATAGGAGACCTCCTGAGATATGTCTAGTGGGCTTGTGGGAGGCTTTCTTCTCTGCACCTGTCTACATGGGAAAGACCTTACTGAAGACTGGAAGGAGCCTGAGGCAGCCCAGGGTTAGCACTGGGGGGTGATGAGGTTTAGATGATCCAGCCTTGAGACAAGCAAGGCACTAGAACAGCCTCATCCCTGGAAGTAGTTTGCCCAGCCTGTTGTAGATCTGTACTGAAGATCCCAGGACTGCTATGTGCTGTGACTCCTGGTGGTTACATGGCCTCATGTCATTACAGGGATATCCCCAAGGCCCTGTTGTGATGGGAACTGTTGCCACTTCTGTTTCATACTGTGGCAAGTGCCCAAGGACAGTGCTACTTCCCTTGTACTAGTGTCTTGGATATTGAATCACTGCAGGCTGTACTCCCCTTATGAGCTGCTGGAGATCTTGGAGCATCTGATAGATGTTGATGGATGGATCTCCCTCCCCCTTGGAGATGAGAAAACAACATTCTCACTCCCCTGCTCAAGGGAACAGCTGCGTGGGGGGGGATGAGTGGTGCAAGGTCATGGAGCTGGAGAGGTTATGTGTGCTTCTGCCTTCGAGCTTTAAGCAGCCTTGCCCTCCCTCATGCTATAACCTGCCTTTCTGTAAGCGTACATTTGGCTTAAATGAGCAGGTTAGAGGTGACTTTCTAGTTCTGTGTATTTTAGGACACAAGTAGAAAGCTGCCCTGGAAGGCCATAAAAGTATATGCATGTAAGAATCCTCCCCTTCTGGGGAAGACAGTGTGACCTAGGAAGCATGGGGCTGCCCAGGTTGGAGCATTGGGCTTGTCATCAGGTGAGCCACCTCTCTGCATTGTGTTCTTCGAACATTCTGCTGGGAACACAGTTCGAGGACTGCAGGAGGACACAAGATCAATGCAGTCTAGTTGCCAGCTTTTCTCTTCATGTGTTGAAAATGCCAGTTTCTTGGGCTGGGGTTGCAGCACTTCCTCAAAGATGGGACACTGGTGGTCCTAGCCAAGAACAGTCTGTTATATTGTTAACACTGTGCCTGTGGTTACAGAGGTGTCTAATGTATATGCATGTGTCTGCCAGGCCCTGGATTACTGTCACAGCATGGGGATCATGCACAGGGACGTCAAACCCCACAACGTCATGATAGACCACCAACAGAAAAAGGTACTGGGACACCAGGGCTTACAAGCAGGATTTTTCTAGGGAAACTTGAAACTCTGTCACCTCTATACCTGTAGCCTGAGCCACTGAGCTTAGCCCTTTAACCTTTATCAGCTCGCCACACTGGGTTTCTTTGTTGATAGGAGCAGGTCTGGGCTGTTAATCTCCACCTGGGGAGGTGTTGCAGTAGGGTCCAGAGGCCCTGGCCAGAAGAAGGGTGGCCTTGTCTGAAACACATGTGGCTATTTTTACCCGGGGAACATAAGCTCTTCCTGTAGTACAGTCTGCTTGTCCTGTAGTGGCTTCCTCACTTCAGGGCATGGTAGTTAGATCACAAGAAACATTTGTTCCCAGCTCACTGTCTTGGAAATGAGCAGTACAAGGAGCTTCCCACCCCATCCTGGTACTTCTATGCAATCAGGTCTTACATGTCCCTGTCTGCACAGGGACCTGGGATTTGCAGCAGCTGGTCCGCAGCCTGTCCCTCTCAAACAGTGGTGGCTGTGTAGGCAAGGCCAGGTTTATAAAGCAAGGGAGATCTCGTTGGACCTGCTGTTCTTCAGTAACACAGCAGGTCATCCATCCCTGTGGCTGTGGAGGAGATGGTCTAAGTTGCAGGATGTGGTGGGACTCTCTCCTACATTGTTTTCTGCTTGCAGTTAAGATCAATACTTCCTTCAGCCCAGCCCCTCTGAACAGCAGGATCAGACAGCTTGGTTTTGCCTGTTCCCTAGTATGCAATGACCTGTCCATGTGGCTGCTGGTGCTGGTAAAGAGCCAGTTGCCCAGCAGTAAATGTGCTTGGACTCAGGAGGCAGACGACCCCTCTAGCTGGGCTTCACTTCATCAGCTTGTAATGGGGGAAAGGGAAGAGCCTGACCAGAACACTGCTGAGAGCATCTTCTGTCCTCAGAGCACCTCTCTGCAACCTGGGCTCCACATTTGAATCACAGGATTGGGAGGTTTGGCCAAACGTAGCTGCACTAAGTGGGTTGTTCTGAGGCTCCTGACTCTGTGTCTCTTTATCACATGTTCAGCTGCGTCTCATAGACTGGGGTCTGGCCGAATTCTACCATCCAGCTCAGGAATACAATGTCCGTGTGGCCTCTAGGTACTTCAAAGGACCGGAGCTCCTTGTGGACTACCAAGTAAGAGTTTGCCTCCTCCTTGCTAGCTAGTGATACCACTTGTGGTTGCACGTTGGCCACCTTTGGGTTGTCTGGTTTTGCCTGCCAGGGCATTGCCTGGGTTGAAAAGAGTCTGGCTGTGAAGTGAAAAGGCTGGGACTGCCTGTGTAGTTGGGGAACCGGGCTGTGGTGAGTGTGTGGTGAGTTTCTGACAGCTTCTCCTTTTTCCCCTTAGATGTATGACTACAGCTTAGACATGTGGAGTTTAGGCTGTATGCTGGCAAGCATGATCTTCCGAAAGGAGCCCTTCTTCCATGGCCAGGACAATTATGACCAAGTAAAGACTTTGCTACCTGGCTTGTTGCTTTAGATGTTTGTCACTGCCTCATCTCTGTGTGTATAGCGGGGAGGTTCTGGGGATCAGACTGCAGGCTGGGAGGATGTTGCTATGTGTTTCATTAAGCATCTGGGCTTATGCTTTACTGCCTTGAGTAGGAGACTTGTTTTCTGCCCATTGCAAAAACAAGTTTCAAGGGAACATATTTCTTCCATCTGGGAGGTTTCCAGAAGGAGAGCTCTAAGATTTGGTCAGCTCTGCCTCGGCAAGAGTGGTGGCCTCCCCTCCTATTCTCTCTCAACATGCCTTTTGTTCCAGCTGGTTCGCATCGCAAAGGTCCTGGGCACAGATGAGCTGTATGGGTATCTCAAGAAGTACCACATAGAACTGGACCCGCACTTCAATGATATCCTGGGCCAGTAAGTGGAGAAGTAACATGCAGGCTTTTTTCCACACCGAGAGGGAGATAAAACTGATGTCCATCCCCTTGAAGGACTGTCAGCAAAGGCCTGCTTTGATCTTCTGAGTCACAAGGCTGCTTGCAGGCTTCCCCTCTGGCTGCTCATATCATCTCAGGAGGCCACTAAAATACAGGCTGTTTTCCTTTTCCCTTTCCCATGATCCACAAGCCATCCCCTGTTTCTTCCTTCTTCTGCTCGTTGACATCCTAGAAGTGCAGATGTAGGTACTTGAGTTGAATGTGGGTTGAGGGGCTCAAAATTTCCCAGTTGAGACTTCTGAATAGGACAAGAGGTGGATGGGGTGGTGAGGACAGCTTCTGTGAAGCTGGCTGGCAAGCCAGAATACTTTTGGTCCTGAGGGTGTGATCCTGCATGCTATTGTCTAGTCCCTGTAGACAGAAGGGAATATGCAATATTGTGCCTTTCCCAGGCACAGGACATCCACACTATTCTGTGCCTAAAGAAGAGGGGTTTCCGCCTTGGGCAAGTGCTTGCTGAGCAGTAGCTTGTGCAAGGAGGAGCTGTGGACAGTGTCTGTCACAGCCATCTCTTCTCAGAAGTGGGTAATGGCAAGTGATTCTTCCAGGACCTCTGGGTGCTGCTGTGCTGGTCAGAGCTGGTCAGTGACAGCTGGTCTCTTTGCAGGCATTCCCGGAAGCGTTGGGAGAATTTCATCCACAGTGAGAACAGACACCTGGTCAGTCCTGAAGTCCTAGACCTCCTGGACAAACTCCTGCGATATGATCATCAACAGAGGCTGACTGCCAAGGAGGCAATGGAGCACCCCTATTTCTGTGAGTCTGTGGAGAAGCAGGGGTCAGCTGGGATGGCGAGGGGTCTTGAGTTGTGAGGACAAGTTTTGGCTCCCTGCTCTGCAAAAGCCTTAGCAGCTGTGTGGGTTCTGAGGGCAGTTTCTCTGGAAGGGTTTGTCAGGGTGGAGCTTCTGCTTTATTAAATGCTGTTTCCTCTTCCTGCCTGGTCTGTGTCTCCTGCAGATCCAGNGGGTGGGGGGGTGTCATAAACCTCAGTTCCTCTCTGGTGGTTGTGGTTAATGTAACTCTAACCCTGTGGTACCAAAGCCCTGGGTGAATGGTCTTGCAAGAGCTAAATATGTAGTGATATCCCCAGGGCTCAATGCAACTGATTCTGGTTCACATCTCTACGGATCCTTCCCTTCCGTCTCAGTCCAGCCTTTCCCACTATGCTGGTGGAGACAACCTGGTGATTCCACCATCGGCCCTTAGCATGCCTCTTTCTAAAAATGCCTTTCTGACTTGTAGACTGGATGAACCAAATTCAGGCTGAGAGTTAGCAGGTGCAACTCTCTTTTGAGATCCAAGTCCTACTGCTCACTCTGGGCTTGAATTTGGCCCTTGAATTCCAGTTTCAATTGTGAATACTGGGGGCAGGTGGGGAGAGGGAAGAGGTTCAACAAAAAACAACCCACAAACCCAGCAACATCTCAGGATTGGTTTGGAGCATTAAAATGAAGGTGCTGATCCAAGTTGCTGGGGAGAGGTGAGATCCTCCCTCCAGGTGTGTTTGACAAAGGCTCATTCTGAGAAGAAACTCAGTAGACCTGCTTTGGAAACTGATGAATGGGGGCTGCTCTTGGGCAGGGGTGTAAATGGACTATCCAGACTTTCCCACTGAGCTCAGGAAAGTCAGTGTTGCAAGTCTTCTTGTGATAGGTGTGCAACCACGTACCTCATGATGTGGCTCCCATGAGAACTGGTGCCAGAGCACAGCTCTGGAGCAGTTCAGTCCCGCACTGCAGGATGGAGAAGTAAGAGGAGGCCAGGCAGGAGAGTGTGGGGAGGGGAAAGGATCAGCAAACAGCAGCATGGTCTGTCAGGGAGGGGGCTGTGCAGCTGCTGATCCAGGTCTTGGGATCCCACGTAGTGTTTTAACGAAGTTAGCCGTTGAGTTTGTTGAGTTCTGGGGTGCTGATCCTATTGCGGGGGGTGGGGGATTCATCTTGCAGGTTCTTTCATCAGATCCCTTGGTGGCTTTATAGCCCCACGATTCACAGTTGCCTCCTCTACTTGTTCTGTGTGTAACTTCATCAAGTGGTTCTGGTGACACTCAAACCTAGAAGCTGGAGATAGTGTTTTCCCACCAGCACCTAAACACAGAATTCCCTTCTGCGGCATTGTTGAAATAGTTAATTTTTTATAAGGTTGCAATGTTTCTATTTGAAACATCTGTTTACATTCCATATTACAATAAAGTTCTATTGGCATTGATAGCAGGTCAATCCATTTGTATAATTCACTGAAACCAATAAATATCTATACGTCTGAACGTCTGCTGTCTCAAATCTATGGGATAGCCCAAAAGAGTGAGAGCCAAAAGGATTGCCTCCTCAAGGAGGTTAGGTTACCTCTTCCAGCCCCTCTTGCCTGAGTATTTTGGGATCGCATAGTCTTTGGTTGCAGTTCTTCCCACTGTCAGCCCTGAGAGTTTTGCTGTGACAGATTGCCTCCACTTCCACGAGGCTGCAGAGGAATCACTAGATTTTTGGGGACAGTGTGGGGTCAGCTGTTATGGTACATGGTACTCAGACAGCCAGTGCCCAAGGTAGCGGTTTCAATCTGTCTGGTATATGGCTGATCAGAGGAGAAGTTACTGATGCATGTCTGGAAGTTAGGTGTTCTCTTGCTTGTTTCCTCTCAGCCTGTATGGATGGCTCTTTCTGAAGATGTGCTAACCCAGGGGGTAGCTCTTCTTTCCTCCCACCTTGGAATGCAACTGCTGTGTGAACTCAATTTATCAGTGTCTGGGCTGATGAGCAGTCTATGGTGTTCCTGCCATGCCACAGGGCCCTTAAATCTCCTTAAATCAGATGCTGCAGAAGGTTTTTGGCAAGTGTTTCCAGCCCTGTGTCCTTCCATCTGCTGAACCTGCAGGCTGCCTGGCCTAAGAAGTGTGCAGGTCTCTCAGGCATGGGGTGCTTTTAACATGTGCAAAGTTGTTTTGAGGTTTTAACATCAATTTCTGAACTAATTTTAAATAGTATTGAATTGCTCTATTGAGAAGAGTGGATGTCTCTCATGGCCTGTCCCAAGTTACTCTATAGGAAAGTTGCCTATTTTCCAGCACTAGTGTGTCGGCATTTCCAGCTTCTGGAGAGCTAAGGCAGAATAAATGTGAGGGAGAACATGTCCAGTGTGGGAATTTTGATCAGTGAAAAGTGTTGATTGTTGAGTGCTTGGCAGTGTCCAAACCTGAAGATGGTCCTTCACGAAGTATCAGTTGTGTAAAACCTAAGTCAGAAATTCTTCCATGGTACCCTTAAGCAGAGGAAGAGAGGTGTTCTTCCCAGCAAGTGAAATGGGTAAATGGCTTTCCCTGGTTGCAGTAACCAGAGAGGCTGGAATAACCTGCCCCGTATCTCCTCACATCCTTACTGTGGATTCACCCTGGAGGGAAACATGGAAGCTGAGCAAGTGTAGCTTGGGAGCAAGGAGGGTGTGGAGTCTCCTCATACCAGCAAGGGGTGGATGCTTGACTGCAGCTTGTGCCAGTTCGTCTCTGCACCCATCAACCCTTCTGGCTCTGGGAGCAGGAAACCCTGCTCTCCTCTGAACTTCAGCAAAGTATTGTCCTGCCTGTAGACACAGCTGGGAGCTGGAGAAGACAGTGTTTGTCCTTTGGAAGGAGAGAGGCTGAACATGCATCTTCATATGCCTTCTCTTAGAGAAATTTGGGAGAGTCCTGGTCTTTCAGTTGGCCTGGCTGCATCTTTCTAACAGAGGCAGGGGCATATGTTTGGCCAAACGCCTTTTGAGAGGAAAGGCTCAAAACTGGGAGCCATTGAGGGGTGTGGTGTCTATTGCAACTGTGATGTGGCATGATGGGCATCTTTAGTGGGACTAGAGGAGATGTTTTGTTTGTGTTAGTGGAGGGAGGCTTAATGTAGGAGGTTGGGAAAATAAGTCCAAACTTGTGTCTGGCTGTCTGTGAAAGCACTGCTTTGCTGGTCTGCATCTCTCCCTTGCTTTGCTCAGCCCTGCTGAACAGGTTGTTCCCATGTCCACAGGGGCATGGAGGATGCAGCCAGACCTGGCTGAAGCTGGGTGGCAAGACATGGGGCAGTGTGCTGAGCCATCTTCTCATCACTTGGGGCCAGAGGAGTTCCACTCTTCTAGAGGTGCCTGTCTGGATGGTAGCCTGGTACCTATTGCTGGTACCTGCTTTTCACAGCTGATGGAGCTTGGTCAGCGTTCTGTCTCTGCACTTCGGGAGCTCCCATCTCTTTCTCTTTCTTGGGCTGAGACGTTTTTTCCTCCTCACCAGCACCATCACTGCAAAGCCCTGAGCTTGGAGCCCCCTGCCCATGGGCCTCTGTGTCACAGGTTTTCCCTGATGGAAGCAGTGCTACACCAGCAGCTTTCAGGAGACCTTGACTGTGATGCTAGTGGTTGTCCAATCTGGGCTGTGGTCTTAGATGTTAATGGACCACTTGAAACTCTGGTTTAAAAATCTCCAGCTGGACTCTATGTAACTGTACATGGTCATTTCTCTTCCATTGTTCCATCCTTTCACTGCCCTGTGTTTTTTCCTACACAGTTTTCTCCTGTACTGAAGTTGCCCAGGCTAAGGCTTCACTGGGAAAGATAAGCCTAGTTTCCAGGAAGGGGAGCTCTGATAAGGTGAACCATGGGCTCCGGCTGGTGCAGAACCACAGGTCCCTGCCCTCACCCAGCCCTGGACAGTGGCTGAAGTGGAAATGCAGGGATAGTTCCTTACACAAAGCCTGTGAGTGGTGCAGGTGGAAATTTGCCAACACCTTCCTCATGCATTGCCCTTGGAGTTGTGCCTATGTGGGGTCAGGCGTGGACACATATATTAGTTAAGTTCAGCTATAGGTGCTGTAAGGAAGGGCTTGGTCCATTGTCAAAGTATGGTGTAATGATAGCCCTGTTGTATCCAGGCCTTGGACTCAGGTGATCCCTGATGCCTAAATTTAGTAAGACTTTTTTTGGCTGGTGTAGATCTGGCCAGGGGTTAGTGCCTATCTATGCAGGGAAGAGCCCGTGGTGGAGCCCACTTGAGGTCCATGTATGCTGGCTAGAAGCAGTGCGGTGAGCATATGCTGAACTGAGGTCCCTGCAGCATGAAGGCATGTCCAACTTCTGTTACTACCTCATCCATCCCTCTCCTGACACTGTTGGGTCATGCCCCCATTCACATCTCCTGCCTGCTGCAGACCAGGTCCTCTCCAAGTTGATAGCTTGTCTATAAAGGATGCTCTTTTTAGCTGTTGCTTGTCAGAAATAAACTCTTCTTTGCCTGCATGTTACTTGTCTCCAGTTTGTCCAGAGTCAGTAAGGTTTTGTTCATTCTCGCGTTTTGCTCCACCATGACATCCATTGCACAGTGGTCCCAACAAGGCAATGTGTCCTTCCTTGACTTTCTCTGCCAAAGAGTTCTAGCACACACTGGCACTTATCTCCTCTGGCACCCACTGATGTTTACACCCCTGTTCTCTTCTGACCCCCTGCTCCACAGCAGCCCAGCTTCCTCTTTCTCCTCCTGCACTGATTGGAGCTCAGCCACTATGAGGTACAAAGCCTTTGTCTGGATTCTCTTGGATCCTCTCCCAAAGCCAGTTTTGCATGTTGCCTCTCCTTGCATAGAGTGGCTATGGATCTCCTGCCCAATTCCTTTTTGATTTCCTCATTGCATCCACCCTGCATCCTGTCCTGCTTCTGTAGAAAAATTCCAGACTGGGAAAGACAGCTAGGGTCATCTGGCCAATCCCCAGGATCTCACGCACCTTGCTTTGTTCTGGTTTTTTGCAATGTAGTGAACCCTTTTGACTCATAGAAGTACTGACTGAACCTGGTTCTGGTTTTGTTGGTCCAAGCACTGTCCTTTCAGCTAGCCCACTGGGCCATGCAGCCGACCCCTGGCATCTGCTCTCCAGTGATGGCGTAAACCAAGAGGTCAGCAATCTAGGTTAGGATTTCCAAGGCCTTGAACCTGAAGTATGTGCTCCACGGCAAGCGCAGACTTGATGATACTGGAGAGAGTTGCTATGTTTTGTTTTGTAACTGCACCTAGCAATGTGTAACTTCAGAGGAGCAATGTTTCAGGAACTTCCTGAAGGTCTCATTCCTCTGAAGGCATTGGATTGCTGGGAACTCTGAAGGGCAGGAAATGCTTTAGTGGACAGTTATTTCTGGAGCAGGCAACCTCTGCTCACTTCTTGGACCAGTTTATTCTTTTAGGATGGACCTTTTGCTCCACCTGCTCCCCAAAATCCAATTGCTCTGCACCCTGGGAAATGGAGTGATGTAACACAGAATCATAAAATGGTTAGAGTTGAAAGGGACCTAAAAGATCATCGAGTTCCAGTCCTCCAGCCACACCTCCCATATCTTCCCAGAGATCGTCAAGGCGGAAAACATCAGTGTGAGTCTCATTGAGATACATCTCCCAGAGGCCTCTTTCCAAATGCCAGTGTTTGCTATTAATAGATGTTAACATCTCATTAGGCTTCTCTGCTTCTTGCCTCTCCTTTAGCCTGCATGTGCCTTGGGGAAGGAGAGGGTATTATTTTTTCTTAAAATTCATTGAGAAATAGGGACAATATGAAACCATAGCATATTTCCATGTACATCACTTGCCACATAACATGACATTAAAATGATAAGTGGAGAGTGTGTGAATGGGTAGGCTGTTCAGGAATGGCAGCTGGATATTTGAATCAGTTGTCTCCTACCATCTGATTAAGGGAAAAAGATATTTAGTCATGCCATATAAAGCATAGTCTAACCCACTAACTAAATATAGGTGATTGTTTCTAAATAATGCTAAATAAATTGTTGTGTGAGGAATTTTGTAAACTAAGGCCAAAGTGCTGATAACCTGATTGCTGTGAGGGGCTGCGTGGTTGGGACAGCTGGAGCATTTGTAGCCCAGGGAACAGATGAGCACAAATAGCAGAAAATGCTGGGGTTATCAGCAGGATTTGGTCTGTGAAATACTGAGCAACAAGAGCTACACAGAGGCCTGGCGTTAAGGTGCAAGACCATAAAGCTGGTGCAGAATGATTATTTTTGTACTGTTCAGGGCCTGTGCATTGAAAATAGATGCTACAGGTGTTATTACAGCAAGAAGAAACATAATATATTTCAGTTAAAAAATGTAATTTCTTTCCCAGGCTGCTCTTCAGCTGTGCAAGGCTCTGTCTATACTCAAAAGTATTTTCACAACCCATAAAGCTGTTCATCAACCCCCCTCGAGACACGCCTTGCTTATATTGTCAAGGTACTGCATCTTACCACAGCTCACAAAAAGGGAAAAAAAAAAGGCAAATTTCTTTTCAGTCACACAGTAAGTGACAAGCGTTGCTGCTGGCATGGTTATCTTGGAGCATGAAGATGAACGTACTCCAACAGCTAAAGCTTTCTACAGGAGGCTAGGCCAGAGCTGAAAGCACTAACAATTTAGAAGGTGTAAGTAAAGAACATGAAAATGTAGGGTTGTAGAGTGCACACTGAGGCTTGGTACATGTGCTCAGATAAGGGCTGCTTCTAAAAAAGAATGGGCTTTGGCCTTATGTTCTTGTACCACAGAAGTTTCCTGGTGCCTTGGCAGCAGGTGGCAGGGATGGGGCACTGCCAGTCTGCATGCTCCTCTGCAGGGAGTTATGAGTCCTGGCTGCAGGGGGATTCACCGATCAATGTCAGCAAAGGGCAGAGACAGCACTTTGGCTGGAGCAGGGGCAGCTGGTGGAGGGCAGGGAGGGAGAGGGTGTGCAGCCACAGCACATCAGCTTTTACTCACACCTATAGGAATCTGCTTCCTTTTCTTGGCTTTGGGAAAGTCTTTTCCAGATGCTCAGTCCTCAGGCACCTTTATTTGCTCAAGCAGATACATTTGGGCTTGGTACTGCACTCACCGAGTCAGATGCCCTCGCAATGCCGGGAGGGGCTGGAAGTGACACAGTCCTCTCCCACTGCACAGTGTACACTGCTGTTTTTCAGGCTTGTGCTGTGCTCCTGGGCCAAGGGCTGGTGCTTCTCCAGGAGGGCAAACATCCTTCTTTCCACTAATTAAAAAATGTGTGTCTCCATCTGGACACAGATCAGCACTTTCCTGCCCAAACAGGTCAGGCAGCTGGAGCTCCTCCTCTCTCTGGGAAGGAGAAACCCTGACCACACGCTGCTGTGTGGCTTGGAGCACCCAGCAGAGCTTCATTACGTGTTGCATGGGCAGCACTGCTGTGTGAGAGCTTCCCTGCCCCTTCCTCCTACTGCTCTGCTGCATGACATGTACCTCTGCATGTGCAGCATCCACATGGATGATGGAGCAGTTCCGGGGCTGTCTGAGGAAATGCCACTGTGACAGCAAGCATGAGGGAGGACTGGGACAACCTCCTCCAGTGGCTGATGCTCAGGAGGCTCCTCTGGAATGCAAGATTTTGCAGATTTCCCAGTGGTTTCTGACCTAACACAGCAGCAGCCTCCAGCACCAAGACATCCCTGGTATGCCATGGTGGCACGCAGCAAGAACTTGCAGCCAGCTCCAGCAGAAACGGCTGGGCAAGGGTGGGCCTTGCTGCTGCCGTTGTGTGACTAAAACACTTCCACCCTTCCGCTCCCGTCAAAGATGGTTGCCTTTCCCTTGACCACAGAGGTCCAGGAAAGGGCCTGGCCATGTCTTGGAAGACCCAAGCCTGGAAATGGCATGGAAGTGACAGGAGCTGCTTCCTGGTACTCACACTTTGCTGCAGTGCTGACCAGAAACGCAGGTCCACAGACATGGGGCTGAGCACAGAGCATTTACTGTGTGTGTTTTAGTGGAGCTGCTGGCATTAATGCAGAATTTAAGCATCATGCAGAATCTCCAACAGGTGTGCTTGCAGGCTTCTCCGAGCAGTGCTGGGACGGGGATGGACAGATGGGTGAATGGATAGATGGACAGACAGAAGGATGGATGGATGGATGGATGGATGGATGGATGGATGGATGGATGGATGGATGGATGGATGTCACCAGCTGGGACAAGTGAAGCTTGGGAACCGGGGAGCAGACTGCGACTAAGGGAGGCAGCAAAGCAGAGCCAAGACCACACGGACACCTTGGACTTGTAAAACCCACACGGAGAGACACGGGGGCGCCAGAGAGAGAACAGCCGAGCGCAGGCTGAGAAACGCCTCCAAAGCGGGGAGATGGGGCTCGCGCGCTGCCTCCCTGCCCTTGGCCC
>VZRU01021344.1:7976-21781 GCA_013398155.1 Pedionomus torquatus | reverse complement strand
AGGGGAGTGTGTTATTATAAAAGTGTCTTTTCTGCTTTTGCTGAAGAGCTGAGCCCCAGCAGGGGAGCAGGCCAGCCCCGTGTCAGGAAATGTAGAACGGCAAGACTGCAAAAAGCGCCCAACACAGGAAATGAGCAGAAAACAAAATGATGCTTCTCTGTGGTTGCTGTGTGTAACTGAGATGGGGGTCTTTTCTCATATGTGACCCATTTTTAGAATGGGCTTACTAAAGGTACTATGTCATGTGGTGGCTTTTGCAGTGTTAAAAAAGTGACAAATGTTTGATCTGTTTATTTTTCCTTCCCGTTGTTGCTGGAGTGACTCTGTTGAAGGTCCCCTGCCTTCTCCTAGGTATCTTGCATCAAGGAGCCCATACTGGGAAGTTTGGAGATGTTGAGACCTGCTGCTTCCTCCCTTTCAACAAACCACCTGTGGTCATGTTGCTGCCTAAAAGTAATTCTGCAAAACGCTGGTTATACTCTGAGAGCAGGCTTCCCTCTCTGAGGTTATGACAGGTATTCAGTTACTGGTGCTTGAACCTAAACTGAATTGCTTGTGGTTTCAATAGGAATGAAAGCCTTCAAGGCAGTTCAGCAGACAGCAGTGTTGTTTGACCTCAGTGGGCTCACATGAGCATTTACAAGTCATGGGATGGTAGACAGGCAGCGCAGAGCCATCTTGTTTCCTATCAGTAGGGTATCCATGCAGTTCTGAGAATAAATGGGTTTCCCCACAGTAGCTGGCTGTGTCCATGTGCCTGTGATAGGGATGTTGCACAAATATTCATGACTTTAAAAAAGGTTGGCAGCTTATGTGGATGGTGTGAGGATGGGATGCATTAAAGACTATTAGACAAAGGGATGTGGTATACCTCCAGACTGGATGAAGTCATGAGCAATCTGGGCTTACCCTCCTTGGAGTTGGAGATTGGACTGGAAACCTCCTGAGGTACTTTCCAATGTGAATTGTCCTGTGCAGGGTGATACCATTGCAGTTGCACAGCCCATGGGGTAGCCAGCAGGAAGTCTGCAGGATGGATGTAAGCAGTGGTCTGTTGTAGGCTTTCCATGAGGCTGGGCTCCTCTGACACTGCCTGGCGGCAGCAGCCTTATATCCTTGTGAGCAACGGGTTGTGTGCTGGTACTCTTCCTTGCTCAGACAACTGTCTGTACTGAAGGAGTGCAGCCATCTTGGGTGAGCTTGCTGTGAGGATTGTCCTGCTCACAAAGGTGTGGTATGAAACCAGAGTGGGTTTTCTGCCTGTGAATATCTGTGTTGTTTGTTCTTTCACCTTGTTTTTCCATTTAAAAGAAGTTGGGGTAGTGGGTTTGTAGTAGTTTTGTCATTCCTTATCAGACACTGTTGGTGTGTTTGCAGCTGCAGGAGGCAAAGGCAGCACTTGGCTGCTTGCAGTAACCTGGTCCAGGTGGCATCCCAAGGGTGGCCCCATGGGCCATGACCCCTTGTCTTGCCACGCCAGGCCTCTCACTCACTGCCTTGGAGCTGAGAAAGAGGAGTCCCTCAGGTCTTCACTGCACTGTGTGTGAGTGTCATCTTCTCAGCTCAGCACCTTCATAAAACTACTTCTGCTGCTGTCTGGTGTGTTGGTCAGCACAAAGACTCTGTGAGCTCAGAGCATGGGGAAGTGCCTCTGATAGTTTGGGTGCTGGTGACCTGCCACAAGCAGGGAGCTGGATGCTCAGTTGCTGACGAAGCCTCTCTGGCTCAAGGCAGAAACCTGCCAGGCTTGCAGCAGAGGAGCAGACTGGTGTCTGGCTTGGGCAGCACTTCCATGAAGTAACTAAATGTCCAGAAGTGGTGAGGGATTTTTCAAGTGGGTTTGTTTGTATATTTATTGGAAAACGTGGATCTGTTCAAACTCGGACATCCCAGAAATGGTTCAGTCCATCACCACGGGGGAGAGGGTTACAGTTGGGGAAACAAGGGATTTGATGTTCTCCCATGTCCTAGGTGAATGTCCTGATTATTGTATTCATAACTGCCTAATATGGACTCTCTTATCCTTGCAAAAAGTACCAGCAGGCAGTGATTTTATTTTATTTCTTTTTTTAAATTTTATTTTGGTGTTTGTTTGTTCAAAACTTAGGGAATCTCAAGCTTATGGGGGAAACTATTTCTTATTCGGCCCTAGTAGGATATGCAGTGCTTGTGCTGATGGAGACAGTGTGAAGTAGAGGCTTCTTCATTCGATATAAGTGTAGAAATGGGACACTGGAAGCCTTGTTGAGAGCATTTGTAACCTCACTCTAGTAGGATACAGTCCTTCCCTTCTCCCTCAGGGGCTGTGGGTAAGCTCTGGGCAGGCCTTGGCAGCAAACTCTGCCAAACCCAATCTGTCCTGACTAGCAGCACCCTGTCCCAGGGGATTCTGGCAGGACTGAAATGTCCAGACCTTGGGAAGAGCGTGGTGACTGTCCCACCATCCCCGCAGGCAGAGGTTTCTCCTTTAGCCTCATCTGTAGAGAGACGGTAACTGCTGGGCTGTGCTCCCTTCTCCTGCCTTCCAGCACCATGTGTGCCTGCTTTGGAGACCTGTTTGCAATGTGTTCTCTCTTTTCCTTCCAGCACTTTGTTGTTCAGTCTTCTGTTCATTCCTGCAGTGTCCTGTAACCATGGTTGGTGGCAGGATGCTGATGCATGGAGACATGCTAGCCAGTGTCCAGGGCACTTGCTGATGATTTTCTGCACAGTAAATGGGGGCAGTATGATGAAACTTGTCGAACCTATCATCTTCTTGCTGATTTCTCCATATTCCTTCTGCTGGCACGTCAACATGGAATATCGTTAGAATTTCAAATGCTGTTGGGAGGGCGCAAGGTCAGCTAGTGTTCAGTAGCTGTCTGAATGTTAAGCACATTCTTTGCTACTAGGACACAGGTAGAAATTTCCCTGGTAAATGTGGCCAGGATCAAGTCCCATGCGAATGCTGTGGTGGGGTCCTCTCTTGCAGCCCTTCTCTGACTCTCACACAGCATCCTTGTCCAGGTCATCCCAGCTCTCTGCATCTTAAGTACAGCAGTCCATGCTGCTCACTCCTCCCCAAACCTGCATGCACCAAGCAGTATAGCGCCACCAGGTAGCTCCTGCTTTTGCCTTTTCTTTTGTCCCTTCTCCTTGGGGGAAGGAGGTGGCACAATGGCCTCGTGCCTGTTCTGGACCCACCACTTTGGGTCTGAGAAGCGCTGGCCTGTTCCAAGTTAAGGGTGTACCCATGCCTACGGTCATCTGAGGGATGGTGCTGGCTGTGTTTCAGCTTGCTGGAGCAAGCCCATTGCCTAATGATGGCGGAGCCATGAACGATGCAAGACCAAGCCTCCAGAGGGCAGCCTCGGACCATGGCGTCCTGTCTGAGGGTGGGTGGGTGGCTGGGCCTGGGGAGGACTGCCCCTTTCTGCTTTTCCTCTTGTCTTTGTTCCGTTTGACTAGTGCTGCTAGCAGCAACAGCAGCCTCAAGAAATGTGTATGTTCAGACTGTCTGTGAAGCTGCTGTTCCCTTCAAACCCTGTGAGATTTGAGGTTTGCATTTGCCAAAAAAAAGGCATTTCCAGCTTGTCTTTAGGCAGCAGATAACTTCCTTCCCAGTTATCCTATCTTGATTCAGTGGATATTAGGCNTGCTTTGTGTGGAATTAAGACCGGGATTTGTTCCTTCACTTTTGCAATTTTAACATCTGCTTGTTTTGGTAAATTTGACAGGGACTCTCTTTTGTCTTTTTATTTTATTTTATTTTATTTTTATTTTCTAAGAACTTTTTTCTAGCTTCAGAAATCCACCTTCTTAGGCTTAAGATGGCTAGGAAATATTGATAAAGTAGAAATGTGTTTTATTTCAAGCTCTACAATTTTCTGAAGTATTCACTTTCTGACCTTTTGTGAAGTAGGGGAAAACACCTGAAGACTGGGAGCTCTTGCTGAGTAGTCGCTGTGGGCACATCAGGTCTATCCCTCCTGAGGCTGGCTGTGCCTGATAGAGCTGGAGGTTGCCTCTTGGTCTGTGCGAGCCTGTTCGGAAGGGATCTCCAGAGCTGGCAGAGGAAAAGGAGAGCTGCCCTGGCTGTGATCAAGATGTGTCTTCTGTCAGTGATGTGGTCCCTGAGGCAGGCAGGAGGTAAGCTCAGCCTTTAGCAGGGAGCTAGGCTCTAGTGTGAGCTGAGGGGCTGAGCTGGGGTGCTTGGCACCACCAAGTTCCAGAGAGCCACTATTGGCAGTGAGCACTGCCATTCAGCCTTATCTTACCAAAATGGTGAGACTGCTTGTACTTCTGATGCAGCCAGTGCTGGGTGTCACTCTCCAAATGTCTGTCCTGCCAGTACTGGCTGCATGGACATACAGACAGGCTGGCCTTTGTGTGGAAGGGCGCCTGTGTGACCTGGCCATTGTCTCCCTGCAGCTGGGCACTAGTGCAGCTTGCAGAAACTTACACTGAGCTAGATAGGACCAGGAGGGAAGGACTCTGCCACAATCTGGCCGTTCTGTACTCAACTCCTCTGCTCTTTTGCTGTCTTTCATCCTGTTTCTGGCAAAGCTGAGGAGGAAGAGTGACCGCTTTTCATTGGCCCTATAATCTGGGGAAGGAAAACCGTCACAGACTAAAGAAGTGGACCTGGTTACAGATAGAAACACTGATGACACTGATGATGGTTTAAAGCATGTTTAGCTGTTTTCTCCCTTACTGTCCTCTCCAGAGAAGCCTAAACCTGAACCATTTTCTGCCTCTGTGGAGCCATAAGCTATCTTTGGTGAAAGCTGTTTTACATAGTGTGGAGGAAGGCTTTGTTGTGTGCTACTGTTGCTTACTTAGGCAGGGTTATTTCCCACTGTTAAGTCTGCATGCTGTATCCTTGTGGCTCCCAGGATTTAATTTTCCATATGCCAGTCACAGCTTCAGATACAGAGAGGCACATGGGACTTCTGAGGGCCTGGTGATTTTATTTAAAAAAAAAAAAAAGAGAGAGAGAAAAAAGCAACTCATCTAGACCTTGGACAGTTGGTTTCTCCTGAACAGACCTGTAAATCCATGGGAGTTGTATTTGATGTGAAGGAAAGATACGGTTATCCTGTAAGGATCCTGTCTCTAAGCTTAGTATTTTCTGTAAGTATCTGCAGGCTTGAGGCAAGGTGACATGCGCTTAGCAGCAACATCTGGGGATCCAGGCTGAGGCTTCTTGAAACTGCTTAGTGTAGAGAAACATGGGCTGCTCACAGGGTTTATCTGGCTTGTTTCTTTCTTCCAGCAAATGTATGCAATGTCACCAAGCTAGGGCCCTCTGAATAAATGAGCTCTGAAGATGAATTGCTAAACCTTTAAATCATTTTTTAGCTTATGACTGGAACCATCCCATTAGAAGCTTAATGTATTCTTTATATTAGCAGTTGTAATAGATGCTAAAGAAATTAATTCATGAAGCTGGAAGGAGCACTGGGGGAAGAGCAGAGGACTTAATTAGCAAAAGTGCCTTTTAAATGGAGATAAATTTGATGAGAAGTAAGCTGCTTCATTAAAATAAAAATAAATCCTCAGACCCTGGGATTCAGCCATGTGGCTTGTGGAGAACAATGCATTTTTGTTGGCTCCTCGTTCTGGTCCTGGCCTTTCTGAGCTCTGTGAGGGAGCTGGCTGCACCTGAGTAGCCAAATCTTTGTGTCCCTCAGCAGAGCAGATGATGGCTCTGCACTTGTGTATGCTGTGATGTTGAAGAATTTCAAGCAAGCTCTCCTCTGGTCCTCTTCCACAGAGGCTGTCAGCCATGCCCAGCACTAGAGACTTAAGACCCCTTGGTGGCTGATTGGTGGCTCCCTTTCTTGCCCCTGTGTTACTTGTACTTGTTTTTTACCCCTTTTATCCCAGTTTTGATCTTGCTCTGACACTTTTATGTTTGCTTATTTGGACCTCTAATGTGAGGCTGAAGTCACTCGTGTGTGTGTGTTCATTGTAATGTATTTTGATAAACTGAAGTCTTGCACTTGGTGTCTGTGCAGCATGCTGGGCCATAAACTCTTGCTTGGAGTCCTGGCACTCTGGGGCACTGGTCGAAGTCTTGGAAATGGCGATGCCCAGAACAGTAACAGCCAAGTGAACATAGATGGGTTCTCCTGAGATCTTTCCGCCCCTCTCAGTGGAGCTGTGGGCACTTCTTGTTTCCCTCTCAAGTAACATCTTGTGCTCACTGTCTCACTCTTCTTCCAGGTTCGCAACGGCCACATCAAGCGAATCACCGACAATGACATTCAGTCACTGGTGCTGGAGATTGAAGGAACTAATGTTAGGTAAGAGAAGGCATCTTCTTCTGCCCTAGTGTGCCCTGGGGGCTTGGCCCTGGAGCAGAGTGAAAGATGTCGGTGCCCAGCAGATGTCTCCTTCAGACTCTGCTCCAATCTCTTTGTCAATAAATCAAAGAATACAATAACCCTCAGTGGCACTGTACTGTGCCTTTCCATGTGCATGCTTGTAGAGCTCTGTATCATCCTCAGTGGGGCTAAGGAATAAAAAAAATAAAGTCCTGTTATTTTTCCATCACTTAGGGGAAAAAAGCAATATTTGATACCTAGTCCTCAGTCAGTGCTGCCAATTTCTGAGAGAGCAACACTCTGCCTTCTGCATCTTTTATTGTCTTGGATCTGCTCTGTTGCTCTCCCCATGTGATGGCTGCTCTCCTGACAGCAGGAGGGTCAAAGGGAGAATTATTAGGAGAGATACTTATGGTGCTTCACTTAGCAACGTCTCCATCAACTGGGGAGAGAAATGCCAGCTCCATGAACGAGTTCTGAGTCTCCAAGGCTTCTCCAGGGGTGATTCAGAGCAGGACACTCCTTATAAGGGCAGTGGAGACTCCTCTCCTGCAGACAGGCTGAGCCAGCACTTCTATTCCCAAGATGTGTTGATACAGAACTTGCCAGGCATGACGTGTGCTTCTAGGGCTCATGACCTCTGTTTTCCCAGCCATATAGAGCACACAAGACTTCTGCTGCGCTCTGGAGAACTCTACCTGTTCAGTCAAGGGTAAGAAGAGGTTGCATTAAGAAACATGCTGACATGGCCTTGAAACTGGGGAGATGTAGCTGTGCAGGAAGGTGTTTCATGCCCTGAGTGAGAAAAGTAGGATTTAAAAATGCATTCTGTGGGCCTTTTATCTTGTTCTCCCCGCTCTGAAACTGTCCCTCCTGTTACAGGAAGCATTGGTTGTTGCTGAGAACTTATGATCATAAGATCATAAGATCTTTTTCTGCCTGTCCTTCAAGAATGCCTTAGGTCAAGGGAGAGGCTTGGGACTTGGGCTGTGTGCTTTGTGTCAGGTGAGATCCTAAAGTGATTTTCTGTCCCTCTTAGTACCACTTACATTACGTGCCCTGCTGACCCAAAGAAGACCCTGGGCATCAAACTACCATTCCTAGTGATGATCATCAAGAACCTGAAGAAATACTTCACATTTGAAGTTCAGGTGAGCATCATGCAGTGGGGAGGCCCCTTCAGGAACCAGTGAGGAAGGTGCCAGGGAGCCCACAGTCTTATGTTGGAATTTGTCTCAGGCAGCGATTTTGGTTTTTTGGCCATGTGAT
Source organism: Pedionomus torquatus (assembly GCA_013398155.1). Classification (NCBI taxonomy): domain Eukaryota; kingdom Metazoa; phylum Chordata; class Aves; order Charadriiformes; family Pedionomidae; genus Pedionomus; species Pedionomus torquatus. The sequence goes on along the minus strand of VZRU01021344.1, from coordinate 14,204 downwards.
GTGTCAGGTCTTCTGCTATGGGAACATCCATCAGGTCACAAGCACATTGTTGCTATTCCTGAAAAGGGGTCTGTTTCCTATGTTAAAAATACTTCTGTTGTGAAATGGAGGGGTGGGAGAGCCTTGTCTCAGAGATGGGTAGAGCCTGAGCTGTCCCGGTGAGCTGGGTGCCCCTAACACCTGGGTCAGCAGCCTTCCTTCCTTGCTCTAGGTGCTGGATGATAAGAACGTACGCCGGCGTTTTCGGGCAAGTAACTACCAGAGCACAACTCGGGTGAAGCCCTTCATCTGTACCATGCCCATGCGGCTGGATGATGGCTGGAACCAAATCCAGTTCAACCTGTCGGACTTCACACGCCGGGCTTATGGGACAAATTACATTGAGACCCTCAGAGTTCAGGTGAGAAGCAGGCATGTACTGCCCACAGAAACCATGGCTGGTAATCTTCCTGCTGGTTGGGACAGCCTTGCTGTATATTGGGAATCTGAGTTCTACCCTGGCTGGTTCTCTTGCTAGTCCTGCTCTTTGCAGAGCACTGCAGGAGGGGAGAAAGGGTGCAACCCAGGCAACAAAAGTCTTGGTGCTGCCTCACGTCACTGGACTGGACTGGGCTGAAGGAGCTCATTTTCATCTTGTTTCTCTTGCTGGCTTTCAGTTAGGGTAAGAGTTGCAGTCCCCTTAAAGCTCCCTGCAACATGCCATGCGTCCTGCAGGGGAAGGTCTGCTGGAAATTAGCTGTGTGCTGCCTTAGAGCCTGATATGCCAGTCAGTGATAGACTGAGTGGGAGCCTGGCTGGTATACACCATAAGACCCCAGGTCTTTACATAACCCTGTTCAAGCTTGTTTCCTTGTGCGGGTGGAATGACCCTGCCTTCTTTGGACCAGAGGTGATGCAGTGTAGGGCAACAAAGATGATTAAGGGATTGGAGCATCTCCTTTATGAGGAAAGGCTGAGAAAGCTGGGACTCTTTAGCCTGGAGAAGAGAAGGCTGAGGGGAGACCTTACTAACGCTTACAAGTATCTGAAGGGTGGGATGAGGGAGGATGGAGCCAGACTCTTCAGTGGTTTCTTGTGACAGGACAAGGGACAATGGGCCCAAGCTGAAACATAGGAAGTTCCATTCAAATATGTTACAGTGGGGATGACGGAGCACTGAAAGAGACTGCCCAGGGAGGTTGTGGAGTCCCCTTCTCTGGAGATTTTCCAGACCTGCCTGGATGCAGTCCTGAGTGATGTGCTCTAGATGATCTCTAGAGGTCCCTTCTGACCTCTAGAGAGTGATTCTGACAATGCCGTGATTCAGTTTGTTCTTGCTGAGGACATGACATTTGTTCCATTTGCCAGGGATTTGTGTTTGCTGTGTCCAGTGGCATGTGTTATTTTGAGGAATTCCTGTGCCTTAGCATGATGGAACTGCTGCAGTTCCTTGTAGGGCTGACCTGAGATGAGCAGACAACTTGGAAATGTCTACTTTCTCACATACTCATGATGGGGACTGAAGCGACTCTTTCAATGCCAGCTGATAGTGGAAGCAGTGCAGACTGGACAGTCTCATTCTTGACCTCAGGGAGGCCCTGAAGAGAGAGTGTTAAAAATGCAGCAAGCTGAGACTGAGAGTGTTCTAGTAAATGCTGATATTGGTGGAAAAAACAGAGGTGGGTTCATAGCAAAAAAAACCCTAAGTGACTAAGGCACATCTCAATTTTCAGAGATGCCAGAGCTTGGCCAACTCTCTTGGGTCAGCTGGAGAGAGCATCTAATGCAAAGCACTGGGCATGGGCTAATGTTTCTTGTCTGATGTCCTGTCAGATTTGGAGAGAGGCAGTGAGGTCTTTTCTCCAGCTGCTGAGACAAGAAATCCAGGCTGCTGCATAACAGTGAAACTGGATGTAGGAAGAGCACATGGGAAATGGACTGACTTTGTTTTGACTCTCAGATCCATGCCAACTGTCGCATCCGACGAGTGTACTTCTCTGACCGGCTCTACTCGGAGGATGAGCTTCCAGCTGAGTTCAAGCTATACCTGCCTGTCCAGAACAAGGCCAAGGTGAGGTAGCTGTGGGCAAGGTGGGTGGAAGCAGCACCTGGGCCATGCTAGCTTTTCTCCTCCCACTGCCTTCACAATCCAGAGTTCTTCCCATCTCTGCTTGTCAGGCAGGGAGTACCCTTGTTGTTGCCAGGGTAAGCAGTCTGTGAGGTTGCTTTGCTGTGTGGCTTTCCTGCAAAAACACATGGAAGTTGTCATTCCCTTCTAATAAGCAGGGTGAACTGCTGCTGCTCCCCCGTGTCCTTGTTGGGTTGAAGGACTCTGGGCAGTATAGCAGCCTCCTGGCATCTCTCAGAGCTTTCACCCATAACTCAGCACAGCAACTTTGCTCTTCAGAGCTGGCTGCAGCTCCACACTTGTCTTACAGGAGAGATGCTGTTTGTGTTCCTTTAGCCCAAACTTCCTGTGACCTGCTCTCTTTCCTGCCCAGTGCAGATGGTGTTGCTGTAAGGTGGGAAAGGGATAGGCATGGTTGTGGCTGCCTAGCAGGAGGAGGTGCCAAGCTCTGCTCTTATGGTGATGGGAGAGGAGCCCCTGGCACATCAGCTGCAGTGTTGAGGCTTGTGAGGAAGCACCTTCTTTGCAAGGCCAGCCTGTCTCACTGCAGATGCTTCTTCTAACAGAGAAGATCCCTGGGCAAAATCTTAAGGAACTGAGGGAGGATGTTGGGTGCTGACCTTAGTGGGAGGTAGAAGGCAATGTTAACACATTTAGGTAGCACTTCTAGGGAACCTGTCCCTGCCACCTGGGCTGTAGCAATCTCCTGGAGGTGTCTGGGGAATGCTTGGAGCACTCACAGTATTGTGAGTGCTGCTGAGTCTAATAAGTGTTTCCTTTCTTCTCCCTGCTCCAACCAGCAATAACACTACATTGGGAAGAGATGTGAGAAATGTTTGGGGTGAGTAGGAGAGCAAAAGCAGGTGGAAGAGAAGGACCTCCTGAGATCGAGTTTTAGATCAGCTCACCTTGCTTGGAGTAACTTTGATTCATCTGGTATCCCTCTTCTGGACAGGACACAATTAACCATGTAACAGGTCTGGAAATTGTGTTGTTGGTGCGTGAGTCATACAAAATTGGAGTTTTCCTAGCTGTACCTAAAGTGCTGAGCCTGAACACTGCAAATAGCATGTTATCCGGTCTTCTGTTGCACAGAGGGGTTGCTCCAAGTGACCACTGTGCCTCCAAAGAGAAGATTCAGCAGGAATTATGGGGTTAAGTGTGCCCTCTTGAAGATACCAATTTTCTTTTTTTCTTTCCTGGCTTTCCATCTCTTATTTTGTTTATGCTCTAAATGTGGACATAATACTCTTGGAAAGTTATTAAACATTTGACTCTAATTCTGCTTCTGGCTTCTTCCCCTGATGGATCCTTTAACTTGCACATGTTAGCACCTCAGGGTTTCTTCAGGAACCCGGATCTTAAAATTTGCCTCTGAATTTGATTGGTAGCCTTGCTGTTTTAAGTTATAGCACAGATGTGAACATGAGAGAGGAAAAATGGTAAGGTTTCCATACAGGAGACAGGATCTGTCTCTGGTTCAGGAGGTTTGTGGTACTCTACCTATGACAAAATCTCACACTGTTCACTATTAGTACATGAAGATGGGTTTTTCATTCCCTCCTCACTTGAAGCCATTTTCCCAGCAGGGACAAATTGGTCCTGCCTGGCAGTTAGGGCACCACTGTGTTTGCTGTGTAGTTAAACAACTTGCTTCACTTCTCAACTAAGCCTTCAGCAGCTACTTATAGCAAGAGACACACAATAGTCTATCAGCTGCCAAATTGTCCCTTTCCCCGGGGATCAAAGGGGAGGTTTAGCAAAGCAGCATAACAGGAGCGGAAGTCCTTTCCTGTGCTGAAGCTGCCCTTCCCTGCCTCAAACCAGTCCACCTTTGTTGTTGACAAGTTTACAGATGGGAGGCCACAGCTCTCCCCCAGTAACAGAAAAAGCTGATTCCTTTCCTCCCTGAGGCTAAGACCCCCACAGCTGCTCCAGTGGTAGGTACCAAAGTTGGGTGCTGATCCTTCCCTGGTGTTTGGCTGTGCACTGAATTGGGAAGGCTCCACTTTAATTATTATCCCGTAAAACAAAGATGATCTCTCCCTGGATGATGAGGGCCTATTGGGTGACATCTGCCCCAGATTTTGGGTTTAATCCTGCTTATTGGCTCTCCACCTGGTTTGAAGGGTTGGTATGTCTGTCCACCCTCATGGGCAGTTGATCCTCTGTATGGATTCCACTTTACCACTGCGGCCAGCTCTTGGGACACCTATAATGCAGCTGCCTTATTTGTGACTTTAAAGCTAATGGGCTTTGAACTGGAGGTGCTGACCCCATGTTGCCACAGGGTGCTGGATTGCACCAAATTTCATAGAATTTTCATTGCACCATTTTTCATAGAAATTTTCATTTTTCAATTTCAAATTTCATAGAATCCTGATAAGGTCTTCAGCTGCTAAGGAGCCAGGCCAAGGAAACCCACATGGGAAAGCACCATCCATCTTGCTTTGACATCTGTTAAGGCTTGCTTGGACCTGAGATTTGTTAAATGGAATTGCACTGTATCATGTGCCAAGGATTGACCTTAATGAAGTCCATGATGAGGCTTTTCTGCCATGTTTGCAAAGCTTGCCAGGGCTGGAGTACCTGCTGAGGGATTCCATCCTATACCAGCAGGGAAAAGTGTGCATCCTTTCCCACAAGCCCTCCCTCACAAACATGTATTTTTGTCAGTCAGTAGTGGCTGAGCACTCAGCAGGAGCTGCTGCCTTTCAGTGCCCTGCTGGAGCCCACGCTGGAGTTGCCTCTTGTCCTTGAAGAGTGGGGCTCACTCAGCAAGTGACCTTCCTGTGTTGTGAGGGGCTGGGCTCCCCAGCGCCTGGAGCTGGCTCCTTTGCCTGGAGATTAAATGGGCCCTGCTATCAGTTCCTACCCGACCTCTAGGAGATGTACCAGCAGATTTACTGGAATAAATTCCCAGCCATAAACCCTTACATCCATGTGCACCCTCCGTATATTTTTTAATATAAAACAAAATATTGCATCTTACATGTGGCACAGAGTGTAGTATATCAGATACTGGCTCTTTCCTTTAGTGCCAGACAGTGGTGGACTTAAGTCGTGTTCTTAAAAAATCTTCCTCTTCATTCACCCTCTCCCATCGAGACTTTTAACTGTGAGAGACATTTGGATACTCTCCCTGTGGGAGAAGAGGATGCTTGTGGCAGCTAGGCTACAATGTGTCGCAGGCATCCTGTCAGCAGTTGTTTCCTAGAGTAAATGTGCACTAGCAAAACTCCTGCAATGTAGTGCCCAGCTTCTTACTGCTTTGGTTATGGCTCTTGATCTGGCTGGGACACGAAGATCTCCTATGTGGGAAGAGTAGAGGAGGGCAAGAAACGTGGGTGGAGTCTATCCCGAAGATGGCTACTGCCTGTGTTTTCCCAGGGCAGCCCCGGCTTGGGGCAAGTGGTGAGCAAAGGGAGGTCCTGGTTCAGTGCAGGCGGCCTGAGGAGAAAAGGCCTTAAATACCTCCTTGTACACTTTCTCTGTATGGCCTGCTCCTTCCTTCCTGCGTAAGTCCTTATTGTGGTTCATGTCTAGTGGCAGAGAAAGAAATACTTTCAGGAAGCCCTAGGCTCAACCCAGGGTGGAGTGGGGCCCTCCCAAAGATGAGTTTTCCTTGCCTCCACTGGCTTTTCAGCTTCTTCCATTGGCTAGGGCATGGTCCTGTACTTGGGTGCTTAGTTTGGATGGACGTGCTGGGAGCCTGCTTTCTATCTACATCAAAGGCAACACTGCTTTTTGAAATCTCAGCTGCTGAAGGAGACTTGCAGCACCTTAGAGCAAGAGTCAGGAGAGCAACCTTCCACATATGTGAACAGCTCAGACTGACCTGGAGCAGCTGGCAGTCACTGTGCAGTGCAAGCCAAAACTGGAATATACCTCGTCTCTGGTGGCTCTGCTGGGGCAGGGGAAGCAGATGACAGGGTTTCCCTGGAAAGCTTTCTGTCCTTTTGCTCTGCTGCTGCGGCAGAAGCAGTCTGTGTGAGAGCCCAGCCCAGTAGGACACTGATGCAGGTGTCTGTCCCTGCCTATGGCCTTCCATTTACTCTTTGTCTTCCTATTGAAGAACCACAGAGCACCGATCATGGAGGTGATAACCAGGAGTCAAAAAA
>VZRU01021343.1:8222-21704 GCA_013398155.1 Pedionomus torquatus | reverse complement strand
CCTTCCAACTCTGACCATTCTATGATTCTAACATGGGCTGTCTTGTCTTGAAAGAGAAGGGAACAGGGGGAGAGCGGGCATTGTCCACTCTTCAACACCAGCAAACGCAGTCACCATTAATCGTTGGTTTGAAAAGATGTAAGAGGAGGTCACATCCCACGGATGTGGGATCCCGCATCCCACGGACACACAGACAGGGTTTCCTGCCTGGACAACAACCCCCTTGGCTTTGGTTCAGCATTTCTTCAGGAAACTTGTGCTCTCCCATTTTCTTGCTGGCTCCTGCTACGTGAAAACTCCAATTGGAAATGTTGTACAGCAGAAAATCAAACTCAGCGGTTCCGGGTAGGGGGGAGGGAATAAATCACAGATATATTTAACTTTATTTATTTTTTTTCTTCATTTTGATAGCACAGCTCAATCACACTTGCTAATTAGGTCTTACAAGATGGACAAAGAAACCATCACACGTAAGATACTGAATGCATTCACATGGAGGATGTTGCCCTCGGGGGTTCCGAACATCATAAATAACATAAACCACCTGGTTTAGGGTTTCTTTACACAACATCGTTGTTACAGATCACAGCAGCTTAAAAGGTTTAACACAGGTTAACCTACTTCTAATGGTTTTGAAGAAGTTTCTCGTAAAATTTGGTAACGGACTGAAAAAATAAGAGAGGCCCAAACGCTACAAAAGAACATTTAAAATATAAACCGTTTATTTTTGATCTGCTTGCAAGGCGTAAAACCCAAAATGGCCTTTCTGCTTTGGCTGGGGATGAAATTTTAGAATTAGATGAAGGTTAGGAAATTCAACCCATTTGTGATTTTAATGTGTGTTATCAGAAATGCTGGACACCCAGCCTCTAAGAGGTATGAAGCTGGGGAGACAAAACTTCCATCTATTCCTCTGAATATTGGCCAAGACACTAGGGATCCGCTAATATAGTTACTAGATCTGTGAAAGTAGGAAATAAATGACTGTAGGTCAATATTAGTAATATTAGTATTAGGGGAGCTTTTTTAAATTTTTTAGAGCTTACATTTGAATGCTTTGATGGCCATCAGGAACAAATTATTCGCAATGGAGAATAAAATTTAATTATAGGAGTTTGATGGTTGGATTAGGTGACCTCAAGATCCCTTCCAACCTGGGACAATTCTACGATTCTATGGGGGGGGGGGAAATTAGCTATACTTGTTGACTCAATGAAAAAACAAGCAGACAAATGTATTGACTGTTTGTTTCCAGACCAATTTTTACTACTCACAGGTGAAATACTGTTACAGATACTCAACCTGACCCTACAACAGGCAGTGCCCGTTGTGAAATACCCAAGGAACGAAGACGCTGGATTCACCTGAGGAGACGTTTCAGGATGACGTGGGACTAACCCCAGGAACAAATCGAGGTGTTGTAACATGTATTAATCTTAATCCCTTGCTCTCGGGCAGCAATTCTCTGTATTTGTGTCTTCCCCGCCCGTGCCTTGGCTAAGTTACTTCTTCAACTTCCAACTTTGGGCACGGGAACTACAAAACAGGAGGAAAGCTGAGTTTGGATAAACACTTTGAGGTTTACGCTGAGTTTTAATCAAGTGTCTTATGCAGCTATTTACAACAAGCTATTTCTATAGCTGGAACTCAAGACCTCTTTTTATATATTATAGGGTCTATCCCCTACCCGTGCAGCTACCACGTACTCAAACCATAAAGCGGCGTGATAAAAAGTAGTCAGGATCTTTTGGCAGAGCTAGTTAATACTGTCACATCTCCCCCAAACTGTGCCACCATCTGGGATGTGGCATTACTCTGGGGGTGACTTAGTAAACACATCCTGTCCAGTTATATACTTACTCCCATTTCTTGTGCCAAGGCTTTAACGTGCTTCAGTGCATGAAGGAAATTTACAACTGTATCCATGAATATTTAATATATATATATATATATTCCAGCTCTCCATTTCATTTCAGTTTAAAAACAACCAAACCAACCAGCAGCAGTTATATTATAGCTTCATAGCAGATATTTATAACTTAGCTATAAACATATGCTGATCTAAAGCTTTGCAGACAGCTGTTAGGAAAACTTAATTATTATAGAATTTATAGGGTTATTAACCACTTTTTTTCCCCAGCTACTACTCTCTTTTAATGATGGTGAGTGGATATAAATTAAGTATTTTCTGACATGGGTTTGCTCTTTAAGTGGGAAAACCAGGAAGAAGCCTGTTGTTACAACTCAGTGTACAGTAAATGATGATTTTAAGAGTAATAAAAAACCAAACCAGAATAAAGTGAGGTAAATGGAGCTGTATCCATAGAGGAAAGAGGACTGTGGAACAAATCAGTAATTTGTCTTTTGAATGGACCTGACTTGGGTCACTGTCTGTTTTGAGTGTAAATTGTATCTACTGAAATTGTGTTTATGGGGGAAAGAGGGTTTAAATCCAGGAAAAAAGAAAATAAGAGGTATGAATTCTTCTCCAGTGTCAATTGGATACTGTGACCAAAATTGATCCTGATTCGGATTGTCACTCAGCTGCTCCAATTCCTCTGAGTCCTTGTAACGATCTAACTGGAAGAAGAATCAGGGCCACCCTTGAAAAAGCTTTGCCTTGTGTCCTCGGTGTGAACCTATGTCCAGAAATGACTGACCCGACATTGAGGCTTTGTTCATTAATAGCTTTTCTTAATACGTACAACCACAGTAACAACCTGATGTTTCTAGGAAGCAACGATTCAGCAAAGCCATTCTCTTATTTGAGTTCCAATAAAAGTGGATTGTTCTTTATGTATTTTAAATGACAGAAGGCGGTTTGATCTTTCAGTGCCTTTTTTTCATTAAAAAAAGGATAAAGAAAAAAGAACTTTTCAGAGTCCTGCCATAAGAAAAGCTCTAATGAAATTGCCTTTGTTGTGATGTCTCATCAACCAAGCAACCTCGCCTTGTGGTACTTTGAGAGGAGCCAGGATGGCCATGAATTACCTGCCCAAGAGGAGCGGCAGCCTCGCAGCACCACCCAACGTGGGGCAGGGTGCTCAGAGCCAGCTACGAGAGAAGGATGGAAAGTCAGAAGCTACAGGAGCTGGTCCAGTGCCCGCCGGCCACCATCACATCCGTATGCTTCACCAACGCCTGCGGATTCACCTTCCCAGCTCCCTTGTGAGGTAGGAAATCCCTGCTCCCTCTCTCTTGAAGAAGAATAAAGTGAGGCATAAGGAGATTAAGTTGTTCTGGGGTCCCAGAGGAAGCCTGTTGTAAAGCTGAGGATGAATTTAATCCACTAGTTTAATCACGGAGCAGCCATTCTCTCCCCTTTGCCTACAAATACAACTTTCCTTTCTGCAAGCAGTAACTGTTGTTAAGCTGTTTCACTTCCCTGTCCCACTTGTCTGGAATTTACAGACTGCCTCAAACCATAGAGATTTGTTGCACAAGAGCAAGACCATCTTACCTAGCGTGTCTGGGTCAGTCTGCAAGCCAAAGTTCAGCTGCAAAGCTCAGATGGAGATTTTCCATAGAGATTAGAGCCCTGGCTTTCAGGAAGCATGAAATACGATAAACACTACGAGCACAAAAGCGAAGTCAGTGAACAAAAACTACTATTAATTACAACCATTAGTGCAAACCACACAGTAGATTTTTCTTTTTTTTCTTTTAGTACGCTCAGTATTTTCTGTAAGGAGGTTGTGAAGCTGAGGCTTTAAACACAGATGAAGTCACATTCTTTAGCCAAATAAGTAGTCAGCTCTGAAGCTCACTCACTTCAAAAATGCAGATTTGTACATACGCTGTAATACTTTTTATTGAAAATATATTTAGTCCTGTGCTTTTATAGAATATAAATAACTCAAAGGCAATAAAGACCAAATTCCAAAGCTGAAATATTTGGCCAGAAGACTTGCCTAGCGTCATCTTAACTGCCTAGAGGACCCTGAACTTTGTTTTTTTTTGTTTTAATTTAAGTAAGCCTTTTGTCTTATGTGCCTAAAAGCTGACACCTAAATCCACACTTGACTTTCAGATGCAGGGATCTGCTCTCTACGGTGAGACTGCTCACGCTTCCTTCTGACACCAAGTGCTCACCACTTGAAAAGCAGCTCCCTTTTTCACACATTCAGATGTAGCTGTAGGTGTCTGGCTTTGAATTTGAAAACTTTGTGCCTAATTAAGAATCAAAGCTTGAGAAGTTCCAGCCAACTAAGAATGCTACAGGAATGCTGATCTCCCTGCTCCACATTTGTTTATGTTTGGCAATTGTCAACTGAAAAATGGTAGGGGGGAGAAATAAGAATATCTAAGTTGGAAAAAATATTTCTCAAAAACCTTTGCTGGGCAAGGCCACTGGAGCTTGGGAGCGCTGTAGTTATTGGTCTGTAACGCCCAGCAGTTGTAGCTGAACAGATGAAGTCTGACTTTGGAAAAGTGCACTTTTTCATTTGTTTGCTCTTTTGCAAGAGCAGACACCGGAGCTGCACACCCCCGTGCCTTCCAGAGAGACCCTCCCCTTTCAGAGGTTTTCATCCAGCCACTTTATATAGCTGTTCCTGGTCTGAACACCCGCCGAGAAATCCGTCGGCCAAATGGTGAAGATCATACAGCCGTGAAAGCAGTCATGGAAGTGATCGAGCGTGACTTCCACGCCGGCGTTCTCCAGGCGCTTGGCGTACATCACCCCGTCGTCGCGCAGGACGTCGTTCTCGCAGGTCAGGATGTACGTCTTTGGCTGCAGCTGCAGAGTTTCGTTCTCTGCCAGGAGCGGGACGGCCCGCACATCGAGCAGCGCTGGGATCTGCTGGATGATCTCGGCCTCGCCCGTGGTTTGTATCACAGGCTTGTAGTTCTTCTTGAAGGATGAAGGCAGCAGGGACGTCCAGTTGAGGCGGCCTCTGAAAGAGTGAGCTTGGCCAACGTCAAGAGCCGTGTGGTTGTTAATCAGCAGCGAGTGAGCCAATTCGTAATTACCATTGAAATAATCTATCCAGTAGCTGATCATGACGTAGCGAGGAAGAACGGGCATATTCATGTTCTGCTGATAGGAAGGTGTATTGAAGTCAAACGCCTGAAGGACTGGATAAATTAAGGCCTGCAGTTTGGGTCTGACGGTCAGATGCTCATCTTTGCTAAGCTGTGGGGAAAAATATAGGATAGAATTGGGATCACAAAGAAACAAAGCATTACAATTATCAGCTTAGAACTCCAGAAAAGCAGCCATTCGTTTGACAATTTTTAGGCTGAATTCTGCTCTTACGCAGATAAAGTTGCTCTTTTGTCTGAAATATTGGCAGCCTGATCTTTTTCTTCTCTGGTAAGGATGGCTATTCAGGCAGACCCAGTATGCTGTCTCCCAGAGAAATCAGTGGGAGAAGTTTATTGATGGGTGTAAGAAGAAAAAGGAACAAGTGTAAAGTGGCATTTCACTAATGCAGTTCCCAGTTTAACAACTTGCAACTGAAGAACTTCCTGAAACAAAGGAGCTAGGGTTGCTTTTAACGGTTTTTAATGTTTTTTTCTTCCATTAATTAATCTAATTGGGGTGGGTTTGAGCATACGCAAACTGTTGGTATCCACAGTTTTCTCTAGCAAAGGCTCACTGTGTCCAGAAGGACTTCTCTGTGTTTCACTTGCACTTGACGTCAGCGTTTGATTTGAGCTTACCGATTATAAAGATTAGGAGGCACCAAATTTTTCTGACAGAATCAGGAAACACTTGGTTGTGCATCATCTTCTGGACAAGACAGACAGTTTTCTATATCATATCTCATCCTCTCTGTCCCTTTTTCAGGCTGAAAAACCTGTGTGTATTTAAGCTCTCCTTGAGGCAGTCCCACACCACTGACTTCAAAAGGCATTACGCATTAAAGGGAAGCAGAGTAGGAATGCTGCTTCCAAAACATGGTACTATCGTGTTTATCTGAACTCGATATTGAAACTTTTAGTGTAATTTTCTCCTATTAATTTTTTCACTCTAATTCAATATTGCAAGGTTGTCATGATAATTAGTCGTCTGGACACGGTATTTGCTTTCTTATCACCAGTGGTTATGACAATACAGAAAAGCCAATAATAATACTTCACTCAACCATGAAAAATATTATTACATGCCTCAGGCTGCCTTTAAAAATCTTTACTAGATTAAATTCAGATTACTTTTAAACTGCAGATATACAAAAGAAATTTCCTTAAAATTGCGAAATGCTACAGCAGGACAATTTCATAGAAGAATTAAGCTTTGTTTCCTGTACTTTTTGTCCTTTGTTTTTATTTGAAGAAAATAAAAACGTATTTTCAGAGACAAACAACTAAAAATAGGAAGCTAAACGGACAAGCTATGCATGTACCTCATCACCTCCTTAGAAAAATAACGTATTCAACATCAAATGGGGTAAAAAAAAAGTCATTTAGCTATTTGCTCTTAAAATCTGGGCCGTAACAACTATTAACTACTAAGACATTGCAAGCTATGTGATTCATATCGTGATCAACTCCTTTTTCTTCTGTGAGGTGACCAAGTGCTGGCTTTCTACCATTCTGTCTTTAGGGTTGGCGCATCACCTCGTGATGATGCAGCACAAGGGATGTGTCAGCCTCTTCGCATCACTAAATCAGGACTAAAACAGGCACGGGATGTTACCTGCTGACACACAGCAGCTGCCAAATTTCCTCCTGCACTATCGCCAGAAATTGCAATCCGACTTGGGTCAACCGAGTACTGAGCTAAGACATCAGGCTGCAAGAAATGCTTAGTAGCACGAAGAGCATCATGGAACTGCTCGGGGAAGCACACCTCTGGTACCAGCCTGTATCTACAAAAGAAAAAGAAACCAGAGACCGTTATTACCATCAGCATACCTCTCTTTCAGGATTAATAGCTGATATCAGGTATTCCTAAATGGCAAATAACTATTTCATTAGGATAAATATTATGGGAAAAACATGAGGGGTGTGATACTTATGTAAGACTTAATTTTATAATTAATGCTCTAATTCTGAAAGATTAATATAAGCCTACTAGATATGCATAATACTAAGACTATAAAATTGTGCAGCACTTCCCTAGGATTTCCCAATAGAGGATTTCATTATACGTTATAAAAGTGAATAAATATTTAAAACATCCTTCGCAAGAGAGTCATTACAGTCAGGGTGCGTTTGATCCAAATCCCCACCCTAACTAGTATGAGGGAAAAGGAAGAATGTGTCATATACAGAATCACAGAATGATATAGGGTTGGAAGAGAGATCTAGCCCAAACGCCCTGCCAAAGCAGGTCCACCAGCAGCATGTTGCCCAGGAGGAATGTGTCCACGTGGATTCTGAATGTCTCCAGAGACAGAGCCTACACCACCTCTCTGGGCAGCCTCTTCCAGGGCTCTGCCACCCTTAAAGTAAAGAAGTTCCTCATGTTTAGATGGAATTTCTTACGTTCAAGTTTGTGCCCATTCCCTCTTGTCCTGTAACTGGGTACCACTGAAAGAAGACTGGCCCTGTCCTCCTGACACCCACCCTTTAAGTATTTATAGGTGTTGATCAGATCCCCCCTCAGCCTTCTTTTCTCCAGACTAAAAAGACCCAAGTCCCTCAGCCTTTCCTCATAAGAGAGATGCTCCAAGGCCCCTCATCATCTTGGTGGTCCTCTGCTGTACCCTCTGCAGCAGCTTCCTGTCCTTCTTGAAGTGGGGAGCCCAGAACTGGACCCAGTGCAGAGCAGAGGAGCAGGATGACCTCCCTCCACCTGCTGGTCACACTTTTCCTGATGCACCCCAGGATGCCATTGGCATTCTTGGCCACAAGGGCACATCGCTGGCTTATGGGCATCCTGTTGTCCACCAGATTCAATAATTGCTCTCCATTACTGAAGAGAGGAGCAGGAATACACCCACCCACAGGCGGAGAGACTGAGGCACAGAGAGAGAGAAAACAGTCTGCCCAAGAAGAGCCAGAACCTAAATCACATTCACAAGATTTTCTCACTTTCTAAATAACAGACTTCTCCTGTCTGTTCGTATTTACTGAATAATATGTAATATAAGAGTTGTTACGAGGCCTTATGGTACGGAGTATGTCTTCTGTTTGTAGCTTCGCAAACAACAGATTTTATGTATTCTCAGCAGAGCTGAGGAAAACAAGCAAAGCACAATCCAGTTTTCTGATTCAAAACGTTTTCTTTAGCATCTAAGCTATAAAGTTACATGTGCTTCATGGATTTTAAACTTAGGTTACACAAAAAGCTTTTCAAACTCCCAATCCGACCTGTTCTCAGGAAGCAATCTATATATTGCATCAACTACAAAGGAATATGAGGGAGTCCTTTGGGAACTTCTTACAAAACTGGGTAACAGACTACGCATATGTCATGAAAGTGAGACATGCAATTAAGCCAATGAGACATCTAATTAGACTTAACTAATTTAGTACAAAAGCCCTGACTGAAATATAGAATGGCTTAGGAGAAGAGGTAAACAATAACTCATAGGAACAGGCAGAATTATACCACCATGAATCAGAAAAGGGAACTTTTCAATACTGGGATTGCTGGAATAATCAAAGCTGCTTTTTTTACTTTTCATTGTTTCTACTAATAAACAACAAAGAAGTAAAAAAAGCGACCCTTGAAAGTATGCTATAACTATCGAATGAGTAACATCAACTCCATATAATTAAGTTGCAATTAGATCACAGGGCTCGGCATGTAATCAACTGCATGTGGGAAACTTGAGGAGTTACATTAAGTGATTGGGTTTGCAACAGAAAATATTGGAGTTGACAATAAGGATGGGAGAAGTACCAATCAAGCTGGAGTCATCCAGGTAATGCAGTTAGCTAGTTGAGAGGTTTGTTTACCTTGGAACTGTTCAGCGAGTTAGAAAAAGCAGCCCTGCTTCTCTGTTGTCTGGCACCCCGACAGTCCTCTGCTCTCGAGTGGAGCACGAGGCTTAAATGAGCTGAGTGGAACAGTGGGAGATGGAGAGGGCAGCGGGAAACTGCCAGAGTCCAGAGTGGAGGCTGGTTAACGAGCAGGGGTGAAATGATGGGATAGTTTTTCTCTTGCAGACCCTCGCAATTGTGGTTTACAGACGGGCTTCGGGGGGATTAAGACATACATTAAAATATACACACACATATATATGTGTGTGTATATTTTAATGTATTATATATATATATAAACTTTATTTTTTGTATATAAATACACCTTGTAGCAGTGGGAGCAGCCACTGAGGACAGGAAAATTCCCTATTGCTACAACTACCCTCTTTACTATGAGACTGGTGAGGCACTGGCCCAGGTGGCTCAGAGAAGTTGTCTTTTTTCTACACTCAAACTAATGATGACAGATTAAAAAGTTACATCTAGGGAGCTGGGGCTGTAGACCTAAGCAAGGAGACAGATACTCTTTGGCATGGATGCTGCTGTGAATGCTTCAAAATTGCCTTTTCCTCCGGAGGAGTGTGTTTGCCTCCGTTAGCCCTTCCTTCGCCATGAGCAGAGAAGCTAAAACTCAGCCCCAAGAGTGGATGTGAAAATGGTAGCGCAGAAGGATCAGTGGAGAACCCCAAGAAAATAGCTGTCCTTATGAGCAGGTACAAGAAAAGAGAGACTATGAAACTCTTATTTGCAAGATCAGTAGGAAGCAGACTTGGTTGATGATCCGAGGGGTGGAGCCCCTCTGCTGTGAGGACAGGCTGAGAGAGTTGGGGTTAGTCAGCCTGGAGAAGAGAAGGCTCCCAGGAGACCTTGGAGCCCCTTCCAGTCCCTGAAGGGGCTCCAGGAGAGATGGGGAGGGACTCTTGATCAGGTAGTGGAGCGATAGGACGAGGGGTAGCATTTTTAAACTGAAAGGGGGGAGATTTAGATGAGATACTAGGAATAAACCTTTTACTGTGGGAGTGGTGAGACCCTGGAACAGGTTGCCCAGAGAAGCTGTGGCTGCCCCATCTGGAGGGGTTCAAGGCCAGGCTGGATGGGGCTTGGAGCAACCTGGTCTGGTGGAAGGTGTCCCTGTCCATGGCAAGGAGATGGAACTTGTTGGTCTTTAAGCTCCCTTCCAACCCAAACGATTCTATGAGGAGGCAGAGATCTGTGCTTCAGCCTTCTTTCAGGTGTGTATCATGTTCGTTTGGCTTCTTTCGTTTGTTTGTTTTTAAAGTTCACAAAGATTTACAGACTGGTAACTTGGCACTTTGAGTGATCTCAGATTTTTATCTGCACTCCTTACATGTGGATACAATTTGCATTTTAGTATCTAACTGAATTAAGTGCTACTCTTTATCCCCCCCACATTTCCATCTTCTAAAAAGAGCTCTACAATAATCAGAATCCCAAATAATTTTTGATACCATTCCAATTTGTTGTGATCATAGAATCATAGAATGGTTAGAGTTGGAAGGGACCTTGAAGATCATCCAGTTCCAACCCCCCTGCCATGGGCAGGGACACCTCCCCACTAGAGCAGGTTGCTCCAAGCCCCATCCAGCCTGGCCTTAAATAGTTCCAGGGATGGGGCATCCATCCATGTGATTTTAAAAGGGTAAAACTGTCAGACCACTAAAGAGAACTACTGTCTAAGTTAAAGCCTCATTCATAATCCAGTACCAAAGGAAAACTGAAAAGAATCATGTTACATATTTCTAGTTTCTTAAAATCACTTGATCAGTCTTAGATTACTCACTCAACTGAGACAACAACAGCGTTGAGAGATTCAGCCATGATTCTGCAGAGATTGTTATAGAGGCTTGTTCCTGGAACGAAAGGACACAGTGTTATGGACCTGAATCAATTTATGTCAATAGTCGCAAAGCCGCATCTAAGCCTTCTCAGAAAAATATAAAGCCATCATATAAATATAAGCAAAGTAAATGAGATTGGTTTGCAATATATAAAGTGCCAAATACATGTTGCAGCAGAAGGAACACAGTTCATGCCTTGAAGTCCTGCAGTCTAATGCTTTCTTTCTCATCTCTATCTTAATTGCATCTACCTATCACAGTTCTCCCGGTTGGGGAAAATTTAAGGTACCCAGCGGCTTCGGGGCATCAGCATCCAGAGCCAGTTATCACTGTATGAGTCACTGCTGCTTGTTCATGTCATTATAGCACGCATTGCTTGGACTCAAATGAGTTGCCCTATTAACATCAACTGAACTACTCATTTAAGGGAGGATTAATCACAGCTATCCTATTCCTCAGTGGACTGATTTTCTTTAATTTTATTCCCTTCCAGTTACTTAATTGTTGGTTCCTGGTACTATACAATATACTAATGTCCTCTAAAGTATCTGGTCTTAGAAATTAATATTAAGCTCTAACATTTGTGCCATCAGCTTCTGTATCTCAGACTCGAGGACAGCATCTGACTTAGCCGATTACAGTCATCCAAACAAAAAGCGGTAATTTGATATAAACTTTTTGCTCAACAAGAGTCACATATGCAAAGAGCTACAAAACAAATAAGGCAGGTAGGACGCTAACAAATATCCCTTAGGCAGGCCTAAGAAAACTCATCTCAAAGTACTATTCCTCTGTAGGAAGAAAAGGAACTTTTTTAATTGCTAGAGATCACAGAGACTGGGATTTCCAAAGGCATTTGAAGGCCAGATTTTAAAATTATTTAGGAACCTATATCTCACTTAAATCATGGTCTAAGCGACTCATACATGCATAGTCCAAAAGCAATCAAAACAGTCTTTCAGAACATTTCAGAAGACTCTATTAATGATCTTTTTCTTATAGATGAAGCCATAGAATACATCACGGCTGTATGGATTTCATGTCGTCACAGGAGTAATGGGAAGGAAAAGGATGGAAGACTTTTACAGGATCTGTATCTCAGAGCAGCCACGAGAACCGCCTGTCTTTTCTCCTCCCAAGGCTTTTCATCTCCCATACAATGTGGTAAGACCAGTGGTTAGATTATTGTTGTCTGCAGCTATACCTTACTTTCTCTGATCCTGTTTGTGGTTTCCAAGTTAATTGGAGTAAACAGCATTACTTTTCAAGGTGATTTCTGGTGGCAGTGGTTCCATAAGGGAGATGCCCAGATCATGGGATGGGAACCCACCTCATCCTACTGCTCGTTGCCTGTGATCAGCAGCACACGTTCCAGGTATGTGTTATTTAAGAGCCAAGCATCAGCAACAGCGTTACATGCAGTGTTGTTCAGCCCACTCATCTACTAATTACTGCGTGAAAACAGGGCAAAACCCTTACACGTAGTCACTGGGTCCTGATCACCAAGGATCAACTTTTGCAGGTGACCACAGAAAGCAGGGGACTGGCCCAAACAGTCCATCCAGGCATTTAAACAATAAGCTATTTTGTCCTCTCAGGATGTAACAAAATTAACTATTGGTCCTTTTACAGCTCAAGTGCAAATAAGACACACATGTTTGCTGTGGGTTCACAACATTTTCCCCTCTTCCCTTCTTAAAGCTGATCTACCAGAGTGGAGGCAGTTACCACTGACTCCAGGTCTGTCTTAGCAGAATTTTCATCCCTGGCAGGAAAAACAGCTTTATAGCTTCTCCTGCTAGGAAAAAAAAAAAAAAAAAAAAAACAAAACAGAGCAGAATCCTATTTAATTACTGGCAGACACATACTTGCACTTGCCAAGGCCCAGCCCCCTCCGTGGATGTAAACAACACTGCGTTTCAGCCTTTCATCTCCCTTTGCAGGAGGTTCAAACACTCTGACTTCCACGCCGTCAAAAACAGCATCCGTGATGTTAATGTCTTCGGAGGAGACAGACTTCAGCTTGTCAAAGGTACATATCAAATAATTCAGGACTATCAAGTGATGGCTTAGTCTCAGGTAGTGAATCAGGTGACACTAGAGGAAAAAAAAAATAATAAAAAAAGGAGGTTTCTGTTACTTCTGAGCGTATCACAGGTACTGCATTGATGTTTAATGCAACTGGATTCAAAGGGCAGGTCCTATATGAAAACGAACTCAGATTCTTAGAATATTCACTGGAAAATGAATGATTATCAAAGACCTCTAATGCTTTTAAAGCTGTATTAAAACAAAACCCTGTCCATAAAAGATTCTCTGTTGTCAAAATAAATCAAACCACGAGCACTACGTGGGTCAAGACAACCATGAATGAGCACTCGGGTCCTTTGCCTTTGAAAGGCATCTCTGAAAGGAGATGAACCTCATCAGCACCTTCCACTAAGGGACCCGTGAAGCTCCTCAGATGGGTGCCAGCAGAGGGCAATACCACACAGGCAAAGTGTCTGTGGTGGGAAGGTTAGCAAAAATGCAAAGTATTTCTCTTGTTCCACCTCAAAGCGTTAAATCTTTCCACACTCAAATTAAGCAAGTTCGCAAGGATCGCAAAGAAATTTGAAAGCAGGAATATAAAATATAAAGGAATATAATGCTTGTTTATTGGCTTATCGTGTATTTTACCTGCTGAACTGGGAAGCATCTGAAAAGCGATCCACGAACCGTGGCAGGTGAGTGATTTCCTCCCCCCCCC
>VZRU01021341.1:7120-17681 GCA_013398155.1 Pedionomus torquatus | reverse complement strand
ATGCCATCTAGAGGGACCTGGACAGGTTTGAGAGGTGGACCCATGCAAACCTCATTAAGTTCAACCAAGCCAAGTGTAGGGTCCTGCACCTGAAACATGACAATCCCAGGCATAAGTAAAGGTTGGGCAAAGAATGGCTGGAGAGTAGCCCTGAGGAGAAGGACTTGGGAGTGCTCGTTGACTTGTGACTTGGATGAGAAGCTCAACATGAGCCAGCAATATGCACTGGCAGCCCAGAAAGACAGCCACATTCTGGACTGCATCAAAAGAAGCAACTTGGTGAATTGGAACTCAATGATCTTTAAGGTCCCTTGCAACTTCTATGATTCTATGTTTTGTGATAATTTGATTTTTCCTTCAGCTTTTTGGAAGAGAAATGAGAGTAGAGTAGGGAAGGGGAGGCTTACCACACTTGCCCATTTTGAAAAAGTAGAGGTAAACATGGAGCTTTCTGGATTGTTTTGCAGATTCAGTCACTTGCAGGGAACTAAGTATCTGTGTTATCTTTAGTATAATTATCTTCAGAGTTGAATGAAAGGCCATGGGGCTACAGAAACCACCTGCATAATTAGAAGAATATACTGTCTGTTGCAGGGAAATAAAAAATTATGTTTATGAAACTGTTTGAGACCTTTACATGGGTATATTTACCTTTGTAAGAGGTTTTGGGTTTGTAGCGCTTCTACATCAGTATGTTAAGAAAGTGATTTCCTGAATTCATTCCATATATTAGTGCAGGAAAAGAGAATGTGCAGCAGAACAATGACCTTTGTTTCCAGAATAATTGACATCAGTTTCTTAAATGAGCTTATAGATAAGATCCAAGGAGACAGCAGTGATTGTTTTTATCCTTGCAGGACATGAACGGTAAGATAATGTCTCCTTTCCTGAAACTGCTTTGGGATGTCAGTCAGCCATTGTTAATCCCCCTGTGAACTCAGATAATAGTGCCGTTTTCAACCTCGTTACCTGGAAACAAGCTCTTCTCGTTTTCTCAGCTAGTAGACCTTGATATATAGGACTGTGCTGACTCTGATAATGTTGATAGGCTCAGATGGTGAGCTTCAGTGATGGTGACTGAAAAAATAAAACCCAAACCAAAAATGGGGCAACTTGTAGTCTACCTAAAATTTCATGTTATAAAAGATTTTGAGAGGTACATGAGCTGGTGCCCATCTTAGATGCTTGATTGGTTTAAAATACATACATAAAATGTACATGTACACTGTTACTTGGCAAAAAAAGTAAAGCACAATGTAATTTATATAAGTGCTGATTTGCCTTATAGTGTCCTCACTGCTGCACAGCAATCCCAGCTGACTGCTGTTTGCATAGCAATAGGCCAGTAGTGCTGCGTGATGGATTGCCTGCATCGAAGAGAACTTCAACATTTCTGCTGCCAAATCAGGTCAAAATTTCTGTCTGACAAGAGGAGATCTTGAAATAAAAGCTTTTGGTCAGTGTTCAAGTTTTAAGCTGTTCTGCCTGGCATTCTTGGGGTTTTTTTTCAGCCTCTGTTGTATTAAACAGCTGCATTGATAATAGCTATGACTAATAAAAATGGTAATTTTTATGTTGGAAAAATGATGACTGAATGACTGCGTGTGGTCAAAAGGGTTAAACTACATATAGTTCTGTTTCACAATACTTTTATAATAAAATTCTGTAAAACATGTATGATGAAGAGTCAGTACATGTACTTAATTTGACTGTTAAAAGATACAAAGCAGATTTATTTGATGTTACGTTCATGATAAGCTGTCTGGAAGTCGTTGCAGCCAAACAAAAAGCTATTTTATTTGTATTGGAGCCTGAAACTTTGAGCCCCAAATTTCAGGTTGAATAATGTTGAATCTGTCATGTCTTCTGGTATCTAGAAAAATATCTTGTTTTTAGAAAAGCTAACTCCTACTTTGCTTATGTTTAGGAAAAAGTGGAAACAGAGGTGTACATATGATACTTGCCACCATTGCAAATCATGCAGCAAAGATTTACAAATAAGGTTAGTTGATCCTGTGATGTAATCAGACAGGAAAAGAGATTGTTTCCTTTGGGATTTTTCTGTCTTTTGAACTTCTAATTCAGGAGACTGCATGGTTTACCTGGATTAAGGAATGGGAAAATGCTGTACAGCTGTTTAAAACTTTCTTCACTGCCCTGATGGAACTAACCTGTGGCAGTTTCCTGGCTAGTCTAGATGCTTGTGGCCAGCCGTTAACACTCACTCTCATTTCTTTGCCCAAAGTAAGTTATCCCTGGCTAGCACTACATTTTTCTAACTTACCATCTGAATTAAATTTGAATTTAATTCAGAATTTTCTTGCAGTTCGTATTTTGAAAAACACAGGATAATTTTAAAAAAAACTGCAACTTTTAATCTTCCACAAGATAATATATTATTAGTTGTTAATCTTGAACTGCTAAAGCTTGTAAAGTGAATTGCATCTGATGTGTTTCAAAGGTAATGTTGTGACAAAATGAGTGAAAAAAAATATACAAAATCAATACATTGTAAATGGAACAAGGTGTAACATAATAAAGTAAATAAAGTAATATATATAACATAACATATATATGTAACATAATAAAGTAATAAAGACTAAGACAATCACAAATCTAGTAGTTACACATAGTGCAACAAAAGAAGGTGAATTTAAAGACAGAGAATGGGGTGAAGGAAAATTGATAATGAGAGATAAGAGATTAAATAAATATGCCTTAATAAACTTGACTTCCAGTCCAGATATTAATTATAATTTTTACGTATATTTTATTGTATTTTCAAATGCTCTTAGCAAATTTTTGCCTTTGAAACTTACCCTGGTTTCAGTGTGAATCCTATTCAGTCTTTCCTGAGCACATCTAAAGATTCCACGTGTCCTGTCTGTTCATACCAAGGCATATTAAAACAAAATTCTTGTAATGAAAAACATAGCAGTAATGAACAGACATACTGACTCTGTGTTTGTTCCATAGTTGAAATAACGTGTACTATAGTAAACGGGTAAAGTGAGAAATACCCGACCCAAGTATACACAGTGAAACGTTTTTGTTCTTTTTTACAAATCAGCGTGCTACCTTTTCTGTCATCTCTTCAGACAGTAGTAAGAGTTTCTGAGCAAATTTTCCTAAAATGTACATCCTAGGCCAGGCCGCTGGAGGGCAGCATAAGACTATTCTTTATTTCAGCCTCTGCTGTTTCTACGGAAGGGCCTCTAGTGTCTGCTTTACACTAATGAAATGTGAATTCTAATATCAAAAGTTGTAAAAATATATTATTCAACTTTTAAAATGGCTTCTTCTCTGATACACAGAATTTCTTGGTTTTAGAACAGCAGCGTCAGTTCAGCATGGTTGATATGGCCAGATAGCCTTTTTCAGAGTCTTAGCTTTTAATTAACATGGTAGAATCTTAATTGCTGCTGTGTGATAGACCAGAAAAAAATCTTGCTGGTGTCCTTGTGCATCATGCATTGATTGTGCTTGGGAATTTGTCACATACACTCACGTTTGTACGAACTTGTTATCTTCTGGAGGATCCTTTCCAAGAATTATCAATGCAAGTGCTACCAAAACTGCACTTAGTTTCATGATTTGAAGGTGGAAAGTGTAAAAACTCATCTTCACATATTACGGATTGTCACTGCAGGCACATAAAGCACAGGTGCACAGCACTTTCCGATGGGAATCTTGCTGTTGCAGTCTCGTTCAAACAAGTACTGGATCATTGCAACTTATCATTAAATTTATAGATCTGTATTCAGGACACTCAGAGGGAAAGGGTCATAAAACATCTCTGACTAAGAACTAGAAGTAGACTAACAACCATTTAACTGTAGTTTGCTTCTTAACTTTAGTTATATATCAATGTAAAGTTTCTTTCAAAAAAAAATTGGCTTTATGCAAGATATAAAAACCCCTACTGCATAATTCATCCAACATTGATCCAGTTTTTTCAAATCACTCTTTAGGTGGAGAGTTGCATTTCAATCAAGAGGAGGATTAAAGTATAAAATGGGGAATTGAATGCCACATATAGTCAAGGACATTCTGAATTTCATTGGCTATTTTTTTTTTTTCCCCTGTAAGTAGGCTTCTGATATCTATTAACTAGTTCCTTCCACATGTTTTGATTTTATGTGCTGGTGGTGCCATGCATGCTTCAGAATCTTACTGACATGTGGAACAACAGCTTCACAACCTTAGAGGGTTATAAAGGAGGTATGTTTTTTCAGTGCTGGATGCACATAGGATCGCTCCCAAAGGTGTGCGTGCTGAGCACAGTCATTTTCTGGGGCTATATGTCCTAAATATTACATATTTGTCAGATTACATAATAAGCCTACACGTATTCAGTAGCTATCCCCACTTCGTATTAAAATTAATTCTCTGCCCATTTGCGTCTGCGCTGTACTTCTTGGTAGTGGTCATTAGGGCTCTCAGGGATGAAGTCAGTAGTCTTCTTCACCGTAAACTTTTCAGCCCTGGTGTCTTGCACAAGCTCAGATCATCACCAGAGCTCTTCCAGGCCTCAGGTCTGGTTTCGTTGAGTTTCATGGCCTTGGCTTCTGTTTTGCTCCTGTTCTGCTCATAGGGGGTTAGCTCTTCGAGATAAGCGAGCATCCAAAACGTTTAAAACTAGACAAAACTGTTCTAAGGTTTCACGTCTTATGTATAACAGGAAAAAAATCTAAAAAACTGCTAAACCTTGTATTATACAGAAGCATGAACCAGTCCTGTGTATTCCATGGGCAAACACCGCAATTAACTGAGGGAAGAAATCACTTGATTTACAATATCTGCTAAGCAGTGATGGTTGTGTGCAAAAATCTTGGGCTACAAGGATCAAACAAGAAAAAAGCAAGCCTTAGAAAGCTGCTATATCAAAGCAGTTTTGGTTTGGAGAGAATGAGAAAGTTAAAAATAAATGTTGTAATCTAAAGGAGGATTAGGAATATGAATCTTGAACCAGATGAGAATCATGTTTGACTGAAATTCCTATTATTTTCCCATATTGCTAGGGTTTAGTAATTTAAATAAGCATTGGCTGTTTTATCCCTTAAAAAGCCTATTATCTTGGGGTACTTTAGTTTAGAGAAAAGGACATGTTCTGGCCCTTTGCTTCTAAAGTTACACTATAGCTAACTAACTTCCTAAGATACTAATGATAAAAAAAATTGTTCACCGAACTTTGGGGTGTATTGGCTGGGCCTTAGCTTCTGCAAATGGGAAAATCATCTGCTGGAATACTGTCAGATACTATCTGATCCAGTGGGATAGGGGCTTTATTGTAACTATTAATGATCACTTGCTACCTACCTGTTACTGGACAGAGAAATTTTGGAGCTGTCAGTCTGCTCTTCTCAGTAAGTTTCATGTTCACATTGAGATTTGCAAGAAAAGGTCCTTGAGTTGTATATACTTCTAAGCAGAGAAGCCTGTTTGTTTGCCAGAACATCATGAGTATATATTGTGCTAAATAAATTATTAAGGAAAAAAAGTAATTCAGGCATGCTATGTTTAGGTTAGTTGCAGACCTATGTTTGAGTAGAAAGCACAATAAAGAAATGTGTTTTCATTCTGAAGTTAAAAGTTGTAGCAATAAGTAATGTAAATTGAAATATTTGTATTTCAGGCTACACTGCTTCATCATAAGTAAATATTCTTCTCCATCTGTAATAAAAATATATTTTGCTTTCTTCATGCTTTTTTTCTAATTGCTGCATGTCTGCGCAGGTCTGTACATGGTTGTTAAAACAGCAAAACCAACATTCATGGAATCAGAAACTGGATGGGACTTTCAACACAATGTGTATCTATTTTCTGTTGTTAGAATGCAAATGATTTGAAAAGGTAAAAATGAAGTAAAGGAGGATATATTTTCTGAAATTTAATACACAATTTAAAGTACCTCAGGAATATTCCTTTCAAGTTATAAATTGTTTTGAAGAATCTTAATACTCAGTTGAAAATACCTCAGGAATATTTCTTTCAAGATGTACATTGCTTTAAGGGTTTTGTTATTAAAAAGAAGAGAAAAAGAATAATTAAAACCTGATAGGCAGAGTTTCACTCCATAAAATCAGGAATGACTTCTGTAGCTTTCCCTCCTTCACTCTGGGAATCTAATGACTCTTGGCAACTTTTTCAGAGACCTGATTTGCAGAGGTTTTCAGGGCTTGCTGTTTGCTTTATATATGTGTGCTGCACTTGACAAAGTTCCCAGGAGTTTGAAAGAATATGCATTGCTTTAAATACCCTAATTCACTGGACAAGATCTTCTATTCTCTGTAGTACAGGTGCTTTCAGAGTATCGCAATGTGGTAGGTGACAAGCAAAGAGAAGAGCACTTGTGGAATAGGTGAAACTAAAATGTGTTTAGTTTTGAGGTGTAACAGGAGCTCAGAAAAAATATTTTCTAATTAGCTTTTGTAATCCTTGTAAATCATTAAAAGTTGCTGCTGGTGAAGCTCACATTTGAGTGTACTTATATTTCCTGCTTGTACATCATTGGTGCAGTAGGAACTAGAGGTGAAATCTTAATTATATTTGGGTCTTAAAGTAAGATCTTAACAATTTTAATTTTACCCAGCTGCTTCAAAAATAACCTGTGTCTCTTTACAAATTAGTTAGTGAGATAAAAGTTGTAGGGAGGTTTTAGTATTTAATTAAAGCATCTGATACAGGGAAGAAACAGACTAGCTTGTGTTCTCAGAAGCTGTCTTCATGTTTAATGTAAAATCTGTAGAATTACTTGTGCAAATGTGTTCTACTATATGATTACTTGCATTAACAACCCAATCCAGAAGATAGAAAGCCCAACCAGAGGACTTGTATTACCGGACCTGTTGCTCACCAACACAGAAGAACTTTCTGGAGGGGTCTAGGCTGGTGGCAGCCTGACCTGCAGTGATCATGCCCTGGTGGAATTCATGATCTTGAGGGATATGGGCCAGGTGGAAAGACCATAAACCTTAGGAAAGTGAACTTTCAGTTGTTTAAGGAACTAGTGGTTGGGACACCTTGAGAAACTGCACTTAGGGTTAAAGGACTGGAAGAGAACTAGCACCTATTTAAAGACATTTTTCAGCAAGTTTGCAGATGACACAAAGGTGAGAAGTGTAGTTGGTGTGCTAGAGGGAAGGGATACTATCCAGAAGGACCTTGATGGGCCAGAGAAGCAGGCCAATATGAACTTCATGAAGTCCGTCAAGGCCAGGTACAAGACCCTGCACCTGGATCAGGGCCATCACTAGCATCAGTAGAGATTCGGTGGTGAATGTTTTGAGAGCAGTCCTGCAGAGGAAGACCTGGGGATACTGGTAGATGAACAGTTAGATATGAGTTAGCAATGTTCACTTGCAGCCTAGAAACTAAGTTGTATCTTGGGATGTATCAAAATAAGCATGACATCCTTCTTTGCTCTCGCGTGACCCCACCTACAGTACTGCGTGCATATCTGAGGTCCCAGTACAAGAAAGAAAGGTGTTGTATTGGGTCCAGAGGAGGGCCATAAAAAAACAGTGGAATACCTCTCCTATGAGGAGAAGTGTTGCAGTTGTTCATCCTGGAAAAGAGGAGGCTCCATGGAGACCATGTTGCAGCATTTTAATATATAAAAGGGGCAATTTTCCAGAAAGCTGGAGAATGACTTTCTGAAACTGAAAGAGTGGAGATTTAGTTTGGATGTAAGGAAATTTTTTGTGATGAGGGTGGTGAGACATTGGAACAGGTTATCCAAAGAAGTGGGTGCCCCAACCCTAGAGGTGTTCAAGGTTAGATTGGATGGGGCTTTGAGCAACCTGATGTAGTTGAAGATGTTCCTTCCCAGGGCAAGAAGGGTTGGATTAGGTGATCTTTTAACATCCCTTATAACACAACCTATTCTATGATTCTTTGTTGCTTGCTGGGAGCAATTCCATTTTCCTATCTGTACTTCATGGTTGGCCAACAGAAAAGGTACAGTGTTGTGTTTGCTTTTGTGGTTGGAATATGCAACCTGGTGACTGGGATTCAATAGATAAGTGCATTTTTTTTCACAGGTTAAGTTATGTCTTTGCTTGGTTTTATTTCACCCATACACCAAAGAGTAACAAAGAGCAACTACATTTTTAAGCAGGCGAAGAATTTATCGCCTTGATACGCTGGCAGAAATAAAGATATATCATAATTTAGGGAAATATTCTTGTAGTCTCTAAGATACGCTATGACTCATCCTTTCCCTCAGACAAAAGTGAAAACGCCACGCAAGGGTGATCAATAAAGCATTGAAGCTAAGGTTTACTGTATAGCTCTAATGTGAAAATGTGTTCATAGTATTTCCTGAAAATTAATTAATACACAGGAAGCACAGCTCATTCCTATTTGCTCATACATAGTGCAATTGTCAAGGTGAAAATAAGCAAAATGAATAGACAAACTCCAGTGTTACAGGAGTGAGACTAACATTTGTTTATCAGTATTTTAGCTATATTCCTATCATCCGGTGACTGAAATTCACAGCTAAAATCTGGTCTAATCCTCTAAGATGGTATATGATTGAAGTGAGCTGTAATCCTTGAATAGTTCTTGGTGTAAGTGTTCCATGAACTATAGTGTCTGTTGGTACTAAACCCGCTGTAAGTAACTGCCTTGGTTTTGGTTTTTTTTTGTTTTCCAGTGCTGGAAACAGTATATATTGGACTTCTCCAAATATTTTTTTGGTATTGTTTCCTTCTGTTGGTTAAACCATTGAAGCAGTCCACCTGACTTGCCATGTAAGAAAGAATTGTGTTTATTGTGCAAAATATAATTGATGCCTCAGCTATTGTTTTGTTAGCTCTGAGCTATTGTGCCTTTGTAAGACTCAGTATTACTGTCTCAACACCTGAAATAGAGACAGCCTTCACTGACAGAAGGCCACTTCAGCTCACATCCTAGCTTTCCTCTAAAGAAAATTTTGCATCCTTTCCAGACAAGTGATAACCTTAAACTGAGTACTATAATTAGCTTGTGTCTTTAAACTGAGTATTTGTAAAATGGGAACAAGTGGTTAGGATAGGTAAAATTTGATTGTGTTATGTAAGCCTCTCACCAGGGCCTAAATGTTTCATGATTCACCTGTCAGACCTTCCTTTCAGTGCATTATGCTTGTAATACATATGAGAGTTTAACTTCATTATTCTTTTCACACATTTATTTTATTTTGATGAAGACAGTCTTGCTCTTTTTTAGGGGACCAAATCCAAAAGTATTTTCTTTGACTACTGCTGTTTGTTGACACCATGTACTGATCCAACATATAATGACACTTATTTTAAATCATATGAAATCATCTTAAAATGGAACACCCTGAAATGGACATAAGTAATAGAACATCTTACTAAGATGAATGTCTGCTGTACTCATTCATAAACTGAGTTATAAAGCATGTTTAGAATTTTTTAATTTTTTTTGTAAACGGTTCCACTTTTTTCCAATTTAGGAAGACTTGGTGTTTCATTTAAAAGTTGCATGATATCCAACTAACACAAAATTTAAATTGGAGGTTTTTTATCAAGAAGAACAACATAGAATAACTTCAGAACAAAGTAAAGGATGTTGGATAATTGCACTGAGGGTTGACTCTTCTTAATGTCAATCTGGTTCTACTCAAATTAATGAGATTGTAAAGGTGCATCTTTATGTCCAGTTACTTTTTCACACTTGCAGAGATACTTAATCAGAACATAATCACTTTAAGTATCACTTTTTGTGTTACTCTTACATATCTGTTCAATAAGGCTACATCTGCTCTGTGATTCTCCAGTCAAGGTGTCATGGTAAGGCTGGCTTTCTGCAAAAAAAATGGTAGAATAACAGGACATACTGTTCTCTATTTCTGTTACCAGTCAGTTTCTCAGTTTAAGCCTGTTCATGTCTGAAATGTCATGCTTCTCACCTGGCCCTCTGTGCTTTCTGGTACCTCTTCCTGTGCCAGTACCTCCACTGTTTTTAATGCATGATGAACTGGGAGATAACTATGCTAAAAAATTGTGCTGCTGCTGCCACTAAAATATAAATATTTTGTGCAGTTTGCTTCCTGCAGTGGCTTCTCACACAGAGCCAGTGCATAAGAGGAGGTTAGAAGATGTGCCAGAATGGGAGTGTAGGACCATTGATTCTAGATTTTAAAATCCCTGAGGTTGCTGTGGCACCATACTTCTACCTTTGCCTGAGGTGTAGACAATAAATAATACACATCATACAAGCCTGTGTAATTTCCTATTTTTGTAAAAACTGGAAATACTGGAGTATGATATGAACATTAATACCCACTAAACAGCATATTAGCACTAAAACAAAATTCAGATGACAAATCTTAGCCTTGTTTTTCTTCTGTTCTCTAGTTGTTTGTGAGCAGTTTTTACTGTTGAATCCATAATATTTTCATAATGCCAAAACACTGTAGATAGTTGGGCTATTCATAAACCACATGTTTCTCACAGATTTTTTATTCATTTTGTATACTCATTGTCACTTTGCCTGTCATTGAATGACTTATCTTTTGGGTGATGAAAGAAGGGGAGGGGGGGGGGGAAAT
>VZRU01021340.1:16298-36601 GCA_013398155.1 Pedionomus torquatus | reverse complement strand
GGGGGAGGTTTGGGGGTGGTGAGAAAGGGAAATGAAGTGATGGCACACCCTCTAGGCAGAAGTGGTAGTCAGAGCCTACAGGGAGAAGACAAAATCTAAGAAAAACTGGCTGTGGGTCCCACTGATTTAGACACATCTGTATGATTTCACGGTGAGGATCTTCCTTATATTACCTTTTAAGTAGCTCTAGAGTTGGCAGCTGCAATTTCATACGGTGAATGCCATCACTGCTCTCTGTCTTCCTGTTCTCTACTTGAAATGGTCCCCACTTCACCTCTTTTCCTTACTTGCACCGAATTCCCACTTCCTCATCCCACTTCCTCGTAAGCGTTTCTCGCATCCATCATACTGGTGTCTCCTCTCTGCTATAAATTACACCGAGGCATTTCAAGCAGGTATTAAGGAGTTTCAGAGCCAGCTAGCGCATATTTCCATGGCATGCTTCCATGGCCTGAAATAAACCTCAGAAAAATATCCACGGCTCCTCAGGGGAACAGCAGTCTCAGGGGAGGACCCTGAACTTTCATCTTTTGCCTGCTACAGGCCTTTTGGTAAATCTTTTTTTAACCTCTTTCTCCTCCCTTCCACTGGAGACAGTATGAAGGACAGACCATCTGTGGATTTTACAAGTTTAATGGAATGTTTTCAGACCGCACTCTTAACCTCAGACAGTCCTATCAGATTTCATAGGATTCAGTCACTTTTTAGCCCCAGGGTGCTGTAGGTGCTAAACGGATAATCTACATCTCTCAGCCACAATGGAACGACTACACAGCAAAGCTCAATTTTTAATCCTGCCGAGACTCTGACTGCTCTTGGCCATCAGGTATCCCATGGCACGCTTCACAAGAGAGGAAGCGTTCATCTGGAACGCTGGCCAAATTCCAGCTTAGGGATAATTACATTCTGACAATTTACATTCTCCCTGCAGTTTTCAATGGATATGCATTTCTTTTTCTTTCTCCTTACTTTATGTCATAAAAGCAGTGGCCTGGTCCTGCTCCTGCTGTCAGAGCAGCTGCCAGCGTAAGGAGCTGCATTTCAGTGGTAGGTGAAGGCATCTCGGTACGTTTAAATAAAGCACTCCGATGACCCCACGGGCACAAGAAGTATTGTAAGAATATACCCGCTGGCCATACAGCATAGCAAGGACTAGTGTGTGAAATGAAACACCCAGTGGCGATATCTATGTTAGGAAATGAAAAGTTAGCAAAGAATGGACACATGGACATAAAGTCTTTTCCTTCCCACATGCTAATTCTAGTTTGGTCCCAGTGCAGCGCCAGCGGGGATCCGAAAAGCAAGTACCGTGAACTATCAGCATCCTGCACAGTGCAACCAGATCCTGATGGCAGAAGAAAATAAATTTATAAAAGCAGTGAAGGCTTTTGGCAAAATGCTGTGATGCTGGAGGACACTGACTGGCAGTAAAACGGGGCGAGGAGGAAAAAAATATGCCCATTCCCATACCAGGGAAGACAAAGTTCGTGCTTCCTGGCTTGCCTGTTGGGAAGAAACACAAGGCAAGAAATGGAGTAGGTGGCTTTGCTTAAGGTGGAACATTATGGATCACACTCAGAGTATGTTGAGTTTACCTCCACAGATTTTATTAAATAGAAACATTCTAGATAAACTCATCAAATGACTGTGTTATCCTTTGTTTATAAAGCCAGACATAACCACACTATGTTATTTTCTTCACAAGAACCACAGTGCCTTAAAAGGTAGTCTTCCTATTTCAGCAACAATGAAGTCAATTCAGAGAGATTAGGACAGTGGTGACAAATAAACCGTGAGAGACCAGATGGCTCAGAGGATGGGTAGGAAGGCATGTAGCTTTCCCTCCTCCCCCAGTATCTCCCAGATCATTAGCGACTGAAGGCTGTTACTAGCACTGTGTCAATATTTCTCACAAGTAGTTTTTTGACTAAAATGTGGTTTTCTCCTTCCCCAAAACTACCAGCAAACCAAAGTATGACAAATCACCCCTGGCTTTGGTGGAGTGAGACAGGATGAGCGGGTGAAGATAGATCAGATTTTCTTCCCCTTGTTGTCTATAACCACTCACAGCAATTCTGTGAACCCAGCCCTCACTTCCTTTGCAATTTTTATAGTTGACAACAAAATGAAATGCTTTGAGTCACGCAGAGTCGTTTGGTGTGTGGGAATCCAGCCTAGCCAGGGACTGTAACAGCAAGACATTATGGTGGCACCCTGAGAACAGAGAGATGTTGTACACAAGCTGCTACATGGGTTGCTTCATGGCAAAGGAGCCAAATTACCAACAGAGCTACTTTCTCAACCTTGCAGAGTGTCGTTGCTCTCCCATCCTCACCTGGACCCTTGCAGGATGAACAGTAGAGAGAGTGAATGTATCTGTAAGTGCTATTTCCATTTCTCTTTTTAGCTAGACTTAGCTCTGTCATTCTAAAAAAAAAAAAAGAAAGATGATTCACCCAGCATAAAAAAAAAAAAATTATCTAAACCGTATCCAAATCAATTTATCTACAGAAATAATAAAAAGCCCCCCCCATTAAGACACTTCCATATTGCACCACTCCTAAAAATTCCAGTGACTGTTAAGAAAGACACTCTCCAAAGCAGGAAGCAGCAACCCAGCCTGGTGACAGCCAAGTAAAACTCCGAGCGGAGACTGAGTAATGGCACAAAATACCAGAGCTGCCTCTTTGCTTAAGGTTCTGTCCCTTCCTCACCCTGCTACAGTAAGGAATCAGCTGCATTTCTGTGAAATTCCCTTGAATTCCTCCAGTATTACAGCTAACCGTGCTTCCCCTTCGTCTCAAAACAGATGCTTTGAAGATTTCCAGAGATACCCAAGAAAGAAGACATATCCAAATACCTAGACTACCCCCAAACTCCACCCTGGAACAGATGGTGAGGTTATAAATACAGAAGCATCTGGTAACCACTGGTATGAAAAAGCTGGCAAGCAACAGCTTATTCTGTCCTACTAAATATTCCATAATTTGAACTACATTTAAACAGGAGCTGAAAAGGAACAGTCCTTTTCATTTGTATATAACATAATCCCCAAGCACCTCCGTATTGTAACTGCAGTGTAGCTTGGGCATTACGCTCTTGTCTACCAAAAGCACTTCCTTTAATTAAGCATTCAGCACTGTCTAAACTGAAATTAAAAGTGACTGCAAAACAAGCAGTTCAGTACAAAAGCGTCGTTTTAAGCGCGTGCTTTGTTGCACCGGGCTACCAGACTCAAGGCTGCGAGTTTCCAGCGCTTCAGCTCAGCCTCGAGTCCAGGCCTATTTGAGGGGCCTTGACAACCCTAGCAGATTGCCAAGAGCACTTGAAAAGACGAGAAGACAGGGAAGGCAGACCTCTGAGCTTAAGCCAGCTGTTTCATTTGTCCCCAGGTTCGGTTACCACAATATAAACTAAGGATAATTCTTCCTACACGACTGTCAGAAAAGCAGTCTGTTATAAATTATAGTCATCGCATGATAAAGGCAGCCAGTAAACACGAGCACTGGTGGTTAAGAGAAAAACCCCACCCTGAAAACCCCAAACCAAAGTCAGACCTGAGCTGCCCACGGTAACCCCAAATCCACTTCCAAAACTCTATTTAAATAATCTTTTGGGACACCGCTCCACCGTTCTTTCTGTGAACTGAGTGAATCATCGGCGTTTGCTAGAAATCCAAAGCGATAGCATGCATAAAACCATCGTTCTGGATTAAAGTCACTTTGGGAAAAGGCTGTAAAAGGCTGTCTGCTGGGATTGTGTTAGAGGTCCGCTGGAGACCCCACCACTGGGTTTGAATGTGTGCAGAGAGCTTTTAAAAAATGACTAGAGAGAGAAAGAAATACTCTTAGGGATCGGCTGATAACGGAGTCTTAAATTCCAGATACAGAAGGAAGAACAAATACTAACAGCAAGGCCCTGTAAGTCCAGGATGTAATAGCCGACGGATTTCTTTACAAAATAGGCGCTGAGCAAACGAGAGGTGATTCTGCAGTAGACTTTCAGCAAACAGTGAGGATGTTGTAATAAAAGCTGCTTGTGATCACTTAATTCGAGCCTATTTTCCACAAATTGGTTCGGTTTAAGCAAAATAAAAGCAGGTCTGCAAGGTTTTCAATTTCAAAAATAAAAGTTGAGGTTATTAAGCGAACTAGTTTGTGAAGCCGGCCGGGTTGAATGGCTGAAAGGCTCCAATGAGAAGACCTTGAAACCAAAGAAGAAAAAACATCTGCCATTTGCGTCCTGAATAAAAGCACAGGGAGAGAAGAAGTGAGAAGGTGCTGGAGATCAGAGATAGTCATGGTCAAGCCTGAACAGGGATGCTGCCTGGAGTATGAGGAGAGTGAGAGGGGCAAAGGAAGGGTGGGCTAAGAGAAAACCCGCCTGCAATTTCCCTAGCCAGAGTGGGATGGCACTGCTTGGAGCACTGAAATGCCATGCCTGCTAAGCAAGGATTTCCAACAGGTCGACACAATCCCCCAACTAAAATTCAGAATTCTTCGTAATAAAATCTCCAAAGTGCTGGAATGAAGCCCCTGGTCCCACCGCACGTGTTTGAAAGCGCCGGTGCGCGCATCCGATGTTCTCAACAACTCGTCATCCCACCAATATCAGCCTGCTTCAGCCAGCGGCTCTCCCAAATCGCTGAGACCTCTACACAGAAGATCTCTGCTTAAGGAGGGAAGGGTAGAGGCGGCAGCGCCACAGCCATCAACTGCGGACAAGACTCGAGAACAGTCTGAAGCAAAACATAAAAGGCACGGAAATATAAAGCGTGAAGTCCACCACGAGATCAAAGTTACGTTGTGCTAAAATAACTTGGCACCTGTCTTTGATAAAATAACTGGTTTCTTTTGACAAAAAAAGGCAGTCGGTCTTATTTAATGGGATTTTAGCAAGTGACAAGAAAATCAGGGAACTATTAGGATCCATAAAGAGAATGGTCAGATTGATACTAAATACTAGCATGCATTAAGTGCTGCCGGTTTTTTAAAAAGCACCATTACTAAGTTAAATAATAATGATAAATAATTGTCATGGTTTTGAGCACAGTCTACTTCAAGGCCTGACTTTACTGTAACATACAAAAATGATTTAAATTAAAAATATATACGTATCTCTAAGCAGTACAGGCCTGCTGCCAAAATCGACCACTAAAATAAGGCAACGGTTGCCAGCTGCTGCCTTTCCCCAGAGCAGAAGGGGTACAACCTTCTTTCTGAAGTTCACTCGATGCAGTTACTAGTGCATTAGAAACAGAGACGCCAACTCCAAGCTGAATCATTATGAAAATATTTCTTAAAATAAAACCCTTCTATGTTTTTTTTCTCATACCTGCAGGATTCTTAAGTGTATTTGCAAAAGCACAGGACCGGAAATCCTGAGTCTGATCCCTTAATACTGAAGGCAACCACGTTGTGTAATCCCATTAATACATTTATCAGGTTCCATCTTCACAGTAATCAGGTTTTTAGCCCCTGTTACACAATTCCCATTAGAAGGCTGTTCAAGAACCTCACTTGGTTTGAAGCCATTCTGCTCATTTCCAGCCTAAACTTATTCAGAGCCATTTGTTCTTGTGCCAGAATTGTCATTTAAGTTAAATAACTCCTCTCCCTCTCTGGTATTTATGCCAGTGTATTTATAGAGAAGGAATATAATTTTTCTCTGCCTTTTTTTGTCACTGGCTTTACTGTCCAGGTTCCTACAATCGTTTTGTGAAGCGGCTTCTCTGCTCTCCAGATCATTTCTAGCCGACACCTTCCTCTGCATCTTTTACAGTTGAAATCAATCTTTCCCCTAGATGGACAAGGAACGCATAGCACATTTTAAACAAAGCCTCCCTAAAACCTATTGCAGTGGCGTTCACGTTTCCTTGTCGCTCGTGGAAATAACTTGGTTGACAAATGCGCTCCCAGTATGTACCATTGTCACTGGAACATCAGAATTATCCTGTGATTGATTAATACGTTCCAGTTCCAATGTAGAAACCACAACTTTCTATCACAGCTTGCAATACGGGATTTTGCATTTGCTTACAGGCAAACAATCCTAAACTCATTCATTCTTCTGATTGGATGTCCTATTTTTCCTCTTTTGATGACGTCTCCAAATCCCATTAATTTCTGCTATATCATTAGTTAATACATCGATTAACACTGGTCTCAAGACCAGTCCCTGAGGAACGCTATTGCTGCCTTGCCTCCCCATCCTTCTTCAACCATCCTCCCTTCTCTCCAGTGACTACTGGATAAACTGATGCAAAACAGAGACCAAAATACTTTAAAGTAATTGACTGAAACTGTCTCGCTTTGTATTTTTTGTCTTTTTATTCTTAAAGAAAAGCTGACTTTTGCTGGTGGCAAACAACACAAGCATATTTCCCTGTAGATCAGGCCTTTGGCTAAACTGGAAAGCTGTCTTATTGTCACAGTTGGGCATTTGTAAAAATTAATAAAATGTGCAAGTCAGTGCATTTTATGTTAAAAATGGTAAATGAAGTTTCTTAATGACTCGTCTGACTTTTTAATTGTACTTAGGATTTATGTCACAAATTTAAGAAACAATTAGAAAGCAGGAAAAAGGCATGTAAATCTCGTAGTTAAATAAAATTAAGCTAAATGTGCTGAATACATAGTTTAAATTAAAACAAACTGGTTTATTGTAGAAACGAATTCTGAGGCCTATAAATAGAACCAGCTTCTATTCATCATGTCTTCAGGTTTTCAGAACTTGAAACAAAATTAATTTCTATTTTCATGCAAAGGAAGAGCTGATGCTCAAGTAAAAGTAATGCGGCAAAAACTACTTCATTAAACATTTTCTTTTAACCTAGATCACTTCTGGAGTTCATTTGTGCATGCAGCCATGGCCCATATTGTCAGCAACGCTTTTGTCAGCAGATCATGAACAGTGGGATGGAATGCACCCTCAGCAAATTTGCCGATGACACCAACCTGTGTAGAGCGGTCGACGCACTGGAGGGACAGGATGCCATCCAGAGGGACTCGGACAAGCTTCAGAGGTAGACCCATGCGAACATCATGAAGTTCAACCAGGCCAAGTGCAAGGTAATCCCAAACACAAATCCAAGCTGGGTGGAGAATGGATAAAGAACAGCCTTAAGGAGAAGGACTTGGGGATGTTGGTGGATGAGTAGTTCAACATGAGCCCACAATGTGCGCTAGCAGCCCAGCAAGCCACCCACACCCTGGGCTGCATCCCCAGCAGCAGGGCGAAGGGGGAGATTCTGCCACTCTGCTCCACTCTGGGGAGACACCCCCACAGTGCTGCCTCCAGCTCTGGGGCCACCAACATCAGAGGGACATGGAGCTGTTGGAGTGGGGCCAGAGGAGGCCATGGAGATGCTGGGAGGGTTGAGCCCCTCTGCTGGGAGGACAGGCTGAGAGAGCTGGGGGGTTCAGCCTGGAGAAGAAAAGACTCCAGGGAGACCTTAGAGCCCCTTCCAGTATTTGAAAGGGGCCTACAGGAAAGATGGAGAGGGACAGTTTTTATCAGAGAATGCAGTAAGGGCAAGGGGGGAGGGTTTGACACTGAAAGAGGGGAGATTGAGAGGAGATCTGGGGAAGAACTTCTTGGCTGTGAAGGTGGAGAGAGCCTGGCCCAGGTTGCCCAGAGAAGCTGTGGCTGCCCCATCCCTGGAGGGGTTCAAGGCCAGGTTGGAGGGGGATTGGAGCCACCTGGTGTGGTGGGAGGTGTCCCTGCCCAGGGCAGAGGGTTAGAACTTGATGATCCCTTCTTTAAGGTCCTTTCCAACCTGACAGTGCTCATTGCAGTCCTGTGAACTTTCAGTGGGCAGTTGCATTTGCAGTGTCTTACGTTGGCACTGGTCATGGCAAGACTGCAGAGCTAATCAAAAACTAACTCTGCCCAGGAAAATGATTTCTTTTCTGTTTTTCCCTAACTGTTTTTCCCTTGCATTCAGTGCTGGCTAATGGCTGTGCTAATGCTGCCTTCTTTAATTTGGTTATTACTCATAAATCTCCTCGCAGCAGATTGACAACAACTAAGTCAGTAAGACTGTGGTTCTCAGCAGAGATGGATGGAAGGTGCTTGAACCTAGTGAAAGAGAGAACCGTGCACTCACACAACCCCAAGCACCCACTCTGTCCTCCCATCCCTTTTCTCCCTCTCTATAAACTCACGTCTGCTCACAGGAACCCTGCAGAAACGTACATACCGACAACACCACATCAGTCTGAAATCTCATCAGCTACAGAACCAGGGAATGAAGCTTTTTGCAGTGTAAATGCAGAAAAGCCGAGGTCAATGAGAGGGGCAAACTGGAGAATAAATATGGGAATCACTCCAGCTGGTGTGGAGTGGGATTTGATCTAGGGTGATAAATCTGCTGCTGTGGATCGGGAGCTGTTGTCCCCACTAGTCGTTACCTCTACCTGAGCCCTGGAAAGATGTTTCAGGTTCCTTATCAGCAGAGGATGTAATGACATTCTCCACATTTCTCCATTCACTAGTCCTGAAGTTCTTTGAGATCATCCAACAGATGGCAATACTCATGTTTACTCAATACTAGTGCTGACTCCCAGGAGAGCAAGAACAATGATTTGCCCTTTCAATTACAGCAATGCTCCACTAAAACCACTATGTCTGTCAAGTTTTAAATTCAGTCAAATTTAAAGATTAAGAAAAATGTTCCCTTTCTTCTACCAGTGAACAATACTACACTTGTCTTCCTTTTTTTTTTTTTTTAATTAAAAAATAGGTTGAACTTTAGAAGTGTTATTGCACTCCTTCTACTGCACTAGAAGCAGCAGAAGCAGCTGAATAAAGTGCATCATAAAAAGATGCCACTGGGATCAGTTAAAGCCAACAAAATTGAAATCATTTAAAAGGAACAAAGCCAAAAACACAGAACCAGATTTAATCTTGGCATATACTGTGGCAGGAGGCCAGTGGAAGGAGAACTTGTTAGAGGAGTAACGAGAGGGAGGGCTCCCTGCTGCAGCCCACAGATCAGGTATGATGGGCCAGATAATCAGGTGTCATCAACTGGCGCAGCTGGGATGAGATCAATGAAGCAATGCCAATTTCAACTTGCCGAGGCTCTGTCCTGGCATATTTAAACTCAGCTGTAAAAAATTCTCATCCTATTAAGCCATGCCATTAATAAACATTGAGCTGTTACACATCACTTGCCATCTTCAAAGAGCTTCAAAACCAATGACTAATCCTCACAACCACCTCCTTAGGTGCAGGAACTCTTTAAAGATGGGAACAAAAGCAAAATGGGGAAGTTGTTGGCCACAGCTCCTAAAAGGCAATTTTTAAAACCAGCCAGAAACCAGGCAGAAATCTGGGGCTCCCTGTCACATTGCCCTTTCACTAGGTAGAGCTTCCTGTGTGTTCCCTTCTGTGCGGGAGGCACCTACAACCTAAAATATTTGCCCCAAAAGCTCAAATCTTACATATAAAGTTGCTTCTCGAGTGGGTGTGAGACTGATTTTGTATCTTCTCTGTACAGGCAGGGACAGGCAGAACAGCAGAGGAAGTAAAGATGGGTGAAGTGATGGTATGATGGAGATCAACAGGAAGTTGTGCCCACTAACTTGCATTTCGGCTGATGTGGTGTAACCAAGGAAAAATGAAAAAAAAAAGCAGCCGAGCCTACTCACTAGAAGGTCAGTAAATCATAATTTCAAGATTCTCTTCTCCATCTCAGTTTTTCATCCAGCAAATAAAATTACCTTAACATTTACCAAAAAATATAAATAAATCAGGCTTATAACTCCTGGAGGAAGGATGATACGGGTGCACAGAGCATCTCTGTTACTAATGCCCGGCACAGCAGAGCTCTCCAGAGGAGACTAGAACTGACAACATATTTTAACAAAATGCCAGAAACAAGAATAAGTTACTGAAGAGAGAGTAAATGCAACACACTTGTGTTTCTAAGCACCTCGATAATGTTATCAATAAACCCAGATGCATCCTTCCCACAAATGCAGCAGTGACAATTGACTCAAATAGATGACACTTTGGTAATGCACCTATTTGAGACTCAAGCTGAAGCAGATAAAAATTCAAAGATTGGACTTCCTTGGTATTTGTATGTTAATCTATACGGCTTTGGGGAAATTGTTGCAACTCAACCTACAATTCATTCTGTGCAGTCAGTGACATTCAAGTACCTACCTGCAATTTTCATCCTGCTCACAGTATATCTTATAGGCTGTCATCAATCCGATGCATTATCTTTCTTTACAAAAAAAACCTGTCATGAGCACCAGGCAGGCTTCCCCTTGGTTCAGAGAGGCAGAAGTAGAGCCGATTCATCCTTTTTTTCCTCCCCTCTCTTTCATCTGGATTTGTATTGCCTCCTTTTCTGTTTAGTTTTCCCACCTTACACAAAGAACACGGGTCTGGCTACATGCATATGTAACATGTGCATGTGCAAGGGACAGCGGGAGAAAGAATGTCTTTTTAATCACCTTCCTTTTCCTAAAAGTTCCTTTTACTTCATCTCCTTGGAGGTATTTTATTATTAAAATCAAATGAATTCTCCTTTTCTCTTGCTTTTGTTGAAAGAAAACAGTAGGACTTGTGAGAAACCCAGCTTCAAGGAAACATTCATGATCTGGTGTCCTTGGACCTGCTGAATTCTTTTGCTGTGTTTCCACAGAAAGCAGGCAAACAGGTACAGCTCCTGCTGAGCCAAAGGCTTCCCCCGCACCAGCCAGTTCCTACCAGGGCTAGTTTTGCCCAAACCACCACCACATTTAAACTGAGAAGACACTGTAGTGCAAATAGAGTCTGCCATCCATGGGCATGGCATCTACCAGGGCAACAGAGGGGCCACGCTCCAGTTGATAGCTCTCATGACCCAAACAGTTGGAAGATCTCTCCCTCATGGGGACAGTCTGGTATCCACTCACGTAAGCTAGAGCTGCACCTTTCCCCGAGGCTTGGCGGGTACCTGGGCTATCCCTTGTGCCTGACTGCATGTTTTTCATGAACTTATGCGGCGACCTTAATTACCCTTGCAGACCTGTATCTCTTTGTCAGAATTGACTGAAACGGGCCGACAGGTTCAGAAGTTACTGGGGTGGCGCAAACATACATGCATATGGGGTGATAAGAAACCTGGCTGAGACCAAGTCTCCTTTTGCAAGAAAACAACACAGACAATGATCATAAAGGCAAAACAAGGGAGTGCCACTGGGGATCTGAGTAGAGATCCCAAGCAGTGAGCTATTTGCAGTGGAGCAACCTGAAGATTTTGGTGTGGCCACCCGGACAAATCAGTATTTGGATGTACTCAGGAATAGGCAAATGTCTAATATACCACATTCATGAAGAAAGAAGCTGGGCTACAGGTTTCTTTAAGACTGATGAGGGGCCACATCTGCCAGCACCGGAATGACACTGCCAAGGTCTCGGGGCAGCTGATGCCAGACTGGACCACTTAAGAGCACAATCGGAGATCGTGCCAACCTCCCAAACTGCTTCACCAATGAGTCTGGGGTCAGAGCACAGAAACATGGGAAGAACAGAGCTGAGATAGACCTGGAAAAGCCTATCCCTTTATTCCAGGCTGCAAAAAGTTTTCATTCAAGTCGGTTTTTTGCAGGTTCTCCAGGATCTCATCAAAATATGGTTAAGTCAGGCGCAGGTCAGAGCAGAGAGGAAAAGGTCTAACTCATAAATCCCTTTAATTCTTTAAGCCCTCTTTTTCACCACCACTGTGACCATGTTTTGCTTTTAGGAAGGCTTGGAAG
The DNA here is from genome assembly GCA_013398155.1 of Pedionomus torquatus. Taxonomy (NCBI): domain Eukaryota; kingdom Metazoa; phylum Chordata; class Aves; order Charadriiformes; family Pedionomidae; genus Pedionomus; species Pedionomus torquatus. Next base: position 24,845 of record VZRU01021340.1, on the reverse strand, counting down.
AGGGATGAGAGATGTACCACTTGAAGGCTTTGGCATCAAGACGCAGGAAGCCCTGCAGCCATGAGATTGCCGTGCAGTTTGAAAAGTCACAAGGTTGACCTGGACAGCAAGGCAAGAGCACAGAGTATCAGCACTCCTACTTCATGCTAGTGCCAAGACGCAAGGAGTTGAGAGATTTATGTAAAACCAACAGCAAACACAGCCTATAGTCAGGTAACGACCTACTTTGCACTCAAAAATTATGACTAATATTATGCATAAATACTCATTAACAGTCAGAGGGTGAGAACTTGTATTTGCTCATGTGACGGTTGCCTGTTCCCAGCTACTAAGCAGTGGCCCCACCCTCCTCTCCCTCAGTTGGCACAGCTCAACACATGGTGCAAGTCTTTCCTTGCACAAAGAGTGCAGATACAACATGAAAAACCAGAGTTCCTAACTGCACTGCATCACCAGTATAGGCTCTCCTCCTGAGGGGCCTTCAAGGCAACATGAAACACAACAGAACAACAATCAAAAAAGTCCACAGGTGGCCAAAGATTCATTACAACAGGCAAAATCATTCCCTTCATCCTCTCTCCAGCCCCCACTTAAGTGAGTAGCCTGGTAAATTGATGAATTATAGTTAAATGATCTTGCTGTGATGCCTCTTGCTGATGAATGAAGAATACCCTGCCAGAGTCTCCTGATTTCAGGTGATGGATTTGAGCCCAGGATGCAACACAATTCCTCGGGACTGACAAGCTCAACTATCTTCACTCTTAATCTTGATATTATTTGATTGAATAAATCCAAGGTCATAATTTCCTAGGCAGATACAGGCCTTAGAAGCACCACCAGCCCTCCAATTACTTTTAACTGCATCCAGAAAAAAAGGTGAAGAATACTCATGCAGGAGCTGGAAAGATCTCAGCTTTCTGCTTGGAAGTATCTACACCCAAAACATACCTGTGCTGGAGCATGAACAAGCAACTACATTTGTCATCTCGCAGGCCAAAGCTCTCATCATCCGGCCCTCAAACCTCAGGGACACAGACCCCTGGGCATTAATATTTCTCCTGTTCGGTCACAGTCCAGAAGATGTTTCTTTTTGTGTTAGAAGTTTGATAGGAGACAGCTTGGCTGAATGGGAAAGGATAACAAACCCCCATGCTTGAGTCTTGGCAAATACTTTTGGGATGCAACCTAAATTTTTCCTTCTCTTTCAAAAGGCTCAAATGGGACCAAAACCTCCTCCAACTTGGCTGCACAGAACTTTCACACAGATCTCTGCCCAGCACCAGCTGGAGCAAAAGATGTTGTGTCACGGGTGAAATATTCCAGTGCTTTATTGTGCAAGCTCCTAATTATTAATGTCTAGTCTCCGTAGTTCTGGAGCAGGATTTATAACATAGTTTAAGGTGGTGGATTTGAACTAGTTTTCCCTCAAATCTGCAAACAGGGAACAACAGAAGCATTTCTTATCCCCTCAACTTCAGTAGTCTCTGGTGCAGAAAAAAAACAAGCCCCTGAAAAGAGGAATCAGGGTGAAAATTGTCCTTTTCTGCGTCTTTTAAACAACTCCACACTGTCCCTCAGGGACAATACAGCCAGATCTTTGCAAAATTTCACTCGTGTATCTTTTTTTAAGGGACACAAACTGCACCGTTGTGGGTCTCCTTCCCTCCAAGACAGGGACCAGAAGTGGGACAGCAGCAGGAAGAGGACACAGACGGTCCCCTGGGATCAGGAGAAAGGAGGCAGCTGATGAAAAGGCCAGCGGCCGTACGTAACTCTTGTGGAGGGAGCCAGAAGCTGTCCCCACCAAACAATAGAAGGAAACGCTGTCGCTGCTCTGGCTGCAGCCTGTGCCTTTGAAACCAACAGTTGGGGATGGAAAAGTCTTGCAAGGGAGAAACAGAAAACTTCTGGGGATAAAGGGTTTCGCTTCCATGTATAATTTTCCCAGTGCACCAAGAGGGAAGAATTTTAAGTCTGGAAATTAAGCTGATTTTGGAAGTAAATGCATGGTTGGAAAGTCAAATGAAGATAATCCCCCTTCCTCCCCAGGAATACAACACATTGGAAAAACCTGTACAGTAAGCAACCAGTACCCAGACTAGCAGCACGCCCTGCTCTTACTGGTCTAACAGGGGTTAACCCAAATGGCTGGTGCTCCAGAAAACAGTCATATTTATATATTCATATATATATGTGTGTGTGTGTATAGACACACCAGATCACTTTTGCTGCAAATGTAATAAGAAACCCACTCATCTTCTGGCTCCAGGATGTAAGATTTTTTAAAAATAATAATCTACACGTGGTACTGCAAGAGTTGCAATAAAATAAGCACTGCTGGTGCCGGTGAGTTATAGGTGCTCACGACAGACGGGATAATGGGATTTCACCGTGTTTTGTTTCCTCAGAGGTAACTGCACTCTTATCAGGAGATGCAGGATATGAGGCTCTGACACTTCTCTGCTCTGATTCATACACTGGAATAAAGCAGACATTTGATGGCATCTGCATTGCTGACTCAATCGCGTATCTTCAGTGCTGATCTTGTCGGTGCCAGGAAAAAGGATCTGGGAGGGGAGAGAGTGCTCTTCTTGCCTGCACGGAGCAGCCAACGCAGTCAAGGCTTTGCTGTTTTGCCTCAGGGCCTCACCAGTAAAAATAGGTAAATTAAAAAAAAAAAAATTGGGAAAAAAAAAAAAAAAGAATGCATTCCTGCCTCCATCCCACATTCACCAAGGCAAGGTTTTCAGCTGGTAAAAAAATTGCAAGCTTGGCAAAACAACTTGAAAAAAAAAAAAAAAACCCAAACAAAACCAAAACAAAACAAAACAAGAAAACCCAACTAGTTCTGCTTGTGGAATATATTTGAAATTAAAAGAAAGTTAACTTTGCCCTGTCTTTTCCTTGCACTTTACTCCCACCCACCTCAGAAGAAGGTGGAAGACAAACATTTTCTTGTTGAAGCTCATTCTACCTCCAAGTGGTTGTTTCCAAAGTCTGGATTACTTTTTTTTTAATGTTTAAGCTCTGGCACATCTAATTTTCTTCCTTTTGGGGAATAAACAAGAAGAGCGGCAGCCCAGCAGGCTATAAAATGGATTCTCCACCAAGTCCAGAAGCACAGAGTGTAGACCAAGGAAGATGAAGGATGCTAACCACACGTAGGAGTGGTGTTTTCCAGGTGGGCAGTTTTTGCCTTGTCTGGTGCTCTGGCAGCTCTCAGCAAACGTTCACAGCCCCACATGCCAGGCCCACGCACGGAACTGCTGCTCATGTTCTCCTGTCGTGCCCTCACCACCCACAGTTGCGATGGATGTAGCTCCTCAGCCTCTTCCCCGCGGTGGTTGCAGAGGGGCTGTGACACTTTCTACTCTTAAAAGTGGGTGATTTAGCAAGAAAAAATAATAATCTGCAGTTTTATGTCTGATTCTTCATCCTCACGGCATGAGCCAGGTTGAGTTGTCTCTTGTTGGACAAAGACCATACTGTAGAGGATTGGCTATACCTCATGTCCCTCTTGGTTTTTTCTTCATCAAGGGTGCAAACAGGACCACAGGTTGGGTCAGAGTGAAGGTCCTCTCCTCTGCTGTCCTGTCTCCAGCAGAGACATGGTGGAGGAGCAAAAGCTCTCCCCCTTGCACACTCTTCCAAGCTGGCTCACACAGCCAACACACGCGATGCCCACGGTGGCTCTGGAGGCCTTTGTGATGAGCCAGGAGAAGCGCAGCTCCACACAAAAAGCATTTTCAAGCCATCTGGTGAGGAAGCCAAAGCCATCCCAACTCCTGCCCTCCCACCCGGCCTGCAGCAACGGCGCCACCAAAACCAAGACCTGAAGGGATGGAGGACTTGCAGCAAACAAGAACAGGCCTGGGGCTGACAATCTCGGTGCCTGGTGCCAGGGCTAAGCCTCCTCTCCAGGGAAGTCGTGTCTCATCAAGTGCGAGCCTTGACTGAATGCTCTCCCAGGCCGAGGCATGTCGAAAGGCTCTTCCCAGTCCAGCTTGGCCTCTGACTAAAGCATGAGCTCACCTCTTCATCACGGCATTTCTGCCCGCGCATCTCACACAAAGCCTGGTGGGTTCCCTTCCCCCTGAGACCCCACTGCTCCACCAAACATGGTCAAAAACTGATTCAGAGAGTCATCAGGGATGGAAAATAAACAGCATCTCATTAAGCTGCCTGGTTTTTGGGAGCTACCTCCAATTACAGCCACCACCGATGTCACTCGGTGCGCTCAGACCTCCAGGTGTACCAAGCAGAAAACGCTGCCCACACCTGCTAATGACACCTGGTGTACTCAACCTTTGGAGCTCAGTATTTGCTCAATTTTCCCTGTTCCAGTTCGTCTCTACTGTTTTATTAAGCACATCCAGAAACCCAGGGGAGGGCGGCTTCTCTAGGAGGGTGGCAGTACACAGACCTTAAATAAAATATAAACACCTCATCTATACTTGACATCAGGTTTGATCTTCACCGTTTTCACTCCCCTGTTTCAAGGCGATTTGCAATTTCGTTGGCTGCTTTTTGGGAAGGGAAAATGTAGGGGAGGGCTGACTTACTGCTTAATCTCATTTTTGATCTATTATTAAATGCCTGCTTTATATTTTGTTTTAGGTTTTTTATTATTTTTTTTTACCCTTTTCCTAGGAAGCCAGAAAGAAAGGTGAACTGTGAAATGAAAGCTGGGGGAGAAAAAATTGCTTGGGCTTTTTTTTTTTTTTTTTTCCCCAGAGTTTTCTCATTTTTGGCCATAAGAAATCTCTACAATGCCAGCCAAGTAAAAGAAAATATGCTGAAAGTGATGGAAATACAAAACACTGGCCCTGATCCCACTGCTCACATACGTGGCCAAGCCTTCCGATTGAGGCCAGCACGTGTGTCCCCATGGGTTTCTTCCACGGAGCCACTTTTCAAATACAAACACGTTGACATTTCCTCGCCCTTTTACCCACGTTAGTAATTCTCTAGCAAATCCCCAGGCTCGGGGAACGCTGTTTGTCTGCCATGAAGTCACACGCTCAGATATTCAAACCCACGCCAGAGCCAGGACTTACTGAAAGCCCAGGACAGGATGGCACAGCACAAGACCAGCGCCACTCAAGGCATCCAGGAACATCTCTCTTTTTTTTTTTTTTTTAACTCTCTCTTTTTTTTTTTTTTCATCATTTTTATACAGCATCTTCAAAAGGTTTGACAGGACTGGAGCAACACTTGATCCCTGCAAGGAGCTTACACAAGCCTGCACTACGCAGCCAGGCAGAGAGCGCTGCAGAGGCACAGCAGCATCAGCTGCCTCAGCTTTGGGATGCTTTTTAATAGTTTTCTGATTATTTCATGACTTTCTCCTGAAAGAAAGTTCATGAAAGTTCATTTCATGACCCGTTGCTTAACACCAGTGTTTATGTCTGCCCTGCAACCCAGTGCACGACCCCCCCCTGCCCCAGCTCACGGGGAGGGATTTGGTGCCAAGTGAGCAAAGCCAGTCCGTGAAGCAAAGTGATTCCCAGGTGGTTTCTGTGCTCTCTGCAGCCACTTCACCACGTTCGGTGCTGGCAGACGGCTTAAAGTTGATCCAGGGGAGCCTGACCAAAGGAATTCCCAACAAGAGGCAGGAGCACAAGTCCAAGACTATTTGTAGCACTCTCTGAAGGTGGATCGGTTTGTTCCTAAGGTCACGCTGAAGGCGAGGTCAGGGTTGATGGGGTCCCTGAACAACCTGCACCCATCTTGTGCTTTTTCATCGCTCCTCTTACTTCCTTTTGGTCCCTTTACATTGCTGTACATCCTTTACAAATAAGGAGCTTGTCCTCATCTGGCACCAGGATGTGCTTCCTCCTCCTACCCAGCTCAGACCAAAAGGGAGCATCGCTTTGCTGCCAGCTCCCGCCGAGAGCTGGATGCGCACCTCACCACGCTGGCCGTTTGGCTGGTGAGAGAACGATCCCTGTGTAAAGCTGGGATCTCCAAATCAGGGCTCCCAGCTTCCCGGCAAGCCCCTCTGTTCCCACATCTGGGCTGCCGCAGGCTCTGACCACCAGCCAAGGCTCATGTGGAGATCGCCCCTTGGCTGCTGCAGAGAAGGGCAAGTGCTCCTTAGCATTTCCTATTAATCTAATTAATTTAAGCATTTCTTACTCATTTCCTATTATAAACATTGCCTTATTAACTAGTAAGAAGACAGCCACTTCCTAACTGCCAGGAACACAACCCAGCAAGAGGCCCAAACACCAACACCCCACTATTTTCAGGGGGGGGAAAGCAATTTTTTGAGTGCCTTTATTTTTAAAGAATGGCTCAGGCAAGCAGCTGAAGATTTTGCAGGATAGGTTCAGACTCATTTTGGAGGAAAAAGCATCCCCAGACCGCGTTCTGTGGCAAACCCTTTGTTTTTTCCAGGGGAAATATGAAAAGGCAAGGATGCAGCACAGGGCAAGGTGCCACCATCTCCTTCTGCCCCAGTCATAACCGGACATCCCAGTACCTCCTCTCTGGGAGAAGCCAGCAGATGTTTGGGAAAGAAATCAAAGGAATGGCACATCCAGAAAGAGCCATCCCTGGGTAAAGAACAGTCAGCATCTGTGTCTACCCTGTGCCACCAGCACCCACCTCTCCTCTACCATCCAAAAAGCCACCAGGACCCTGTCCTGGTCCTGCTAAGAGGTAGCACACATCATAAAACCTTCTGTTTGATCATTTCCAGCCAGCTGCTCCTGGAGCCCACCTCACAACAACTAGAGAGGTAATAAAGACAAACACTGACATGGGATTGGAAACTCTTTTATCCTTCCCAGGAGAGACCAGAGAAATAAAAGAGATGAAGGAAGCAACCATGAACCTTCAATTCCAACTCAGCCAGCAACCACAAAATCCTTTTTGGGATCCCCAGTGATCACATCACAGCTGCCACAAAAACTGATGTTTGTGACACAGGAGCAAAGGTTCCCTCACCTTCATATTTTACTGGACACAACTGATGCAAGTTTCTGAGCAGGAATAAAATTGGAAAGAGCCTGTTCCCAGAAATGTATTTCTGCTAAAAAACTCCAAAGCTGGATGTCACCATGACACAAGGGGCGCAGGTGCAACCTCCTTTGTCCATCTCCAGCCTAAATCCCCTCCTGCCTCCCCTTAAACTCAACAAAAAGGAGCCAAATCAAAGCAACTGTCTATGTTTGGCTTTATCCGCTACAAAATGTCAAACATTTCTACCGGGTTAGATTCATAGAATGTTTAGAGTTGGAAGGGACCTCAACGATCATGGAGTTCCAACCCCCCTGCCCTGGGCAGGGACACCTCCCACCACACCAGGTTGCTCCAAGCCCCATCCAGCCTGGCCTTGAACCCCTCCAGGGATGGGGCAGCCACAGCTTCTCAGGGCAACCTCTTCCAGTGCCTCACCACCCTCACAGCAAAGAAATTCTTCCTAATATCCAACCTAACTCTCCCTTCTTCTAGTTTAAAACCATGTTCCCTTGTTCTGCCACTCCACTTCCTGACAAAGAGTCCCTCTCCTGCTCTCCTGTAGGCTGCATCATCCTGTAGGGATGATTACAGTTCCATCTTCCCGATCCCCAAAGCATGAAGACTGGTATAAAGACGTCAAAAACGCATTGCAGAAAAGAAAACATCACTCACCCTAGCCACAAGTGCTGGGAAACCAGGACTGAACAGCTGGAGACCCCTCTTGGGGAGAGAGGGGTCCTGGTGGGGAAAAACTTGCCCAGGGTTTCTCTGTTCCCTTATGTCACCTCCAATTTTGCCTCCCATGCACTTGTTTATATGGAAATGCAAGTGCACACATGGTTAAAAAAAAACCCTGTGTTCTGGAAATATTATGACTAATGGATGGGAGCCTGCACAGTCTGTAAAAATCTTCCCTTTCTCCCCATGTAATAGCATTTTGCCTGCACTTCAGACGTTGGTACCTCCGTTTCGTCTGCTTTCTTGTAAGATGATGGAATACATTTAATGAATTACACTGATTTTAAGTCTCAGACGCAAATTCTGTGCTGGCATCGTTGCAGCAAAGATTCCACAGGCTCCCCCCAGCCCATCGCTATGGGGTCAGCTGGCTCATGTCCCCCCTCATCTACTTGGAAAAGCACATAAAGGTGTGACACATCATTTAATTTTGATCTTTCCACGCACACAAATATCCTGCTTTCCCCAGCATCCCTGATCTTTGCCATCCACCTACACGGCACGGGACCGCATATCCTCGCACGTCCCACGCCTCGATCCTGCTGCTCCCACACATACAGGGTGCCCATCCTGCAGCACTGGGACCACACAGGATCTTCTGGCAAAGAGAAAGCTCTTGCTCGAGGTTTCGGCGCAAGCAATCGGCATCATTTATGGCCCCATATAAATGATATGTACCAGCGCCACCAGCCCTGGAGCCCTCGGTTCCTGCATTGGAGAGGCACATTCCTGCACTCACTGGGATGCATCTGGGCTCCAGCTTCAGACCCAGCCTGGTCTGCAGCAGTGGGGATGGGTAGAGAAATATATCAGGGCTTTTTTTTTTTTTTTTTTTTTTTTTCC
>VZRU01021340.1:3842-16223 GCA_013398155.1 Pedionomus torquatus | reverse complement strand
GCGTGGGTGGGGATGGGGAGAAAAAAATATCAGGGTTTTTTTTTTTTTTTTTCTTTTTTTTCCTAACATCCTTCCCAGGAACACAGATAACACCAATTTCTCTCATTTACAGCATCCTTTACTGAGCCACGAAGCCAGCACGCATCCCTCGGCAGAGCACGCAGCCCCGACTGACGCACAGCCGCTGCCAGGTGCCAGCACAAGCCGTGCTCGCGCTTCCCACATCTGCAGCATCCCTCAGCCTGGTCCTGAGCTGCTTCGCGAGGACAGAGCTGGGGGAAAACCCCCACAACCCCCCCATCTGCATCGATAAAAAGGGAAAACACCCAAAGGAAGAGCATGTGGGAGGCAGAGGACAGAGCAGCTCCATAGGGAGCGAGGTTTGCAGAAAGGAGCAGGAGTTTTTTTGCTCAGCCACTGAAGCGAGTTTGAAGGTAAAGGCTGGATGTAGAAACATTAGTGGCCGTAGGGAGCCCAGACTGCCCAGAGCAGGATGGAAAACAAAGAAACCCAACCCCAGCATGATGAAATACAAGTTTATTTGCTTTAGCCCGTGTCCAACTTCCATCACTGGAGCAGAAAAATTCCTTTAATGCTTCCCTGCTTGGGGGCTTGGATGCAAAATTGACATTTTGAACCAATCAATCAACCCAAAACACAACTTGAGGGAGTTGTTGAGCTCTGAGCACCTCCAGATTCATCATGCAAAGGGGAAACCAGACAAGGAAGTGAGACTGGGGCGTCCCGGCTCCTCCAAACCCTCCTGCTCTGCCCGCGCTCTCCTGATCCACATCCCGGGATGAGGAGTTTACGCAGCCACAGCCAAACGATGGAGAGGTACCACCAAACCAGCAGCAACGGGCACAACAGGGCTCCTGAGATCCCTCTCGAAGGGGAAGCCAAAGCCATTCCTCTGCTTTCGGGCGCCACTCACCTCCTCTCCAGCCATCCTGGGCCCTCCCTCTCCACTGGGACTTCTCCTTGTGGCTCAAAAGCCCTTTCAAAGCTGCCAATTTTCCTGGCATCTCCCACGGCCCAAATCGCCAAACTCTAAAGCAACTTTCACCGGGGGCAGAGGATCCCTCGCCTGCTATTTAAACAGCTGCTTTCACATTAAGCCTAATTTATGTTGCACCATCCCGGAGACGAGCCAGTGCCCCCTCCCCCCGAGCCACAGGCACTAGTTTCCCCGAACTCTGGGGATCTGGGTGAAAATCCAATCCACCCCCCGGCCCGTCCCTCGCCCCTTCAAGGAGGCAGCCACCAGCCCAGCCAGGGCTCACCCCATCTCCTCTCTCCGAGCACCGAAGAACCCTCAGCCCCGGGGACACCCCCCATCCCGGAGACACCCCCCCCATCCCGGGATGGGAAAAGGAAAGGAGGATGGTGATGGGTCCTTCCCAGCCGGGAGCCATCCCGGGAAGGGATGATGCTGCTGCTCCCTGGCAGAGCCCGGGGGACCCCCATCCTGTGCCGGGAACAGGGATTATAAAGTCAAATAAAATAATAAAATTAAACAACGAGAAAAAAATAAAATAAGACAAATTAAAATATTAATCAGGTAAATGAAAATAAGTAAAACCACTAAAAGATAAAAAATAAAATAAGCCACCCAAAGTAGCCGAGCTGGCCCCGGGGTCGGGGNNNGGCCCCGGGGCCGGGGACACACACACACACACACACACACACACAGTGCTTACCTGGCAGCGGTGGCTGCGCGGAGCTCCGCGCTCGCCCTGCGGCCGCAGCCCGGCGTGCGGAGCGGCGCGGAACCCCCAGCCCGGCTCGCTGCATTCTGGGAAGCGGCACCCAAAAAATGGGGGCGCGGTGCCCTCTGGTGGAGAGTCCTCCGTGTGTTTGGGGGGGCCATCCCCGTCCGGTGGGAAGAAGGGAGCCTAGGACGTGGGGGGTTGTTTTGGAGTATGTATATAGATCTATACAGGGATATATGTACATTAATCTATATGTACCCCCCAATAACCCCTACTTGGTCTGACACCCCTGCTGGGCTCTGACCCCCTAACAGGAATTTTGGAGGGGGCATCTCAAAAGCGGGGTGCCAGGGGGCTCCCCCTTTGCTGCTGCTTCTCTTTGCCGTGCCAATGCAACCCCCCCAAATCTCTGCCCATTCTCACCCAGCGCCCCAACAGCACCCCCAAAAAGGAGCCTTAAAACATCTCTTAAAAAAGTGAGGTGCCCCACCTTTCCCCACAAGCATTGCCTCTCCTCTCTTCCTGGGCTGTTCAGATGGGTAATTACTACAGCTCAGGTAATTAATTAATTCCACAGCTCTGTGGAAGGATTGACCAAACATTAATGAGACTTGGTGGCTTGCAGGACACGTCCTTCCCCAGGTCACCGCTGGAGGAGCTTTTGCTCTGCTGAGCCCAGCGGTGGAACCTTCTCAAAGGCCAACCAATAATTCAGTAACACCCTGAAGAGAACGGATCCCAAAGGGGCCATGACCATGACGGAGCGGGACCAGCTCATTCTGGGTGGGATTACCCCAAAAACGTGGTTAAGTCCCAAATACTGCTCTGTAAGAGGGTCAACAGGAGATCCCACATACCTCGATCCACGTTTCCAGTTTGCACCAATATCATTCCTGTTTTTTTTTTTTTCATAGAATCACAGAATGGTTTGGGTTGGAAGGGACCTTCAAAGGCCATTTGCTCCCCCCTGCCCTGGGCAGGGACACCTCCCACCACACCAGGTGGCTCCAAGCCCCCTCCAGCCTGGCCTTGAACCCCTCCAGGGATGGGGCAGCCACCATCTCTCTGGGCATCCTGGGCCAGGGTCCCACCACCCTCATTTTGAAAAATTTCTTCCTTATACCTAGTCTAAATCTTCCCCGTTTTAGTTTAAACCCATCACTCCTTGTCCTATCACAACAGGCCCTGCTAAAAAGTCTCTCCCCATCTTTCCTGGAACCCCTTTAAGCACTGGAAGTGCCTTAAGGTCTCCCCAGAGCCTTTTCCTCTCCAGGCTGAACACCCTGACAGCAGAAGCAGTGGCAGGGCATGGACAAGACCTGGAAAAAGGCCACCAGCAAGGATGGAGGAGAATTACTGGAGGAATCGGTGGAAAACCAGAGGCACAAGCCAGCAGACGCACACACAGTTTGAGCTCCAGCTTTGTCTCTCTTCTTTACCAGGGAAAAGCAGCAGCCTCACAGGTAGGACCTGGCTTTCTGATGCCACCCTGTGTCTGCTGCAGGTGTGAAGTGACATTTCAGATCCCACCAGTTGCTCACTCTGACTCAAAAAGCCTCCTTTTTAAACTAAAGTCTCCCTCCCGTTGGCTCTGCTCGCATGATGTCTTTCCACACTCTCATGGTGCTTCCCAGGTGTGGGGATTTGACTCTGGGGAGAGTGGGGTCCCCTTTCCAACCAGCACTTGGCCAAAATTGGGGAGGGGGGGCTGCAAAATTCCTCAAATCCAAGGCAATCCCATGCTTTTCTGCTACGACGTGGCGCACCCGCTGCATGTCATGTCTGGAGCAGCGACAGGTGTTTCACAGAATTCCTTAAATAATGTAAAACGTTGGGGATGTCCCCTGGGTCTGACTGAGGACCAGGACACGGGGTTCCCTTAGGGAGATTTTCCCCAGAACTGATTTTTCTGGCACCGTTTCCTCCAACTCCAGGTGGCAGCTTGGGCACAGATAATCCATCATCTTCAAAGGGGCTGGTTGCTCTTGGGACCTCCTGGCGCAGCGCAGGAAGGGGATTTGCGGAGATTACAAAGGCTCGAAACGTCCCTCCTGGCTATGGAGCACCCAGATCTGGACAGACCCATGACAGACAGATGGACGGGACAGAGCGAAGCCGCTGAACCCACTGAGGAGCATCTCCTCTCCATCACCTGCCACCAAGGCAGCTCTGGGGGTACCTGGAGGGGGTGAGTTTAGTCTTTTCCATTCCATTTTAATCAGCTCATCAGCGGTGGGCATTGGCAGCACGGCTGGCTAAGAGGCTTCCCTCTATTATTCCTGGAGGATTAGCCTTTCTGATCCAAGCGGAGGTAGGCGGCTGTGTCTCAAGCCTCGCTGGGGGCGTGCATCAAACCAGTGATGGGACACAAAATCCCTTCCCTCCCCATTATTCGGCAGCGTGCAAATGCTGCTCTGTGTTTATTTGTAGAGCTCAGAAAGCTTTCTCCTTCCTTCTAGCCATACTTCCAACAAATCTCTCCACCAGCCTTAGGGGCATGGCAATCCCATATGGATCCTACAGGATGGGAAGGTGCCCAGAGGGGCTGTCCTGACCCTCTCAACAACCTCAATTGCACCATACGGGGTGCGTGGCCACACTCACACCTGGCCATATATCCTGATGCACGTGCACCTTCAGAACAGAGCAAAATAGCAGAGCCTGGCCCTAAAAACCCTCAGGGGCAGAGGGATCCTGTCCCAAAAATTTCTTGTCCCCATTTGACACCCTGAAATGGTCCCTGGGATATGTGGGCATGGGGGGAGTTACGTCGTGATCATAGAATCATAGAATCATCCAGGCTGGAAGGGACCCCCAAAGGTCATCTAGTCCCACCTCCCCACAGTCGCAGGGACACCCCCAACTAGCCCAGGTTGCCCAGGGCCTCATCCAGCCTCACCTTGAATATCTCCAGGGAAGGGGCCTCAACCACCTCCCTGGGCAACCTGCTCCAGTGTTCCACCACCCCTGGAGTCAAGAATTTTTTCCTAATATCCAACCTAAATCTACTCTTCTCTAACTTAAATCCATTTCCCCTCATCCTATCACAGCAGGTCTTTGTGAACAGCCCCTCCCCAGCCTTCCTGGAGCCCCCTTTGGATACTGAAAGGCTGTGATTAGGTCTCCCTGGAGCTGCATCTCTTCCACTGCAAGAAATTTTGGGGAGCTGAAACCAGTAGTATCGCTCCACTTCCTGCTCCAGGGTGCTTATCTCACAGAAGCTGCACTGCACCTGGGTTGTTGGGGTGTCTTTGGTCCCTGGGGGGTTGGGGAGACACTCATCACCCATCTGCTCTCGCTGCTGTAGCTTCTCCGGCACCAGGACTGCAGGATGTGTTGCTGCTGCCTTAAATATCACTCTGTACCTGCACAAATTAATTGCCTGCCCCCAGCCCTCCTAGAGGCCGTGCAAATGCAGTGAGACAACTAAATGATCCCAAACAGCCCATGTGAGGTTTGGCCCTGGTGATGCCCTTCCAGGGGCTTAAGGAAGGGCCAGGCACATGGGCCTCCCCTCACGGGGTCAGAGATGGAGTATTCCCATGTTGCCCCCTGCATCTCCCTCCAGGGCAGGACCTGAAGCAGAGGAGGGGACCACTCATGGATGTGGGCCACCAGCAAAGATAGAGAAGAACATAAACCAGCATAAAACTCCGTTTTACAGCTGGAAAAAGCACTAAGCTTGATGTGATTTCTGCATATGCTGTGTTTCTCCAGCTTTCGTGGCATCCCTACAAGCCACAAGCACTACTGGCATCTGTAGGTCCCCAGCTACAACAGGATGAGGGGGATTCCCACGGGGACACAGCTGTCACACCTTCCCCGTGGTGGGTGATCACCACTGCCCTGCCGATGCCCCCATCTCCCACCCCTGGGTGCCACCACCCCACTGCAGTGGGGGACCCCATCCTACCTGTCACACCTCTGTGTGCCCTCCAAGGCCACTTGGGGCCACCGATTCTGGTTGTCACCGCAGCCCAGGGCTCACACAGTGCACAGGGTGGCACTATTGCATTAAAAATCCGGACTGGCCTCTGGGGATGCTGCTTTTTGGGAGATGATTCCCTGTAGCCCTCCCGGCCCCGAGATTTTCCCCATGGGCTCCCCAAAGCCAGTGGTGGAGGTGCCTGGCCTGGTGCTCAGTTCTGTCGCGATGAGACCTCACATTTCCCCGGGGCTTTGCCTTTTCGGGGGGGACAGAGGTGTTTCTGCCCTGGGGTTTGGGGAGAAAAGCTGTGGTGAGTCCTGTCAAACTGCCCCGAGCAACGGCCACCCAAGGGATGGTGTGGGATGTCACCTGCCCTCAGGACCTTGCACAGGATTAACATGGCAGCTTCTCCCACAACACCTTCCCATAACCTGCCCAGTTTGATCCTACAAGGTATTTACACCACTCAACAGCTTTGCAAGCCAGGGCTTGTTGTCTTCACTCCAGGCAGGCAAGATCTCAAGCTGCCTCAAGGTCCCACTCTCCCTGCCACGAGCAGCCATCCCCATCTGTCCTCGGGAGCATCCCTCCTTCCCTGTGGGCGCCTCTCCATCGCCGTGAGCATCGGTTCCTCCCCACAAGTAATTCTCCACCCCCACAAGCATCCCTCCTTCTCTGCGAGCATCCCTCCATCCTCATGAACATCCCTTTCTCCCCATGACCATCAGTTCCTCCCCATAAGTATCTCTTGATCCCCAAAAGCATCAATTCCTCCCCACAAGCTTCCTTCCTCATGAGTATCCCTCCCTCCCTGGGAGTATCCCTCCATCCCCACATGACAAAGCATCCTCCCCACACCCTGGTTACTCCAAGAGCTTTCTTACAAGGCCTTCTTTTCCCCACCATCTCAGGAGGGAGGAAAGGCCTTTAAGGGTGGTTTGTGCTTGGGGAAACGGGGCACAGAGAGGAGCAAGTGTTTTATGACGAGCTCTCCTTACCGTGGGAGCAGAGGAGGAGAAGGACATGGTCTCACCTTGTCCCAGGGAGCCAGGTCCAGGCCAGCCTCAGCCCTGCTGTCAGCCGCCGGAGTTTACAGGATGGTGCAGCTCTTCACCTGCTCCCGTACCTTCCCCAATCTGACTAATTTGATTAATGCAAAGCCCCAGAGGATCTGTGGCGGGGGCAGCGCTGGGAGCTTGATTTACTGCCACTGGAGCGGGGCAAGGAGACAGCCCCACCAGTGCTGCCAGGGCCACAGGGCTCCTCTCCTGGGCTTCCCACAAATAGGGAAGTTTTAGCCCAGCTGGTCATGGCTTTTCCAGCAGCAGCTGTTCTGCGTTTCCTTTCCCCTGTCCCTCGTTATCCCAATGCCCCTAATCCCACAGCGTGTCCCCCCCCCGGGATGCCGGGGTGAAGGATGAGAGGCCCCAGACCCCACCATGGCCCCGGGGCCACAGGTTGCTGTTGCGCTTCCTGGTAGTGCACAAAAATGGATCAAATGGAGAAAATGTGCCCCCCCCAAACGGGTCAGGAGGGTCATTCACACCGGGTGACGGGGGTCTGAGGTTCTGGGGGTGACCCAGCACCTGTCAACGGCAGCAAACCTCAGCACCTCCTCCTTGTCCCGCTGCTAATTTATCACAGCTCCGGAGGCCGCTGGGGCGAGGCCGTCACTCCAATTAGCAGAGTGTCTCTTCACCCTGCTCATGGGCTAACGAGGTTTGGCAGGATTCAGGGATTTTGCTCACAGTTAAAAGCACCCAAAGATCAGTGTTAACCCCTTCTCTGCCAAGCCATGCCCAAGCAATGCTGGAAGCTCACAGTTTGCTGGGCTGCCGCCAGGTACGGGTCTCCCAAAGGAGCTTTTCTGGACACCCAGGTGATTGACAATTGCATTTAGGGAAAAACTTTCCAAGCAGAAGAAAAAGATTTGAAATGTAAAGTTGCCTTCTTGTTTTTGATGGGCTCCAAATACTTGGTTAGTCCCAGATTTCATTGTTCTTCCATGAGCTGGCACTTTCCTAGCTCCGCTCCCTCCCTGCATCTGTGCCACCATCCCCAAGGGCTTGGCAGCACCTCATTCTCAGGGCTTGGGGACCACCGTGAAAGCCCAAACCCCTTCATGCGAGAGAAAACTGGCACGAGGAGCCAGTTCCACCCCCCAACCCCCTCAAAAAAAAAAAATAAAAAAAATTAAAAATTAGGAGCAAGGTTCACTTTTGTCTAATCCCACTTCCTGCAGCCAAGCAGATGTTTTGCATCTTTTGGCAGGGGCCGAGCCTTATCTGACGGCAGCGTTTCCACGCAGGAGATCAGAGGGCTTTGAAGGCATCGCGGGAGCGCGGCAGGGGTATGTCGGGGCTCGTCGCTTCTGACGGATTCCAGGTGGGATTTGTAGCTGGATTATGTTGCAATTCAGGGCCTTAAGGGATTTTTTCAGCACGTTTCTCCCCCAAAAGCGGGAACCCTTCGCACCAGCCCTGGGCCAACAAACACGAGAAGCAGCAGCGGATACGTCTATGCCAAATTGAAAAGGAAGAAAACAAAGAGTGTTTTGTAGATCCTGAGACAAATCAGTAAGAAATAAAGTCAATACCTGGTGCTCTGAGACACAAAAATGTGTCTGAACCCACCTTGTTTTCGGCTGAGCTGTGAGCAGACGGATGGGTGCTGAACGGGCCCCCCCCTGCACCTTCCTTGTCCTCCTGTTGCTTGTGCGGATTGATGTGAAATCCAAAAAAATACGCAATAAATAAATAAATACAGTGAGAAGAGCCTGCTTTTCTCCCTGCACCTGTAGCCCCTCTCTGGAGAGTCCCCCGGGAGGCTGAAACCATCATTTTCATCAATAAACCATCATAACCCCCAAAGGACAATGTAGGAACCAAATATCAAACTGAAAACAAATCCAAAATTAGGGAGAAAGGTGATCAAATAATTAAACAAAAGAGGGCATCAGCCTGAGCCCAGGAGCTGGAAATGCAGAATTAAAGCAGCTAAAGGTGAGCTCCGTGCCTCCCGCAGGGCAGATGCGGCGGCTTCGCACCAAGGGTGCGAGTCCCTGCGGGGGGCTGTGTGGAGATACCGGCATACATCCAACAGAGCTCTGCCTGACGCGGTTACCTTCTGGCTGCACTTATTACATTTTATACGTTTTGAAAGGTATTTTAAAATATTTTTATATATTTACATATTATACGCTTTTATATTGTATATTACTGTATTATTATTAGGGAGCTGGGGCTGTTCAGCCTGGAGAAGAGAAGGCTCCGGGGAGACCTTAGAGCAGCCTTCCAGGATCTGAAGGGAGCTCCAGGAGAGCTGGAGAGGGACTCTTGGTCAGGAAGAGTAGTGATAGGACAAGGGGAATGGTTTTAAACTGGAAGAGGGGAGATTTAGATTGGATATTAGGAAGAGCTTCTTTGCTGTGAGGGTGGTGAGGCACTGGAACAGGCTGCCCAGAGAAGCTGTGGCTGCCCCATCCCTGGAGGGGTTCAAGGCCAGGCTGGATGGGGCTTGGAGCAACCTGGTGTGGTGGGAGGTGTCCCTGCCCAGGGCAGGGGGTTGGAACTGGATGATCTTTGAGGTCCCTTCCAACTTTAACTATTCTATGGTTCTATTATTCTATGATGATGTTATAAATGCTACAAGTGGTCTATAAACATTACAAACGTTCTACCACAGCAGCTTGGGATGAGGCTGGCAACCACTTGGCGCTGCAGATCCATCATGCTTCAGCTTTCCCACTGCTCTCCAGGTGCTGGGATACCTCCAAGGTGCCAACCCTCCCTTCGGAGACATCCCGCCCCCACGGGAAGCTGTTTAAAGCCGGCTGCAACGCGGAGGCAGAGGGTTCGAAATGCATCAAAGCGCTGTTGGAGGGGGATTGCGGAGGCGGTAAGAGGGGGCGCGAAGCAAAAGGTCCCGGTGGAAAGCGGGATTTAATAAAACACAGACACAAAGGGATGAGCGAGGAGAAAGAGGCTTCCCCCGTGCTGAGGTGAAGCCCTTGGAGATGTCCCGGTGGGACGGAGCGGGAGCGGGAGGTGCCGCTGGGAGGGCGGGAGCGGGATGTGGCTGTTGGGAAGGGGCGCCGAAACCAGAGAGGGGATATCAATCAAACCCGCTCCGACTGTTATCAGAGAAACCTGTCGGACCGGTAGGAAAACATGCTTGAAAGGTGGATCCCAGCACACGGTCACGCCAAAGGCTCGGTGGCCCTAAAGAAACCCCTAAAGAAAATGCCCTTTTAAAAAAAGATCCTTCTATTTCCACCCGTCTTTTGTTATCAAGGGTTTCCTGGAGATTTTTATTTCTCGCGTGGTTGGATGCTCTTCTGCCTCCAGTTTGACAAAGAAAGCAGAGGGAGGGCAGGGCCCAGGGGCAAAGCTGGACCCGAACCACCAAACAGGGTGTTGAAGGTGCATCAGGGACACGGTGGCACCTAAAATTCCCTGCCCTTCATCGAAAGCAGGGCCTGGGCTGGGCACCTCCGGCTCTGGCCACAGCCCCTCTCCCAGCTGCTCCTTCTTACTTCATCCCCATCGTCTTCCTCGCCTGTGGGAAAAAAAAAAAAGGTCGTTAAACTTTGCATCCCGAGCGCGAAGCGTGCTCCAGACGACGTCGCTCTCCTCCCCAGCGCCTCTGGCAGCTGCTAATGCAGCTCAGAAGTGGGAAGGAAAATGCCACGAGCCCCGATTCCTCACCCCTCCCCGTTGGGTGGGAGAATCCCCCCCCCCCGCCGCCCNCCCCCCGGCTGCCCCGGGAGGCCCGAGGCGCATCGTTTCTTCAGCTGCTGGGCTTTGGAGCCGGCCTGCTCATAAAACAGAATTTAAATTCAGGGAAGATGGAGGAGAAAGAACACCAGCCTGCTGTGGCCAGGACCTTGCTCACCTTTAAAGTGTCCCCAACCGGCTCCGTGTGAGTCCCCAGCGCTCGGTACCCACCTGGGGTGTGACCCGAGGAGGAGGAGGGTCCCCGGGGAGCTGATGTTTCAGGAGGGAGCGGCTCTGCCGAGGACGCCGTGCGCCGCCCGTCTCACGTCTCCAGGAGGCCTTACCCAGCAGCTCCTGCAGTTACATCCCTGAACGGAGTTATTTATCTTAATGAGACCCAAAACCCAGCGCCGCGTGTTAAAACAGTGCCATCTGGGATGATTCAAGTGAGTTGTGCTACCACCGGTCGCGCGAGACTCAACCGAAATAGCCATGGATCTGCCGGAATGCCAGACAGCAACGTAAAACCACCCCTAAGTCATCCTGTTCTGGGGGTTGATTCGGCAACAAAAATCCCAGCACGAACCCCCCCGAAGCCCCAGCCCTTGGCCGGCTCCCCCCTCTCTGCGCCCACGAAACGCCAGCGGTTTGAGGGGTCGGCGCCTCAGACAAGGGTGGAACAACCCGGAGCCCGAAGCCTTGGGAGAGCCGTGTGCTGGCTCCCACGCGCACAGACGGGAGGGAAAGACTCAGGCTACAAAGCCTTCCTTGGATCCCAGAGCGCCGTCAGCCAGGGGAAAATGTAATATTTAAGTCTCTGAACTGGGTTTTTAAAGGGAGGGGTGGGTGGAGAGAGAGAGAGGGAGAAAGGGAGAGGCTTTGGAAGCCCACTGAGGCAGAGACTGGGATATTTTTTTTTCCATCGTTTTATTAAAAACTTCTAAAGGTCTAAAATGAAAATGTACACCTACTACAACAGAACCAGTTTGTACACTCACAGTTAAAGTGCTAAAAAAAATAAAAAAAAAATAAAAAAAAAAAAGAATTCCAAGCGTTACAGAAGCGACGCGGGACCAGTGTCCGGAGCCCCCCCTGAACCCAGCGCTCGCCCGGGCGGGACCTGCTCCTTCCTCTCCCACTCGGGAACGGATGAAACGGGCGAGGGATGGTGCTGGAAGAGGTGGCGGCGCCGTTCCACGCACCCCATTCCCCGGCGCAGGGAGGCGAGGAGCCGCTGGGCACAGGCAGAGCTGCCGCGGAACCCCCGCACCCTCCTCGGGGGGACAACACCCCCCCTCCCCGTTAGAAACAAAGCAGGAGGGGGATTCCGCACTCGACGCTGTTCAAGGTGAACCTCCGGCTGCTCCGCTCCGCACCCCAGCTTCACGCAACAGCCAGGGCTCCCCGCTGCTGCCATCCTTTTTTTTGGGGGGTCCTCAGCCCCCCCAGTACCAGGCTGCGGGGTGGGCTCCCTAGGAACGACGGGCACCCCTCTAAGGGCCGGCCCCACCTGGCCCAGCTCCTCCCCAGGCCCTTCTCAAGGGGTTTTCCCTCCCCTCCTTGCTGGAACCATTTGGCTGCGGCTGGATTTTCGTTTCCATCTAAAGCTCCCGTAGCAAAATTGAGGTGTGAGACCCTAAGGAAAGGGAGAGCACTTGAGAGCGGACAGATAAACCGACACCAAACGGCGGCTTTTTTTTTTGGCTGCTGTTGGATTATTTTTTTCCTTTCATGCTTTAAAAATACAAGCGCTACCGCTCCAAGGGGTGGTGCTGAGACAGCCTCTTCCCTGCAACACCGCGTCTCCGGCGGTGTTTCCACCAACCCACGAGAGCTACGAAGGGATCAAGAGAGAAGGAACGTCATGAACTCCGGCCAGGCAGCTCCTGCTGCGCCTGGAGAGGCCAGCGAAGGTCTTGGAGCCGAGCAAGATGGGATAAAACGGAAGAAATAGGGTTCAGCCTAGAGAAGAGGAGGCTCCTGAGACCTTAGAGCCCCTTCCAGTCCCGAAAAGCCCCCGTACGGG
>VZRU01021339.1:425890-466950 GCA_013398155.1 Pedionomus torquatus | reverse complement strand
CCCCCCAAGCCCTAAACAAATCCCCCATAAGATAGGACAAAACCAACAACTCCCCATGAGTGAAAGACCTAATGGGATGAGCAATAACCTGAGGAATGAATACATTTAGCACAAGCAGACATAAAAGATAAAAAAATAACCAAATCCAATTCCACAATCTGGGTGGTCTAGCTCAGACTGTGAAGATGCAAGCTTACCTTTTAATCTTGGCCAGGTCTTCTCTTGAGCAAAATCCCGTTGCAGCAACGTCTCCAGTCCATTGACGTGCTGGAGACCCCACACATCTTGGCATTGGTTTTGACTGGATTGCCCTTTAGTAAGTATCAGACCATGCACTATGTTGGGGGCAAGTCCAGGAAAGAAGACATCCCCAATCTGCTGTTTCTCCACTGTGGCTACCACACCCCCCTCATTGTGCCTCTTTTTGAGGGAAATTCACCTACATTTTTCACTTCTTCATAGCTCTACTAATTTTTCAATATCCCTATTTTTTCCATGTCTTCTATAACACAGGACAAGCATAGGTGGCCAAGCTGCAGCACTGGCTGTCTTGCTCCATGGTGCACTTACAGAACTTAAATTCTTACAATCCTTTCTTCACCCAGGGCATGTTATTTAAGGCATCTCCCTTTTCTTCCCCATTCATGCCCATTCACTGAATTTTATCTGCTATTCCCTGTGTACCCACCCACAGCTCTCTGGGACTTTACTTAGTTTTCCTGTAGGTTTTCCTGTAGCCATCAACATGACTAACCCTATCACCAACCCATGAAGACACACCGGTCCTGACAGGGACTCTTCTGGCATGTGGCTAATTACCAGGCTTCTCAGGTGACATCTCATCATTTCTTGCTTCCCTCTCCATCCCATCTCTCCACTTTCTGTACCAAGGCAATATTTTGTCTTCTCCTTGGGCCTACTTAGATTCCCGATTTCTTGTTGTGATGTAGTCATGCCAAGGCCTTTAAAATGTAAATACATGTCCATCAGTCACCCACTGGTCAGTGCTTTAAACAATCTGCACAGAGATGCATAATAGAGAGCCATGATTTTTCTTCAAAGAAGTGATTAGACCGTACCATATCATGACCTTAAAGATGTTTTATTATTATTATTTTAAATGATCGTTCAACCAATTTAGCGGATACAGATGTAACCGTTACTGGCCTAATTCCTTGGATCTCCTCTGGAGACTCTTAAAGCCTAGATGCAACATTTACTATTCTATCTTCCTCAGGGAGAATAACTGTTTTTAATGAAAGCTCACGTATTTTTGCTGGGAGATCTGTCACTCAGTTCATAAGCGCTTTCAGAACTCCTAGATATACACCATTACGGTCTGGTTGACTTATTGCTTTTTAATTTATCAATTTGCACCATTACTGGCTCTTCTGACATCCTAAGTCTCGGATAATACTTCATCTTTATTACTGGCAAAGAGTGACATTATGTCATCATTAATACGAGAAGAAAGTGGGGCCAGGGTAGGTATATCTCAAGAACATGGCAATGAAGACTCAAGCAAAGAAGCAAACTGCAACAAACAATTTTTCTTGTCTTTATTAGAAAGAGACCCATACAATATAGCAGCCTCTCTCTGCAGTACTTTACAACTTTTTTTCCTTTTTTTTTTTTTTGTTTTTTTAATTATTCAGAATACTGTACAGCTGACACAAAAATCTCAACATGGAGAGAGGAAAGGGAAACATAATACAAACTGGCATACTTAATCAAACCAAAATCATATGAAACAACAAGCAAAGTGAAATGTTTGTCAATCGGTTTAATTACAGTACAAACAACATAAATAAAGCATCATTGAATCATTGTAAAACAAACTTGCTGAATGAGGTAATATAAAAACAACAACAAAAGATGTCTTCTTTTTTAATAATTTCCACACTGCCTTGTCATTATTTATACATTACTATTTACAGAAACAGACACACACACACCCCCCCCAACTTGCTATAAAGCCTGCCATGTGCTAGGTATCTTCTGCTTCTACCCCAAACACAGGTCTCAGGTGTCCCTACTCACCTGGGCTCCCTTTCCACCCCATCCCAGCCAGAAAGACAAACATCACAAAGCAAAAAACCTGAAAGACTTGGGGGCTAAATGTGGCCAAATTTAAAATCTAGCCTTTGCAGGCAGTCACAAGGTATTAAGGAATAAAAGAAAGAAACAGCGTACCCATCTGCTTCCAAAGTGGTGCCAATGGCACTTCCCAAACTAGACGTGCTGGCTAGATTGAACCTCAAATCACAACCTTGCTGAAAACAGGGGCCAGACTAAGACTTCAGAGAGGTCAGAATACAGCCCATCCATGCCCAGCTCTGCTGTCCTAAAGCTGTTTTGCCTCAGATTCAGCAAAGCATTTGGTATATGCTCAAACTCCCCTGAAGGTAAGAGGTTTAAGACTGCAGGAGCTGCAGAATCAGGTCGTTGGCAATCACAAACCAGAGTCCAAAGGCAGTCTGTTACACAATACAAGTCCCTGGTGTTTTAAAAGACACTTCTCTCCAAAATTCCCCTCTGGTTTGTGCAGCCACCTATGCAAGCCATCTACAAGTGAAACCCGCTCTTGACATTAAAACAGTAAAAGAGAGCTGGACTGAATGAGTGCGGTCCCTTGGAAACTTGGTATTTCCACAGAGCAAAGGGCTGTCCTTTCAGAGGATGGTACATCTTATTTTCCCTGTGCATTGGCAAAATGAGCTCCGTAGATTCAATGCATCTTGAATCTCTGGAATACATCCAAAAAATGCTTGGAGAGGTTTTCAACAGCATTTCAAAGAAATTACTTAGTAACAGGTGCAAGAAGGGGAAATTAAGAGACCCTCCCATCATGGTTGCACACCCAGACGTGTTTCCTAACACACCTTGCCTAGCTCCAGCAAACATCCTTCTCGCCCTGCCAGACTTGCCCTCTCTCTATCGTTTTCCCCTGACAGGACTAAAAACCAAAAACAAGGGTAGAAATGCTGTGAACAATGCTTGATCAAATCTTCCTGGACTACATGATACACACAAAGCCTTTGCACACTTTAGCTGAGGTTTGTGGCTCCCTCACAGTGAGATCTTGTGCCCAGAGTTTAATGGCCAAGAATGTGTAGAGGAAGGGATGAGGAGCTGCTCTTGGGAAAGGACCCACCTGGAAAACACTCTCCAGAAACATCTCACCACTGTCACTCACAGTGGCCCCACAAACAGCATCAGGACCTGAATCAGCTACAGCAGGGCAGCCTATTGGTCCCACATTTAAATTCAGCCAACAAGCTGAGTTTCAAGCAAATATATATTAAAAACAGGACCTCTGAGCAGCAAGTCCTCTGTCCTTATCACCTTTGGCATCTCCTTCCCCAGCGTTTCCTACGGTAACATCCCCCAGGCTGGTGAGCTGGGATTTCTTCTCTCAAGCAAGCAGTCACTTCAGTCCCAGTGGACATGTTAAAAGATTTTCTGAAGTTGAGTGAGTGCTGCTGTCTGAAAGGGCTGTAATTTTTTTTTTAATACCTCTCAGGTGGGTATCTGTGTGAGTCCTGAGCATCCAATGGCTCGCAGGAGCTGCCGTAAGCCTGTACATTGTATTCCTGAATCTCCCCATCCCTTGAGCAGGTGTCCCCCAACCTGCACCTGACTCCTGCACTCTTGGAAATGGCTGGTCTTACTCAAGTGGGAAACTTGTCTTTAGAAACATCTAACTGAACATATGGCTCTAGATATTGATTTTTATTAATGTGTAAATGTGTGTGTGTACATCTCCCCAATTGCTAATAGCAGTATGTAGAACATGTATACATATGTAAGCACACATATGCACACCAAATACAAAATGTGTGGTTAGTGACCTCTGTGTGATACACTGCCTTTACCTCCAGACTCAAACCACCTTGACTAACTTCATCCACCAATTCAACTCAACCCCCAGATGATCTGGGAACTTGTTGCCAAATAACAACCCACCTTAAGCACCAAAACCCTTCCTTGAGCTTGGGGTTTGCCTTCAGCACAGATCAGACCCTAAGCAATTTGAGTGCTGTGAAGGGTTTTACTCCCTGTACCTTGTCATTCAAGAGGACCAGGAAAGTGTTGTCAGCTACTTCAGTTCTCAGAAACAAAAAAACCCCACCAATCAGTTCTGGAAAACAGAACATACGCAAAAGAGCTGATGATGCATTCATTGCCAGCAAGCAACATGGTCATCCAAAACGCATACCATTAGACCTCTGTAAGTTTTGCCTCCCCCATCCCACCCCCCCCTTTCACATTTTGCACATTACACACAGGTAAAAACTGCTAGCTCCAAAGCACTGCAAAGTACTCAATCCTTAGTACTGGAAGCTAGACACAAACCCAGAAAGTTTATGGTCAAGACAAAGCTGAAGCTCTGCCTGTCAGCAGAACTGACCGCTACAGCTTGGATATGCCACAGGGATTTGGGAGGTAGGTGGACATATAGAGATGAAGAGGCTAAAACAGCTGAAATGCACAAAGACATCTTTATTTCATTTGCCCACAAGCAAAAGTCCCTCCAAATATTCAGGGAACAATAGTAAACAATGGGAGTTGATTCACCCACATATTGCTGTCACCTGAAATGAAATGCAGGGGCCAAGATGACCAGAAGCATGCCTAGTAATTTGGGGCTTAAGATAGCTCTAAAAAAATAAAAAAACCTCCTAAACTAACCTTTTGTGTTCAGAAACATGCTATCCTCCCCTCAAAACATGAACTGTTCCTAGCTCCTGAAAATCTTAGCCAAAATCTTTCAAACCTCTCTTTTAAATGTCAAACAGATCAAGTGAACTGTCATGAGATGAGACAACCTAATACTTACTTTAAAAACTGGCCCATGCTAAACAACTAAACAAAACCTAGAATGTTGTAATACAACAAATCCACCTACTTATAGCTTTGAACATTTTCCTCTATTACCCCTATATTTTCTTCAAACAGGAGAATATTCTCTAACAAAACCATTCAAAGCAACCCTCTTTTTGTGGTTTAGAATTTAAGAAGTCAAAACTCACTGCAGATGAGTAAATTTGGAGTAGTTTAGTTTTTCTACCTTGAAAATCTGGAGTTTTTCTACCTTGAATATCTGAAAATATTTTTTTCCCCTGCTGTGCAGCAAACACAAGAACATGCAAAACCAATTTTCTACACAAAAAATTATACCCCTAAATCACCAAGAATGGAAGATGTTGAACTGGGGATCCAAGAATAATATCCAGAGATCCCATGTACACATTGCTGTTGCAGCCACTGGAGGGGGAAACGAAGATGCTTGATGATGAGATGGGAATGAGCAAGTTGTCTCCTACCCAGCCAAACTGCCTCAAGTTTGGTCTCCAACACTGTCCTTTACCTCGAGTCCCTCCAGCCACAATAACCATTTGTTCCCTCTTAAGGTGCAAATGCGGCTCCCCGAGATGTTTGGAAAGGGCCCCTTTGGGGCCCCCTTGTGAAATCTGTGCTTGTCTCCACTATTACTACTTTATACTAGAAACTACAAATTACATTTTTCCCGATCTCCATACAAATATAAAAGATGAAGCTATCCAAACCCCAACAATCTAACTATACTACATTACAGTGCCAGAGATCATTCCTAAGCCCGTATCTGTATTCCCACCTCTATTCCTCTCCCTACGTTACTCAGCTTCCTCTGGCCAGGGGAAATCTCCAAGTGCAGCTAAAGCTTTTTTGCACTAACACACATAATTCAAGGAAATAGGGAAAAGATGGCAAATTAAACATTAATGTTTATACAATTATTATAGTCTCTGCCAAATGCTTAAAAATCCTATCTACCTTCCTGGAGCTCATCTGGCTTTCTGAGCATCACCTAGCCCAGAATATATCAAGATTCTCCAAAACCAGCTTTTCTTCTGCCCCCTTTTAGCAATGAAATTGGAAATCTGGAAATGGGAGCCCTTGGCCAAATCTCTGCACTAGCAGGACCCTGAATTTTCCCAAGGTTAGATCTTATTTCTTCATAAACAGCAAGGAGAAGTAAACCCGCCTCAACCCCTGGAATACCAAGGTTCAGATGCGAGACACAACACAACACATCTGATTCATCTCCACTATTCAACAACAGCAATTAGCTTAAAATAAAATTGAAGGAAGGTGCTGATGTTAATAGCAAAGGCTGACTTGCTTCTTCTGTTGTAGTCATCATGGATAAAGTGCAGAGGTAGGGGGATTGAAAGGTATCTGGGATGATGTAAAGGGTTAATAGGGGGACACAAAGAAACCCACAGCTGCAGACTCCATTTTTGGAGAAAACAGCTTCAGCTAACATGTTTCTGCTGGGATTTCTTATTGACTGGATCTCAATTTAATTTGCTCATAACATGCTCAAAGGGCATAAACAGCCTGGCAAGTGGGTTCCATAAAAGCAATGAGAGGGGCTAAATGTGAGACGAAGAACAGAAAAGGGATGGGTTAACAGAGTGAAAGCAAGGGGAACAATTCCTGCAGGTTCTCCAAGTGTCAGTATATATTGCCTGTTTCTGTACCTGGACAGCTTAATGAACATCCTTTCAAAGTGCAAACGCATCACCTGAAAAGCATGCAGAGATTGGAGACCTTGGCTGACAAAGTCAAGCCCTGCTGGGCTCCAGCCATAAAGAACTTCTTCTATCCTGACCCTCAGCTGTGGTGGGAAGGGGTTTCCCCTGCTCTGCTTCACCATGCAAGGAGATGGAATCTATGCTGGCCCCACTTCCTCGCCAGGTGGCCTGTCCCACTAGCTCAGGAGGTGCCACTCAATCAAATCAAACCCATCATAAAAGAGGATGCTACAGTCCACAGCCTGAGAGGCACAGACTCTCAGAGTCTGTTCTCCTATTACCGGAGCATCACTTGCTGTAATGACAGAGGTCTCTCCTGATTTGGAGAGATGATGCTGGATGATCTCTCTTTCAAAGAGATTGCTGCTGCATGCATGACCCGGTATCCTTCCTGCAGTCTCCCAAACACTCTGGGGGAAGTCACCACATAGTCTACACCACTTCAGCATAGGTGCTGCCAATGCTTACAGGTTCAAGGAAAAAAAAGACTATGTTTAGGTTAAAAGCAACTGGTTACTGCCTAATTGAGGGTTATTAGTTGGCAAGCCTGGATATATAATTTTTCCTATAACAGAGTGTAATTTCCTCTCCTAAAAATATTCTGTGGTTTTTCAATGTTTGCCTTTTTTAGGAAAGGAGTGTATAATTCTTCTACCTGAAATCTACATGACAGCCTGATTGCCCTTGTTTCTCAAATATCACTCACAGCTTTGTAAGAGGAAGGTGGCCCAAAGCCAGCATTATATTATGTACAGAAAATATTTTTAATTAAGAAAAAAAATCATAAATGGAATATGCATTGAGAACTTAACAGTGGCAAACATGCCTACCATGTATTTGAAACAGTGGACTTGGTTTTCTGATAAAAATGCCCTTGATGTTCCCAGGGGAACAGCAGGCAGCTATAGCACCTCTGGGACCACAATCCGGGATTCCTGAATCCCTGCTGTGTCCCCCTGGGAAGGGGTGCGAATGTTGTGAGCACTGAGACACAGTGGACTTCACAGCATCCCCTTCAACTGCACATTAGATGGGTTGTCCTGTCACTGAAGGACCACCTATCAGTACCAAAGACCAGGGAGCTGAATGGGAATGATGGAGAAATAGCAATTATAACAGACACCCTTCCTCAATTAAAAAAAAATTAAAATTATCCCTGTATGAAGAGAATCAGCTGTAGCCTTACTCTGAATGCAGCCAGCTTATGCTGCCTGAAGAAAGATTACCACCTCCCTCCCCCCTGCCCCCAAAAGAGTCAAAGGTCTATACAGTAACAAAGTACAAAATAAGAACATCACTGAATAGGAAAAGCTGGTCAATATTCTTGTGCTTCGACCTTGAGGCTCACTTCTTTTCTGCAATATGATGATTTTACATATCAAATGTATAATTTTCAGATTTTTTTTTTCCTTAAGAGAGTCGGATCATATTTTTTCCTTCACATTTTGTCCACATATAGTTTATTTAGCAATTGCTATGCTCCTGCCATTTGTATGCCAAATGAAATCCAGAGCCCCAAGGAAGAGCACTACTGAAGGCTTGGGAAATACATATGAGCAGGTAGATTTGCAAATTACTATGCTGTGTGCACCTCACTGCCTTCACATAATTGCTCCTTTGCCATTGAATTCAGTTGAGTTTTCAACTTTCTCTGTGATATACACTTCCCCCACTTCACATTGCCATATGCCACTTTAAAAAAAAAAAGAAAAAGGAAAGAAAATCACTTTTCTGCCTGCCGAAAACTGTACAGCCTGCTTTCCTGTGCCAGAATCCTACTTCATTGAAAATAGGAGAAGCTGGGATCTGCCCAGTAATACCAAAATAATCAAATCAAGTTTTAAAACTTGGAATTCAAATGAACTGTCCAGGCTGCTTTCACAAGCCATTTTTCTTCCAGAACGCAGCCAAGTTGGGAGTTTAAGCTCAGCCATGCCCTGCCCGCTGCGGTGAAGGCTATCAATTCTGAACTTAATCAAATCTGATCTTCCCACAGCCAAGCTAGGGCTTTTTGTCTTGGCTTGTGAAAGCTTTGTGTCTTCTGGAGTAAAATATATTTACAGTGTTGAAAAACAGCCTCTTTTTCTTTTCTAAAAGGCCTTGTACGCTTTTTTTTCCATGCCAAATGTGCCACAATCTCCTTCTGATATGTTCCTCAAAGGCTTGTGATGAAAACGAGTTCACTGCTGGGAATATTTTCAATGTACAATGACCTGTAACCCACAGATCCTAACTAGTTGCACATTATTTAGTTCACATCCATTACAGTTTATAAATTAACAGAGATGTCATTTTCTGTACAAAAAAAATATCAATGCATATTTATGTTTTTTTTT
Source organism: Pedionomus torquatus (assembly GCA_013398155.1). Lineage (NCBI taxonomy): Eukaryota > Metazoa > Chordata > Aves > Charadriiformes > Pedionomidae > Pedionomus > Pedionomus torquatus. The sequence goes on along the minus strand of VZRU01021339.1, from coordinate 458,033 downwards.
TATTCAAATAGATTTTACATACATATAATCTAGAGACACAATACAAAAATCTGTCTAAGTTAGGCAATGCATCACAGGAGTGACCAAAAACTCAACACATTTACCTTGGCAAAATGACAGAACCTATTTCTGCTGGCTGAAAAAATATTAGCCATTAATGCATTTATTAATTTCACTAAACGTACTTGAAATGTTTTTCCTTAGCAGTATTCATTATTCCTTTTTGTGTTTCATAGTTACTCTTATTTATTTTTTCCATTTTGTTTTTACACCAAGGAGACTGCAGTCAAATAACACTCAGCAACTCATTTCCTCTCTTTGGACTGAAAAATTAAACAGATACTAAATTATGACAGTGAATTTAGAAAGGAGGGCTCCAAGGGGTTGAAAGAACATGTCTGAGATAATATGATGCTTCTAAGAATATTGCAATCACATCCAAGCAATCACCGAAGCGTGCCATGTAACTACCTCCTCAGCTAATATGCTTTTTTCTCCGTGATGACTAATCATGTTCTATTAAACAGCGGTAATGCTGGAAGAACTCAACTATACAAGTGTAATGAAGCCAGTATTCTCCCTGGACAGATTAGCTACAACTGATTTGACACATACCATCATAGGAGCTTCAAACCTGACAAACTCTGTGCTTGCTTCTGATTTATGCCGTCAAGCTCTTCAGAGAAGAGAATGAAATCCAGGCGTCGCGTTTGGTGGAGGTGAAATGTACTGATGTGCTTAACTGTCAGTTACGGAAAGTCACCATCTCTCCTTCCTTCTTCTCTTGCTCGCCTCTCCCTCCACCCCTTCCCCTCCACACTTGGGGAGCCTGCATCCCTTTTGGGACGACTGCTCTCCCACGGTTTTGGTGCCACTCACAGTGTGTCCTGCTCAACCCACATGCTCTCACCTGCTTGTTTCCATCATTTGAGAGCTGTCACTGAAACAACTGCTTTCCCTGCAGCCCCTTTTGCTCCTTCTCATCCCCTTGTGCTGTTTCCGAATGGGACAGGGATGTACCAAAGGGAAAAGGGAAAAGGAGAGTTACCAGACTCACAGAGCAGAGCTGTGATGGGGATGGAGGAATATGAGGCTGCGGATGTAATTCAGATCAGTGAATACACGAGTGAGTTCCTCAGATGATGGTGGGCATCCTTCCGCTGCTGTTGTTCCGGTTATTGTTCCTCCTGGACAAGTTTGGAGTGGCCATAAGGACGAAGCGCTCATCAGGGCAGCCATACTGGAGGAGGACGTCAATGCACTCCTGGCTGGAGGCCTGCCGGGCATAGGCCAATGCTGTGTTTCCATGGGCATCACGTGCCATCACATCGACTCCATACTACAGAAAGAAGAGAGGTGGTGTTGGAAGCTGTAGTGCCAACAGAGCATTAAAATGGAAGGAGCACACTTGGGGCATGGTCTGAATGTAACTGAGGATGGGGAGGGGGACAAGAGAGCAGGCAGGATACCAGCCTGACAACACAAACAGCACCAACTTACATATGTAAAGGTTTCTATGGGGAAACCTCACGTGTGGAAAAAAATTTGCCGCGATGGTGTTTCAAACAGGTTCTAGGGAAGGGAAATCTTCCTCATTTCCTACACCCTCCTTTACTTTCCATCAAGTAGTAGCAGATAGACAGAAATATACTTTTTTATCACATTGCTGTCTTTTGAGAGCACACAGAGGAACATCTAGACTTGGGACACCAGCAGAGGCTTTGTGGAACCCACAAGTAGGAGGTTTGTGACACCCTGCTGAAGGACACAGCCAAGTGAAAGCCAACCCAGCCAGCCCCCTTGCCGGGACACCAAGTACTTACCCAGATCAAGAGCTGCACTAATACCACATTTCCTTTCCTGCATGCCAAGTGGAGGGCAGTACGCCCATCACCTTCTCCGCAGGTTTCATTCACCTCTTCCCGGGTCCCATGGGCGAGGAGCAGGATAACCATCCGCAAGTCCTCCTCGGCTGTAGCCCTCAGGAGATGCTGGCCCAGAGAAAGCTCCAGGCACTGCAGTGGGGCAAGGAAGAGTTTCTGCTCATATTTCGCACGTATCCAGCGCTCTTTTTCTTCCCTAGAGAAGTCAAAGGAGATACATCACACTAATGTGGTTTCACTGCCTCTAAACAGTGGCGGTTTGGCTATCAGAATGCTAGCAAACAGCAGTTAACCCAAAAGAATATTATCCTCCCTTCAAATTTTTGGCAAGAAAGTCCCCATGGAAACAGTTAATCCAAACCTTATCTTTGCAATGATATTTTTGTCACCCACCTCATCATTAATAAGTCTTATTACTGCAATATCCTAGATTCCCCTAGGCAGATGCTGTGAGCATGGGGTCTTAAGATCACAACAGCCACAAGGTCTTAAAAACCCCTGGACTTCCCTGGGGGCTGGCAAGAGGTCAATGCACAAGCCCTCACCATCACAGAAACCAAAGACAAAACAGGCAGCCTCGTTCCTACATTAGGGTTAAGGTGGGTTGCAAAGTATGTTACAGAAAATGCACCAAATTTCTGTATCTAAGACCAGAAGTAACCAAACCCCTGAGCTTGCATTTTCAGCTAAGAGGTTCACTTGCAGGGGTGCTTTTTCCTTCTACAAAAGGAGCAGTGCTTCCAATGCTAAAGGTGTATGGATAGTTCCTCTGTTTGTTTTTCCAAAATGCAATCCACCAAAACAATACTTTGAAGCACCATTTCCTCCTGATATGTCAAAGAGCTATCAGAAGCTTTCTGGATGCTATTAGGTTGCAGGATAACAAGGACTACAAACAAATCTCTCAACTCTCCATTAAAAAAAATTACCATACAATTATATGATCTAAGAGATCTAGCCCTAGACAAAGTCCCATTTAGAGGTACCTCAGGTAATCTGTCCAGCCTGTGAAAACCATATATATCACCTAAGCCAGTCAACTTGTTACTGGTGACAGATCTTCTCCCCCGGAGTACAAAAGGCAAAGCTCTGTTTACGCCTTTCAGCCGTGTTTACACTACTCCCAGTAATCTAGTGTCAGGTTAGCCCTAATCTGTTTTTAAATACTTATGTAAACAGATCCTTCCAACAGCAAATCTGGATTAGTTTTGCATCATTTCCTGGTACATGTGGAGTGACCTTGCTTTGACCTCTCTGGATGCTTTCAGGCACAGCTTTCCAAAGCAGGCGCTTCTCTATCCCACCACAATTTAACTTACAAACAGGTCCACCAGGGCATTTTTTTTCAGTGAAAAAGTGCAAACAGAAAATTAGCACAAACAGTGCTTCGATTAAATCAAACCTTTGAATGACTCCTGCAAGCTAAAAGACACATGAAAAAAAACCCACATTTGGCGAGATGCAAATTAACCTTTGATGGCAGGATCTGATAAAGAGTATCATTTCATGTATTCCAGATGGAGAGGAGGAAGAAAGGGACTTCTGTTACTACTGCATCTTTAATTAATGTTTTTTGCATTTGTATTTTTTAAGGTAAAAAAACCAAGCTAGAACCAATGCAATGAGGAGGATAAAGTAACATACATGCAATTATTTACCATAATTGGCATTCTTGCAACACTGCAACTGTTCTAGCTCCAGTATCCATCTAGGGTATCTTCACGAAATTTTAGCAAACATTTAATGTTTTTTAAACATGCATAGAGATATTGAGACTATAATCAATAGAACCACTACCTTTAAAATGTTCTAGACTGAAAAATCAAGGGATTCAACCTGCACTGTTCTACAACAGTGGCACACATCAGGGCTTAGGGAAATTATTTCTCATATGCCCATATGTCCTAAAGACAAAATATACCTCAGACAAATAACTAATAAAATTTTTTTAGCCTAGTCAAGAGTCTGCAAATGAATTCCCCCTATCCTCCAGACCATCTTTTGAGTGATAGTAACTTCTGGCTCTCATCAGAGCACTGGTTGCTGCAATCACCAGTGCTTGAACAGAAGTCCCTCTCTGTTTAGAAATAAAGCTGTTTTACACAAGCCTCTCTCCACTCCTTATTAATCTCAAACCTTAGTAACAATGCAACGGTATTGCAGCAAAACAGAGACAGTAAATGCCAGGTTCAGGCAGAGCCTTTCAGAGCTTTAGGCTACTCGTTTCCAAATTCATCAGCATGATTTTCACATTTGCCACATGTTGGACAGGAACAGCACAAAGGCAAGGCAGACCAGGCAAGGCTGCAAGAGCGTGGGATAGACAGACAATACTGACCCAGTCTCACTTAGGTTTATCCTACCGTCTTGAAAGGCCGAGAGAAGAGCAAAACTCCCCTTTTAAAAATAAATCTAACAGGAAGGGGAACATGCTGCCATCTGCATTAGTGACGGAGAGGATGCAAAGGGTCCTTCTTTAAAGCACTGTCTTGCAGTATGATCAAGTAACCAGTAAATGCTCTGCATTAATGCTGACTGTATGCTCTGGTCAGGATTCATGCCTTCACCAGAGGAAATTTGTTGCAGAGCAGGCAGCAGCTAAGGAGATGTTGTGTCCCTCAGGAGATGCTCACTGGCACGGCTGGCCAGAGCAGGACCCCGCAGCCAGCAGCAGGCTGTGCCACTGAGCTACATTCACCTAAAAATGCAACCTTCACACGTGGTTATTTTACCTCACTTCAGTTGCCTTTTTCAGAAAGCCTGCCTATTTTTCCTTGACCACACAGAGCACTTAATTCATTAAGACCCAATTGCACCTTTGCAGCCACAATAATGGTTGTGGTGGGAACAAAGCAAACTCAACAAACAAAAATAAAGGTGTTTTAAAAGCCTCAGACATTTGGTGGCAGCATGTCACTGGCATCGACTATCAAATGAGATTCACATCTTACTCATCTGCACAAACTGGGCACAAGAAGATATGTTGTTTGCATTTTCTGGTAGAAATGAAACTTTATCCCAGACGTAGGAGGAAAAGCACACTTGCCCATGTCTCTCAGACAGCCAAAATCATAGAATCATAGAATGGTCAGAGTTGGAAGGTACCTTGAGTTCCAACCCCCCTGCCATGGGCAGGGACACCTCCCACTAGAGCAGGTTGCTCAAAGCCCCATCCAGCCTGGCCTTAAACACCTCCATGGATGGGGCATCCACAACTTCTCTGGGCAACCTGTTCCAGTGCCTCACCACCTTCACAGGAAAGAATTTCTTCCTAATATCTAATCTAAATCTCCTCTCTTTCAATTTAAAACTGTTACCCCTTGTCCTATCACTACACTTCCTGACAAAGAGTCCCTCTCCTGCTCTCCTGTAGGCTCCCTTCAGATACTGGAAGGCTGCTGTAATGCAGAGGAACTGTTTTTGAATGAGTCATCCATGGACATCCTCCCTCCATCTCTGGCACAAACCACTTCATTTTGAATGGGAAGTCCTGTGAGCTCTGCCACTCACATTCATCTTAGGAATCCCGACAACAAGACATAAATACTGTAATTGTTGTTCTGATGCCCCAATTTCACTTCTGGGATCCACAGCTTGTCTTGGTTGAGGTTTCATTTCCCCCAAGGAAGGCCAGTCCAAGATCAGAGTTGTCAGCAGTAGATCACTTAACCTCATTGCAGTTCCCTGGAGGACCACTGTTCACATCCCCTGTTAGCTAATGAGCTAAAAAATGAATTATTGGAGCGGTCAGCAATAAGCAGGAAGAGGAGGCACAGTGTTTCATTTCAGCCAGTGCTGACATACTTTTAAATAAATCAACTGAAAAGAGTATGAGGAAATGTGAGGAAGAGCAACTAATCAGGAGAAAGACACTGAACCAATCCCTAAAAATAAAGGAAATGTACATCAGCTAGTAAATATTTCGCTTGTTTTCTTCCCTTAGCAGTAATCCTGGTAACTTCCACTCTAAATGACCCCCTCAGTACCAGTGACTTTCAGGTGTAGTTGTGCAAGCCAAAATAAGACTCTTTTACTGAACTTTTAAAAATCCAGCAGAGCCCTATTCTCAGGACCAGACTAAAGTGACCGTGCTGGAGAGACTACATCATCATGCGCTCAGATGGTCCCTACGATACTTAATGCTGGAGAATGTGAGCTGCCTCTTCTTCTATGTACTAAAATTACTTCTCTTTTCTTCAGTAATCCTGCTAACTGCTTTTTTTTTTTTCAATACATATGCTATTTTTCAACATGCTATTTTTTCAATACATATGCATACAGAATTAATAGATTATAAACTCCTAAATAAACTCAGAGAAAGAAAAAATACAGTTATAAGATCAGGCTTTCTTTAAGTCCTTTATCTCTGAAGCTGTGCAGTTAAACTCAGACTGCTGATATTATACAAGGGCCACATACAACAGACTAAGACTGCAAAATACTCTGTGGTACCAGGAGTGAAATGAGCCACTAAGCCTTGTCCAAAAGCATCACCAAGCTCTTTGCACTTAGAGGAGTCTACATCACTAGTGAACTCTACGTACACACAATGGTGTGAATAATGAAATCCCTGCCACAGCAGCAATACTGTAGATAGGGAAAAGGTTATCAGAAACAGATGAAAATTTCAGTTCTCAGTTTATTTTGATCTAATTAGGTGCTTGCTTCTCAAGATAATGTCCAATTATTTAAATTACTCTGCCAGCCACATCACATCATTATTATCTGGAAATATAAATACCGGGCACTGTAAGGGGGGAGGGCTGACTAGGTAGCATGACAGAATATAAAAAGCAAATTTGCTTAGAGCACAGCTTCGCTCTGGGAGCTATACTGTGTTCTCCATTTGTTGGTTTGCACTAGAGATGCTCATTTAGGAGCCCGTGTCCTATACAGCTCAGAGTGCATTGTGTGGCTCTATCACCTCAGCTAAATGCATGAGGTCTAACCCTGGACAAACCTAAGCAGGAGGCTTGTGCCGCTGGATCGACTCTTCATCCTCACTCCCGTCCACCGTTGCCTCCAATTTCATTTGTCCCTCACACAGACTTGGCGGAGAGGCATGAAAGGCAAACATAGAAAGGATGTGCAGGGTGGAAACAAAAGCCATGTTCATAGGGCAACTCAGAATTGATTGTGTAGGCAACAGCATGCAGATGGAGAGCCTGAGAACTTGCCATCAAAATCTAACAGCTCCAGTGCAAGAGCAGCCTTGCTCTTACCAAAGTGGTAACAAGGATGACAAAAATGTGGTATCACTTGCTTGTTATCTAAAATGACTTTCTGTTTGTTAAAAGGTGTGATGAAATTTTGAAGGGTTGCATTAAAACCACATTGGACAGCAGGTATTTACCACTGTACAGCACTGATTTCCCATAATCAGAAATACTGAGCAGGTTTGGTGCACGAATTTTGAAGCGAACTTTTAATCCTCCACACTTCTGACAACACTAAAAAGCTTTTGACATTCTTTATCTTTTCTTCTCTCTTGCTAAAGAAAATAATTCTCTAACTGTAGAGGCCTCCAAATGGTTTCTCTAGTGTTGCCATGCATGTGCCATGCCCATGTGTTGCCATTTCTGACTGCTCACTGAAGTACAGCCATTTAATGCAGTTAGTAACCTGGCCAGCTCAGCAAGAGCACTGCCAAATTTTCTCTCCTGTTGGCCAGCTGACAAGGTTAATGTATCCCTTCCAAGAAAATTAAGTACATCTAACCCCCGTATCTTCCAAACTCCTTGAGAGTCCCAAAAGGTGTCATTAGCTTTGTGGTTCTAGCATGCAAGATGCATGGATCACCTAATGACCGGTGCTGGGCAGCTGGTTGTGCGTAGGCTTGCCATTTAAACAAACCTGACGTTTATCCAAGAAACTACATTGCTTTGGATAGAGTCTGCAATGCAACACTGGGATGGGTAAAAGAGAAACATTAGGGTGGGGGGAGAGACAGGACTGAAATGTTGGGAAAGGTTCATGATGCTTTTAATTGCAACTAGCAAAAGGGGGAGAAGAAGAGAAGGCAAAAAGAAAGGGCTAGCAGCAAGGAATTTCCAAAGCGTCTTCCTGCCCCAAGCAAAGCAGGAACTGGGAGGAGAGGCATGGAAGAGGAGCTGGGAACAATATGCTGGGAAAACACAGGGGCTTCCTCTCTCTGCAGGAGAAGACCCCACTCTATTGCAAAATAAGTGCTTAGCAGTTGACTGCTTCCTAGCATGCATGCCTTCTCTCCCCAGCTGCGTTGCTAAGGGGGAAGGCGCACAAGCCCACTGGGGATATATAGGTCCCTGGCAAACAAGAAGGCTCCAGACAGCAAACAAAGACCGATGGGCATTTATTCCTTAATTACGAAAAGCTTTTAAGAAACAGGCCACTGTAAATCCCCCCTGCTGAAGAAAAAGAGGCAAAGGACCAAGATTTATGTGCACTGGGGCAAAGCAGAAATAAATATCTCTCTGGCTCCTGATCAATATTATGAGTGTTTTGCCAACCTACAGGGTGTTTTATGAGCTGTAAGGACAGAAAGAGATCATTAATAATTAAATAAAGTCAACCTATTAAGCTTATTACTTCTTAGAAGTTAAACATCCCTGATGGACAAAGAGCAGCCCTATAGGGAAGCTGCAGATAAGCCAATGCGCATCTTGTCTTGGAATCTGGACCAGTGCTCTCCAGGTGAGCAGTGTAGTAACCCAGCTGAGAAATTATTTAATTAGTCTTTGTCAGGGAAGTTATGTGGCTGAGGACAGAGTTCAACCTGCTCTCAAACCGGCAAAGTTTTATCCATCAGCCAGGAGGGGCAGAGGGAGACAATCCAGTGCTGTAGAAGTATGCCAAATTCAAGTTACTTCTCCCCCCATTGGAACTATTCAAGCAACCAAAACAAAACATCAGCCCCAAGAGACAAGAAGAAAGTAATTTCCCATCAGAAGAATGCCCAAAGCCCCTTGCACTGTTAGGGAGCTGTTTCCTGAAGCCCACAGGTCAGGATGTTCACCATTAGCTCTACTACTCTATTTTTCATCTTTCCTTTTAGAGCTGCATGTTTAAGAAAAAAAAAAAGCCCTACTGAGCATGACGGACAGAGATCGCTCATACGTGCAAAGCTAAATGTGCTTCCAAATTAATCATGTCTTGCAAGACACTTACCAGTATAATCGTAATTTGGATTCAGTGGAGCTTCTCCGCTTTCTTTGCCCTCTCCTCTGACAGTATCCCCTTACATAGAGCTCCAAAATAGCTATTATTTCTTGCACTTCTAGGTTAGCTTTCCACTCATGCCACAGAGTAACCAGCAGCTCTCCCTTTGGTGTTAAGACACTTTCAGGATTTATTACTGCACAACATTAATTACCAGCCTGGTCACGACATCAAGGTTTACGGATTTCAGGCTTTTTAGATAAATATTCTGCAATTGTGGGCTCCAATATATCACATAGAATTGCAGCAAACTTATGTTATCATTGCTCAACCCTCAATCTAGTAATTTTGCAGGTACAGCTGATAAAATATATCACATATGAGGTTTACTCTGTACAAAGTTCAGCAAAAGCTATGTGACATACAATAGTTCAGAATACTGCAGACATTAAGAAAAAGCTTATTAAGTTGAGAATAAAGATCATAAGTTTGACAATGGCAAGCCCTGCAAGTCTTTTCTCAGTACAAATCAAAACTTTTTTTGTTCCGTGCAACTATGTGAAATGAAAACAGTCCCTAGAGATTTAATAAAAAGCCCGAAGAATGCCACAAATTGTACTTTTCTACTAACCCCCAAAACCTCTGAATTTTTTTAAAGAGCATTGCCAGAAATGTTTAGGAGGGGAAAAAATCTAACAATGGCGAACTGTAGGGATTTTAAAACCATAGCTTGGTGAGAACAATAATTAAATTACACTGCACTGGTAACAGCAGAGGAAGATGGATTTCTGCAAACATATGCATGGAGAGACATTTTAAGAATCTGGAATACAACAGCCATGAATGACCACTCTCACCCCCTCTCTGCTGACCAAAAGAAAAACTAATGAGTTCATGATCCAATTCCTTTTACCTAGATATTCAACTACAAGCACATAAACATCCATGAAATAAATAAACCAAAACATATCGCTGTGTTGGCTACCAAAAAAAAAAAAAGGCTATTGAGTTATCACTTTGTGGTTCTAGACACAGACGTGGAGAGCTTCCATTTTTTGGGTGGTCAACCTCAACACATATGCATATTAGAAATATCACCTAAAAAAAGCCAAAAGTTGCTCTACAACAGTTGCATGAAAATGCTAAGGCCAAGGAGTATATTTGCTTCTTGCCTGTTTGAGGTATGCAGAGCACAGTAATTGCAAACACATATGTACCTAATGCATTTCATTATGCATCTGTGGCCATATTTAACCTGATACCTTAAGCGTATAAATCAAATTGCATTGTGCCAGTACCTAAACACTGGGAATTTCTGTTTACAATTTGATACACAATCGCTCAGTTTAGAAAGTTCCATTAATTTGTAACACTAATTGTCTCCAATAGAAAGGCTATACTTAATGCAATATTATTTTGAATATAGTTCAAGAAATCATTACATACTTTCCCCCCCTTTTAAGGAAAAAATATGGAAATTGCATTTGAAATCAATTTTCACATAAAACATGGAAGTATTTTTGGACAGATAATGAAACTAAAAATGGATAATAAATTAGGAAATGTTTTGTGGAAATGAAAGTAGTCTGTTGTCTTGGTTATTTATGTCTAAAAATTTGGCTATTTTCACCCCAAACCAGGCTTCTGCTTTCAATTTATATTAGAGGAAGCTTTTGTACAGTATTCAAGGCAGGGGGGAGGGAAGTGACATACAAATATTTCAATGCATAAATCTCAATAATCTGTGCCAGGTGAGAGACAGAGCGAAGTCGCCAAGTGAGGTTCCCACAGACCCTGAGTAATGTGGCATGTAACAGGGACGTACATCAGCGATGTGCTTTCCAGCGGCTCCTCCCGTGCTGCGACTATCACAGTGCATTAAGGATACCATAACAGTCGCTGATGTGATCTGCTTTGGAACGTATCACATCATAAACAGATGAGAGAAGAGAAATGGAGCTTTTCCTCTGCTTATAATGCTGTAAAGTAGAGAAGCAGCATAACTATGAGTGCACCAATGCCTTATAAATAATGAGAGAGGGGTGAAGAACCCTTTGAGGTCTACCCCAAAGGCTGACGAACTTGCAGTGTAGAAATTAAAGAGATCTCAAACGAGAGCTTGCATAGCACACAAAGGTGGCTTCAATGATCCAAAATGGAAAAAAATATGTTGAGGGCTGCAGAAGGGGAACGCAATCTTTACCTGAGATCAAGAAGTGGAAGAGGACAGTCTAATTATAACACTTCACAAAGACTTTAAAAAATTTGCTTGACAATTTTAATCCTTCTGTTACCAATAACTCCTGAGCAAGTCTATAGCTTGGTTTACAAGGAACAACAAAAGCCTTTCCAGGGGGCTTTAATATTATCTTAATTCCAGCAGAAGCAATAAGATGATACTCCAGAGTATTTGGAAAAAAACACCCCAACATTACATTGAATTTATATAAGACATAAAAGAGAAAATACAAGTAATAAACATTGTATTTGAGCATAGGCTGTGAAGAAAAACACATTTGGAACAGCAAGCAAATAAAAACAAATGCTTCCTTGCTCTGCATAAGTCAGTAGTGGAAGGCAAGCATGCTTGAAGCAGAAGGTTTAGAGGGCTGGGAAGTACCTGGACCATTCCTGCGGGCAGCATTTCTGTGACCCATGTTCTTCAGATGCTACAGGGTCCTCACTGCTGTCCAACTCTTCCTTAGTGACTTGGAGTTCTCCCCTCACCTTCTAGCATCTCCTCATCCACAACTCCAATACATCCCATACCCTTCTCTTCAACACATTTCCTTCTCCACCAACACACCCTTGCCTGTTCCACTATGCCAGCTCTAATGTTTACTTCTTCAGCTGCTTTGGTCACCTCTTACATCTCACCAATGATAAGGACTCTACAGAAATTGTTAATGTCACCAAACTCTTCCATTAGTTGCACTTTTTTAATTACTATTTTTATTTAGTAAAAATGATGCCTATCTTGGCAAGTTAGATCTCCTGAGGTATTCTTTCCATTCTGCAAGCAATGAAACTTCCCTCTGCCACAGTTTTAGTGGGTTGCAGGTGTTTGATCCCTTTTTGAATCTACAAATGAGATAATTAGCTCAAAAAGGGCTGACAGTAGATCAGCTCACATTTCTGAAAAAGCAAAGGAGATGAAGAATTAACTTGAGTAATGAAGACTGAAAAAAGAAAGAGACTTGAGAAATCCTCAGCAGTTGACATCTCCAAAAATTTCCTCTGTACCCAAGAAATGAAAACTCAATGTTGGTTTTTTTGTTTGCATATTTTCAATAACAGGACACATAACATCACGATTGTCTAAATGTACCACAAAAGGTGAGATTAGAAATGGACTTGGCTTTCAGAAGACACTCGAGTGCTGAAGTACTTCTGGGGCACTTCTAATTGCGCACCTCTGCCTATTAATCACTCGCAAACCTTTAGGCTTTTATGATTTACAAGCCATACGGTTGGTGCTTAACAGTGGGGAAACCCACATAAAACCTGACAGCAAAGAAAATCCGTACTGGAGACACCTGCCAAAAGTGACAGCAAGTTCCACTTTGCGAGCACCTCAGGAGAGAAGTATGCAGAGATTTAAATGCCATGTGCCAGAATTAAAATCAGAATTAAAGAATTAAAGTCTCTTGCCCAAGCATTCTCAGTGCATAAGTGCCCTCGCTCAGCTACTTCCCTGCAAATCCCTGTTAGGACACATTTGGAAATTATTTAAAAAAAGATAAAATATCCCTAATCTGCTACCAATTAAAAGAAACGTGAATATTATTTTCTAATCTGTAACTCAATCTTAAAAGCAAAGTCACTGAAATAACTGTATCAGCTCCTAAACACTTCTATTGTGCTCTTGAAAAAAAAAAATAAAAATAGTGGGTATGTCCTCTTCTGCCCTGTATGCTCCAGGTTTGAAGTATCAATAAGAACATCAAAGCCCTGAATGTGAACTCTCAAAATTTTGTAATTTTTGGTTTGTGGCAGATGCAGTCCAAGGGCTGCCAAACTGATTAGTTGCCTCCTAATGGTCTTTGTGCAACTCAGATTTGTGGCAAGGAGGTGGAAAGGAGGAACAAACCAAGGAGAACGGAACTTGAATAGGAAATGCACATCCAGTTGTTCACTACAGGAAGTGACCAATTTCCAGCTGGCTGTTGATATACAAGCTCTAAACCAGGATTTATAAAAGCAGTGATGTAGGCTTTTTTTTAAAACCCAGACGCGGTGCGACTTGAGTGACTAACTCCTGAAAACTGGTAATTTCCTGGTGGTTAGCAGGAGAAGGTCTGCCAATGGGAAAGCAGAAGCTGCTAATAAATTTATAGTGCGTTATATGCCAATTAGACCCCTTCAGCTCTCCAAGAGGCAGTGCCACCAATCAGGTTATCATTCCACAAATGCACTCTTTAGAGCTGATCTCATCACAAATCAATCCTGCATTTAAAGTGCAATTCTCATTAGTATTACCCGGAATTCACTTGTGAAACAATGCAAGTGGGTATTTTTCTTCTTCCCTTTAAGCGCCCTTTCCCAATGCCTTGTGCACAGCTATTTACTTCTCATACATGGTCACGTCTGAACTTCAAATAGTAAATAATCATTTTGAATACCACATTAATTTTGCATTGAACCAGATTTATTACACGCGTCATACTTGGGAGTTTCACTGTCATTCACAAGCCAGCCGCGAATCTCTTGGTTAAATTACATCCTTGTATCTGACCATGCAGCATGCAATATTCTATCAATACTGTGACTCAGAGCACATTCCTCAGCTTCCCACCCCATGACATCCACAAGTGCTAAGACACTTCATGCTGTTTATTTGGGCATTTAGAAAAAGGAAAACTGCAGAAGCAAAGAGAAGTAAGTAGTCTGTATGGTTTAGCATTTTCAGCACATGTACAGATTTACATTAAACCTTTGTCACAGCTTAAACCACATCTCTGTTACACAAACAACACTGTGTTTTGGATACTTTGCAAAGCAAGTTTGCCTTCATGCTGAATAAGGCTAGAAACAGACTTTAATTTCAGCTTTGTAGCCTATGGTGGCACAAAGATGCCTCCTGGTCAGGAACACAAGGCAAACTGAGTCACTCATAATTAATTTTCCTTTCCTTTTCCTTCACAAACTGGTTTCAGACCTTGGAGAAGCGCACCCAGAAACCTGACCGAACCCTAGGTGGCCTCAGCATATTACTTCAGATGTGGCCTCAAAATTCTGATTTATTTCGACTGAGCTAAATGCTTTGTGATTTGCTCTCATCAGCTGCCACAGCACAAGCACAGGTAGCAGACAAACGTATGACTGTAGTTTTTTTGGCTCTGAGTACTATGAGATGTGCTTGCTGGAGCTCAGGAAGAGGGTCACAGAATCTTCTGAGCTCATGACAAGAAAAACAAACCACCATAATCTTTTCTGGTGCCTTGTCCTTTGTTTCCTCCACTGGGAGCCACAAAAGCATTAGGACCATGGTAGCCAGTTCTGCTCTGCCTCCTCAACAGACATTGACACCCAATGTTACGTGGATGTAAGGTACAGGAGCTCTCCAACACAACAATTACCAAAGCAGCCTTCATTCCCCTGCTCCTTCTCATGTGCAGCCATGTAAGCCCATCATTAGTCACAGTAGGACCAAATTTTACTTGCCAAAATGCCTCTGCACCCACTCATTTTAAATTTTGTGGAGGCTCTTCACCAAAAAAAAGCAATGCACGATGCCCCAGCTTTGGGCTGTCACCTGCATCTTATTTCTACTTAACCTCTTAAATAACATTGGAATTCACTTTGTCCCCTGATGGGCGCTGTAATGAGAACCACTTGTCAATCACAGCTCCATTAGCCTGGACAGACTTTCACTTCCTGAAACAATTTATTGGATTCCCAGAAGCGAATGGACCTTCTTCCTTTTGAGCTGTTTTTTTTGGGGGGAGCTATTCAGCGGGAGCGGGTCTCCCTTCTGTTCCTGCTGAGCGGTCATTGTTTCCCCCGTTTGCTCATGAAAATGGTTTCCTGAGTTGACCCACCTCTTCTTGTCCTGGGCAGGCCGACTGTTTGCCAAAAACGTCTTTTGACTGCTCAGTTCACCGGCGCTATACAAAACCCACCAGCTGTTTCCAGCCACTGGGGCAGGGGAGAAAGGCAATCATACCGTTAACCCCTTCCCAACAAAAACCCTCTGCAGAAGGAGGTCTGCTTGGGTTGGGAGGCTGGTTGCTAGAGGAGAGCTAGAGGGGTGTGAGCTTGTCATCCTTACAGCAGATGAGCGGGACTCCAAGGTAGCTCCTTACTTCGGAAAGAAATATCCACTCTCATTTAGCGTGAAAACTAAATATAATTTTATTTTCTTCTTCCTTTCTCTTGATTACACTCAAATTGCAGCTCAAAGAAAAATCTTACTAATAGAAGCCAAAACCACTTTTGTTGAAACATTATCTTTAAAGGAGTATTTTCATTTCCCCGAATGTGTGCAGGCCTTATGAGGTTCATTTGCAATGCGCCTATCTGTTTTGATGAGATAATAAAATGTATTTTATTTAAAAATATATCCACTTTCTCCCAAAGGAACCTAAATGGTCAGTTAATTTTTCTGCTTCAGAACAACTCACTGAGTAAATAAAAGAGGGCCCAAGATTATATAAACCAGTATTTTTTTCATTCTAACACTGGTCTCGAAGACTAAAATACAACTGTACCTGAGCATCAGCCCTATGCCCTTTTAGTATAAATCAGTTTAACTTTTAGCCTAGGAAAGAAAAAATTGAAACAATATGATAGATATCTCTAGCCTTCTGTGATTCTCAAGTCAATAGTAAATGGGGGGACTCGTTAGTGCCACAGTGATCCAATCAGGATGAAATTATGCAGTCATGTAAGAAATAATATCTATTAGGCTAATTTAATCAACGAATACTTTACAGATGAATTAGAATGCAGAATCCAATTATTTCAAACATTTGGACTGTCAGCCACTGTGTTTTTGAAGCGGTGGAAGGGGAGAAAAGGAAACTTTAACGATCCTTTTAAGACGAGGGTGGTGGGGCTGTATTTACAGCAGGAGAGCTTATAACAGCAGAAAACTGACAACTACAATCATCACCTTCTGTGGCTCCGAGGGCTTGCGCCCAGGCGACTTTAATCTAACCCCTCTCCATGGCTGCTGAGGCTCCTTCCTCTGGGATATTGGTATGGACAGCTTGATTTGCTATTTTCAGTAGCTGATAATTACTGTCTCAATTCTTGATAATTTTCCCTTGCCAGTCACCCTTTTAAAAGAAGGCTTACACTCTAATTACAATAGGTCTGTTTTTATTTTGTAAAGAAGACATTCCTGTAATTTGGTGCAAAATACCCTGGCCCTGCAGAACTCCATCAGATGCACAAAATATTTATTCCCCTTGAAAGTAAGAGCTTGCTTTACAACGCCAAGTGAAGGGAAATGGTATACATGTAATTACTACTAGAAGGGGAAATCAGTTTAAAATGCACCTTGACTTAAATAGGAGAGGACAGAAGAACAAGGCTCTGAGTACATACAAATCATATCCTTGATGCAGCGTAACTCAGCGTTGACTTGATCATGCTTTGCCAAATCAGCCTAAAGCTGATGCTTTGCCAAATCACAAAAGAAAGCATATCCACAGCCTCTCCCTGGAGAACTATCTCTTGAATCCACTGGAATTGGTGTTTCATAGAGAAATACAGCAGCCACCCTCTGCTTGAGAAGCGTACGTGAGAAGTGTTGACACCTTTCAACACTTCTCAGGGACTAGTGAAACATTTTATACACACGTCTACATCAGCCAGTCTCATCATACAGTGCCTGCCCATTGTGTTTATTATCAGAGCAGTTATTTCAAGAAATGAAGATGGTAAACGAGTATGCTTTGCTCAAGTCTAAAGGACAAAAATGACTTTTCACCCCCTCTCAACATTAACAGACAAGCTACTCCTGAAAGCTATTACTAGCTTGTACAGAAGAAAACCAAGCTACAAGAATTGCAACCTGGTGAAGCGGGAGGTGTCCCTGCCCATGGCAGGTGGGTTGGAACTCAATGACCTTTAAGATCCCTTCCAACTCTAAACATTCTGTGATTCTTTAAGTGATGAAGTCTTTAACTATCTCCTGGACTATCTTCCACAAAGGGCTGAATGAGCTTCATATTGCAGCTTAAGCTACAGAAAAGCACATGCCATGCTGTTGGCTTACAGATTTCTTTTGAATATTTGAGCAATATAACGAAGGACACAGAAAACCTTGTGCCTTTTGCAGAATGTAGATGCTCCATTGCTCTAAGATCTGTGCTGCAATTCCCGACATACCTGTGATCCAAACATTTTTCTGCCCTGTCATCTGGAGCAGTTAATGGGCTCTCTCATTGACTGGCTCTTGCTTATTTAAACATTTAATGCTCTTCTGATGCCCAAATTATGCCTGTTTCATGTGATGGATTAGCCCAGAATACAGCAGTGACAATTTTCTGCAATCTGTGGAATATCAAATTTTGATTACTTCAGGAGGAAAAAGTAAAGTTATAAGTAAACAGTTTTGATTGATAAGGAACAGAGGAATACTTAATGCGGTGGTTCATTGGAAGCCTTGATGAATGCCTGGCAGGACTATGATGAGTCTACACAGAAGATGTACAATAGTTCTGGGAAGATTCAAGGCATTTATTGCTCAAATAAAACAAAACCAAGTGAGATGACTAGATGAAGTAGCACAGGGTGATGGCAATCTGCTGATCAAGATGAAGTGCCATTCTAATTTTTGCAGAGCAAAAACAAACTAATTTTCCAGCTTGCCTGTAGAACACTGATGGTTATTTTAGGAATTTCAAATGCTGCCTTTCTTCAATGAGGAACGGAGGATTACTCCAGATCCAGCTCTTCATAGCAGATTATCTTCTAGTTAATGTTGGAAGTTGTTCTCCTTTTGGCTGGTCAATTATTTAGCGGTACCTTTTTAAAATAAAGATATAAGAGCCCCATAAGCCCTGCTCCTTCCAGCAGCAGCATGTCCAGCTATGAAAATATCGACTTCAAGCTGAGAAAGGTTTGCCAAAAGGAGCATTCCTAGCATGGTGATACATCTGCTACCTGCTGAAGTTTGTATGCACTGATGTCTAGTAGAAGTACTAACTTTCACTCCACAGCACGGCGAAGAGCTTCTCTGAAGAGAAAGGTTGCTTTCTTATCAATTACAAATCTCTCTTATTCAGGTCTTCGATGGCGATAACATGTCAACAACCTTCCTTGTCTTCTTGTGACGGTAAAAGCAGATGTGACCCTTCCACTCTGAAACAGTTGCTGAACTGCATCTTTGTGAAAATCCCTAAAGCTCTCCCTGACTGTGAGCAAGGAGGGGGACTTTGTATTGAAAGCATCTTCCCCAAACAGTTCAGACTAAGGGAATCTTCTGAGAGATACAAGGAAGAAAAAAAAAGCCACCAGTAAAGAGTATGATGCACTTGAAGGGAGAGTTGCATCAGAAGCACCTTCTCTTCCTTCAGAAGAGGAAGCTTTCCTGAGTCCACAATGCTGTTTTGCTGTTAAAAAAGCTACAGTTACGTGGTGAAGAGAATGAAGCTTTTATTTTCAGTTTACTATTACTGGTGGAGTTGATGGATGTTTTGGACAGAAGAGTCTGAAAGGAGGCTTTGTGACCCAAGATGATTAAAACAGTTATCTTGAGCAGAATTTGTCTATTCTGAAAAAAAGTGGGGGAGACTCCAACTAATCCATCAGCAATCTACTGCTGACAGACAGATGCACTGATTAGAAATGACAGCTTTGCAACAGGTTTGAAATCTAAGTGTAGTAAAACTAGCTATCTGTCGTATACTGTTGAAAATGCTGCCTGAGAGCTTCAACTATCCTGCTGATTTTCAGCTCTTTTAGCTTACCTACTCCAAGAACCAATTCATGGTGTGATGGCAACACCAGGGGCTTTGCTGGCACTCCAAGGAGGGTAAAGAAGATCCTGGTGTAAAACAAAGGATGCTTACACCTGTATTTGCAGGCTGAGAACTCGGTGGCTTTGGAGCATGCTTTGGAGCATACTTTGGTATTTCAGGTGCAGAGCAGGACCCAATGGCAGGGTCTGTTATTGCTGACTATCAAAACAGACCATATGAAAAGGTAAGACTATATATCTTCCCTGCAAAATGCTTGGACTTTCCAGGGCTACCAGGCTGGGCCATCACATATGCCAAATCATTTGCCCTCTGCTGATAATGTTCAGGATGAGATTCCTAAGCTGTAAGTAATCAAGACATTTTGTTTACTACAAAAGGTTCTTCCACCCTCAAAAAAATAACAACTACTGGTTATTCTGAGATCCAAACAATGTGACAGACCTAGCTGGTTATTTTGTATGACTTTTATCGTGGAAAAAAAAAGTTCCTATTATTTGTGTGATCTGGCAATTAAAAAGGATGTTTTAATTTCTTGTCTGCATTAGAAATTTTCGTAATTTCCATTTGACAAAATCCAGGCAGCTCCCACTAACAGTGAGAAGGAGGTCTATCAAGGCATTTTTATTTTTTTTTAGCTCCTGGAACAGACCAGAAAGGATGGACCACTGAGAACTGCCACGTCAGATCCTAAATTGCGCCTTGGTGGGGAACTGATCCTAGTCCTGCCTCACTGAACCATGCCCAGTGAGTTGAGTGATGGCAGTCCCAGCAATCCTGCTGTTTGCTTGCAGTCCATCTTTTGGGAATCGCTTCCGCTTCTGAGGAATAACATACCTGGCAGCTACTTGGATCCTGCTTGGATGCTTTGAAAAAAGCTATTGCTCCCATAGTGATCAAGTGGGCAGCAGCCCCTTAACAGGAACTGGTCTATGAGCTACCACCACATGTCTAATTAATGACCCTGCCGGTCGCAGCTGGAAGAGCTGAGCTGGGGGTGATTAATTAAATTAGCTGGCAGAGGAAATTACAGTGGAAAAGCCAAAGTTTGATTGCTCCATAATTAACCGCAGTGCAAATAATATCTGCATCTATAACTTCCAGCGATGAGATCAGAAGCCAATTGAATTTGGCACTGATTGAAACTGTAAATATCCTGTGGTGAAAAATGATAGGTTTGTTCTGAAGGGAAAACTTACAGAAATGGACATCCAGCGGATGCAAGAAGGGAGCAGGGGACACAGGAGGAAAGAGCACTAGAATTAGATCTTGATTCCAGTTGATTTCTGCAGTCTTCTGCAGTGATGGAGGACTCAACATGAAACAGGAAAAAATATTGGATAATTTGGTCCCTTGCCTTGCTCCCCATCATTTTTACTAGTGGTGAGATTCATAGTTTTCCCTGGGAGATGAGCACACAGCTTAAGGTAACCAGTCCAAACATTTTCTGTGAATTTCACCCCCTACTCCTAGAAGCACCTCCTTGAACTACAAAACCCCATTTTTCCAAGGAGCATATCACCTCCAAATGCCTGTGAACCCCTCCATCACCCCACGATTATTATAATTTCATTAACCCCCTTAAGCATCTCCTCCTGCAGATACTCACTGAAGACTTGAAATCTTTCTTACTGCTCTTCTCCAAAATTCCCTTTCTATTTTGGCAAGTTATGGTCATGACACACTCAGCTCAAGCCCTGTATTGAGCTGAATACTGTCCTATCCCACTTTCACTGCTGATGTAGTTTTGGCTTAAAGGAAGCTCAGATTTTTAACTGACGCCTGAGTTGCGCACACACATACACACACACTGAGCTAAGTTTTGTTTACAGGCTTTGCAAACTGCTACCCAATGTACTTGTGGATCAGAATTTGCATATTCCAGAAACTATTTAATTTTTTTTTTAAAAGCAGTGACACTAGTTTTCCTGAATGCTGAATTAATAGTGAAAGGGTATTACATGCATGTATAAAGTAGTTATTTCATAATTTATGTGTTTTATATACTATTTTGCTCTGCTTGATAAGTATGTTTGGTAAATTTACCCACCTCAGAGGAAACTTTACTTATCAAGATTCCATTAAAAACCCAGAATCAAATATGCTAAGTCTAGCAAGAACTGGACGTTAGCAAAAGGCCCCCAAATTATACTGCAAAACCTGAGGAAACCTAGAATCAAGCACTTTAAATGAGAGCTGATTACTGGGTTTGAGCCAGGTGGCATAATTCAATCTACTGCTTTCTGTGGAAAACTTGGGCTGTCTACACCAGCAAATAAACTGCTGCAGCAGAAACAGGTATGTAAGATGAAGCTGGTGGTGCCAAAGACCTTCTGTATTAATGATCTAGGTGCATTACATTTAACCGATTGAGCCTCATCCTTTGCATCAAACATTCCCAAGTGTACAAGAGGTTCAAATCACCTTGAGTTGGACCCTTACATTGAAAGTAGGGTTTTGAGCAGAATGGGTGCACATGAAGCTTCCAGTTGGATTTTTCCAAAGGGAATCTCATTTGTGTGCACCAAGATCATCCCAGGAACCAAACTAGAGCCTTCTCCTGCTCCAGATCAAAACACTCATGTAGATATTGGCACCTACTTCGCAACCCAACGCTCCTCACCAAGTCTGTTGCCTTGCGCTGAGTAGTACAAATGGGCCCACGCAAAAGCATATTACAGTTTCTCTATTTGTGTGAAAACAAAAGCACGATATTGATTGTCAACACAGAAGTCCTGCCCTGCTCTGTCATTTATCTTTAACGGATCTGAGAGCCCAGACCAATCATATAAAGTCTTAGAAGACTTCTCAAAGTACATTTATAAACAGCACAGTTATTGATTGCTGTTAATGAAAACATGCACATTCAAATTTACAAGCTATGCTGCCCACATACACACTCATAAGATGTTCATTAAATACTGCTTGACAAATTATTCTCATGATTAACAGAAGACTCAACCAGTTTCCCCGTAGAGGACCCAGGCAGTGCATCCCATTTCCCTCCTCAGAAACACATAGTACTGTTCTTGCTTGATGAGCTTCAAATTTGGTGCATTATACACCTTTCTGTAAGTCAAGCAGCTCTGTCTTATTTGTCAAAGTTATCTGTCTCAATCTGAGGAATAATAAAACCAGCTTATTTTTTTAACTACTTTATTACTCTTGTGGTGTCAACACTATTTTTAGCTCTACCTTGAAAACCCTCCCTGTAGACTGGGTTGTATGTCCCACCACAGCAGTGACATGGTCTGTCACCTCTTGATTGCTCCATCGGGATATCACATCTCACATACTTGCCACAGTGTCACATTTGACACTGGTCATTTTTGGAAAAGTATTTTCTTTACACTACTGAAACATCCTTTCTGATGTTTACAGTAAAATTTACACCATGACATCTCATGTGCTCTCTTATTCCGTATTTTAACCCATACATTGATATCCAATGATATCTCTGGCTCCACAAAACTGCAAACATGACAACAAATGCCAGCTAAAACATCAGACTTGGACATATACTAATTTCACAAATCCCAAAACTTTATCAGAAAAGTCATTTTCTGTACGCTCTCTTCTCTCATTTGATTTCAAGTGTTCCCATTGCATATTCTGCATACCCCTAAGTCTTGTCCGCTTCTCTGCACCTCCCTTTCAAACCCCTTGTAAACCATATTACGTCCACACAAAGAAAATGCAAAATCATAGAATCATAGAATGGTTTAGGTTGGAAAGGACCTTAAAGATCACCCAGTTCCAAGCCCCTGCCACAGGCAGGGACACCTCTCACAGAGTAGGTTGCTCAAAGCCCCATCCAGCCTGTCTTGAACACCTAACAGGAAAGGGGCATCTACAACTTCTCTGGGCAACCTGTGCCAGTGCTTCATCACCCTCACAGTGAAAAATTTTCTTCTTGATACCTAAAATCTAAATCTACCTTTTTGCAGACTTAAGCCATTACCCTGTGTCCTATCACTATATGCCCCTGTAGAAAGTTTCTCTACAGCTTTCTAGTAGGCGCCCCATCAGACAGTAGAAGGCTGTAGTAAGCTCTCCCTGGAGCCGCCTTTTCTCCAGGCTGAACAACCCCAACTCTCTCAGCTTGTCCCCATAGGAGAGGTCCTCCAGCCCTCTCATCACCTACATAGCCCTCCTCTAGACCCTCTCCAACATGTCCATGTGCTTGTGCTGAGGACCCCAAAGCTGGACACTGTACTCCATGTAGGGTCTCACTAGAGTGGAGTAAAGAGGGAGAACTGCCTCCCTTGTCCTGCTGGGCATGCTGCTGCTGATGTAGCCAGGATGCAGGGGGCTGGGCTGTCAGCACACATTGCTGGGTCATGTTGAGCTTGTCATCCACCAACACTCCCAAGTCCCTCTCCTCAGGGCTACTTCTCAATCCATTCTCTGCTCAGCCTGTATTTGTGCTTGGGATTGTCCTGACCCAGGTGCAGGACCTTGCACTTGGCCTGGCTGAACTTCATGAAGTTGGCATAGGCCCACCTTAAAAGTCCGTCAAGGTCCCTCTGAATAGTATCCCTTCTCTCCAGCCAGCGTGTTGACTGCATCATACAGCTTTGTACTGGCAGCAAACTGGCTGAGGGTGCATTCAATCCCACTGTCTATGTCACCAATAAGATGTTAGAAAGCACCAGTCCCAGCACCAACCCCCGAGGAATGCCACTCATCACCACTTGCATTGAGTTGTTGACCACAACCATTTGAGTGCAGCTACCCAGACAGTTTCTTATTCACCAAGTGGTCCATCCATCAAATCCATGGATCTCCAATTTAGAGACCAGGATGTCATGCAGGACAGTGTCAAATGCTTTGCATAAGTCCAGGTAGATGACATGAGTTGCTCTTCCCTTACCCACCTACACTATAACCTCATCATAGAAGGTAACCAAATTTGTCAGGCATGACTTGCCCTTAGGTGAAGCTATGTTGGCTGCCATCAATCACCTCGTTAGTTTCCTTGTGCATTACAGTTTCCAGGAGGATCTGGTCTTGCCAGGCACAGAGATGAGACCGACCAGCCTGTAGTTCCCTGGGTCTCCTTTTTTCCCTTTTTGAAATGAGGGTTATGTTTCCCCTTTTCCAGTCACCAGCCTGGAAGAACTTTTCAAATATAATGGGAAGTGGCTTAGCAATTTCATTTGCCAGCTCCCTCAGGACCCATGGATGCATTTCATCAGGTCCCATGGACTCACGTACCTTCAGGCTCCTTAGATGGTCAAACTGTTGTAACAGAAGGGCCAAGAGTCATACAAAATAGATACTTTGCATTTCAAAGGGACCTTATGCAGCTGAGTTTCTCTAGGCTCGAAATGCGTTTCATGGAGGCACCAGCAAACCTGTGCTCAAGCTACACACTGCTGTGCCAGTCCCAGGGTGGATCTGCATGGGGTGCCACAGGCAATGAACTTCATGAAGACTGCATTTTGAAAGGACATGATTTAGAGAGAAATTTCATAACATAATTAAAAAATGTTCCCCCTTCCCAATTTTAAATTCTCCATTGGCTTTAACTTTCCCTAGAGCAATAAGACAAGCAATGAGGTTGGTGAACTCTTAAAAGTATAAAGCAAGTAGCCTTTGCACAGCTCCTATCCTACTCACATTTGAAGCTATGGGATATTCTCTTTTACTCTCTCTTTTTTTCCCCCATTTTTTTTATTAACACAGTCCTTTAACGTGTAAACTCATCAGTGTTTTACAGCATGGCTCCATGGAGAAAACCCTATTATCTGTCTGCAAAATGCTAGTGCCAGTGGATTTCTATTTAAGTAAGAAAACAAATAAGAAAAGATCCAACCAAACTATAATTGAACTTACTTTACAGGAGGGAGCAGCTGTTATTTCCAGACATGACCTGATAAGCTGAATGGCTTCACAATATGTCTAAAAAAGGGCCAAATCCTTAGTTTGAACATAAGCAGCTCTTCTGACCACCACAGCCCATTAACACATTGCAGATCACGGTCTACATCTCTCCAGCTGGGAAACCTGTCCTCTTTTGTAGATTGCAGTGGAGATTACTGGCCAGCCCTACTGAAGGCAGCAATGCTCAGTCTTTCTAGGATTACAAATATTAGATTATTAGAAGAGTAAGGAAAGGATCTGTGCAACAAAGCTGTGCTGCACATAGTCACCCCATGCACAGGCAGAGGGTTGGACAATTCCCAGAGACCGTGGCTTATCTGCATCCATGCAAATAACTTACAGTGTGCATGCAGCATGGGCACACCGGTAAATATCTGTCTTCTCACAAGGGATGCCAGCCAAAGCAGCCACTGACTTACACCAGTACTCTCCCACTGGTGATGATGTCCACAGCAGCCAGCTGAAACCATGGCTGTGTGCATGTATACCAACCAAAAATGTAGTTCTGCCTACTTCTTAAAATTGCAACTGCAATAATATTTTAAATCCATTAAAACTTCTATTCGCCCTTGACTGAGGGTTTGAACCAGTAACTAATTTCTGTGGCTGCTTTTTTAACTCCTTTTTTTGCTTTAATGCAACCGGCCAATCCAAGCAACCTCAGGTTGTTGTATCTATGGCTGTTTTGAGCTGCAGGAGTTGCACAAGTGGCCAAAGCTGATCTGGTCTGGAAAGATTCAGACAGGAGCACACGCACGTGACTAGCAAAAAATGAGAGCTGCAAATTTTTGCTTCTTGAGCAAAGAAAAAATGGAACTTCTGCATATTATCTCAAGCTGGAGGCTGAAGATATCGTTCAGTTTTAGTACACAGTCACACAATCCTATTCTTTCCACATGCAGGGAGCAGTCTTAAAAGTGTTAATTGAGGTTGTAATTTAATTTTGCATGCACCTCGGTTTTCCAAGTCTGGCTGGTGTTGTAGAGAAGTGAAAATACAATGAAAACATCACTACAAATTCTGACCTGGGTGAAACCAGGAAAATTTAAATCTTTGGCGGAAAAAGAAAAGTTAGCTGGAAGATTTCTAGGCCATGACATAATCATCTGTTCAGCATGAAGACTTTTTGAAGCACATCCCAACTGTACCTTTTGAGGCTTACCAATTATTAAGAGATGGCTTCTTCTCACTACTGTACGTCTCTGCAGACTCGCACAAAAAATGCTTCAGCTTCACAGGACACAGCTTCAGCGACAGGACTTTGCAATGTCTGCACAATCTAGTTAATAGGCACAGTAAGGCATCTCATTTCACTCTAATTCTACTCTCTAAAGGCTCCGATTTGTCACCTGTGTTCACCTCAACACATTTTAACCTGCTATTTAATTACTTTAAAGCTAGAGTGATGATGGTCTTATTTTTCTCGTCACTTTTCTCTTTCAGGGGTTCGCTGCTGGCTCCCCCACCAGCACCCGCACATCTGAAAATCCAGCAGTAAGCACATTGCGTCTGACAAACGGATAATATTTGAGAGCTGTAGGGAAACTGCATTTGGGCTGATGTGTATATCAAGTTTCAGTCCAGTCAAAAGCCAGCACCATCTTTTCACTGCTGCCCTTTTCATTTAGTTATCTTACTGAAGTCTTATCTCCCCAGTCCCTTGCCATAGGCTACCAGCTTCCTGCAGAGCCAGAAACAAAGCTCAGTCTTAAACAAAGGAAAAAAAGGGAAAAAAATCACAAAAGAGAGAAAGTTGGTCACAGTTACTGTTATGGAGCCCTGCAGGTTCTGTAGCCACGACCAAAGCAAAGACATGCTGCTGCTTCTGTGCCTAGTGTCACCGGCCAGCAAAGCCACCAGTAGCACGGCAAGGCACTGCCTTTTTAAAAAAGTACTGTTAAGCATCACCACTGCTGATTTTAGGCATGTTCTTTTCTCTGCTATACCACAAGCTCAAACAAAGCAATCTGCCATCCAAACAACCTCCAAAGGCTGAAAAGGTCAAAAACAATGGGAGAGGATGAAGGAACGTAACTAGTGACCATCACTAGTGACCACTACTGAAAGCTTGTTGCTCATGCAACACAGCCTTCCCATAATGTTCCATCTGAGTTAAGCCCACAAAAAGGTGTTGTGAAGACCACCATCCCATACTCTGAGCCTAACCAGCAACAATCTGTCCTCATATTTAACCACAACTGCTTTATCTCTCTTAACAGCAGAAAACATATGCAAAAATTAAAAAAAATAATTTATATAACAAAGTTTCAGTAGTACAAACTGGCTCTAGAATAACTGTTCTTACACCACATATAGCAATCAATTTGAATTGTATGTTTAGCTAATACAACTTCATGTTTGATGACACCTGGCATCCAGCGAGACAGCCATAGAACTTAGAGCAGGAGAATGAAAACAACAAGTAAACACCACGCACACAGAAAAGCTTGAAATAAAACTAAAATGTGTTATGTAAGATTTCTTTGTCAGGAACTGTAGTGATAGGACAAGAGGTAATGGTTTTAAGTTGGAAGAGGGGAGATTTTGATTAGATATTAGGAAGAAATTCTTTGCTTTGAGGGTGGTGAGGCACCGGAACAGGTTGCCCAGAGAAGCTGTGGATGCCCCATCCCTGGAGGTGTTTAAGGCCAGGCTGGATGGGGCTTTGAGCAACCTGGCCTAGCGGGAGGTGTCCCTGCCCATGGCAGGGGGTTGAAACTCGATGATCTTTGAGGTCCCTTCCAACTGTGACCATTCTAAGATTCTATGATCTCTTTTAATAAAATATGTCTTTTTTAATATGCTGGATATTATCCTTGCCAGCTAAGCTGCTCTGCTGAGTTCCTGAGCAGCAGCAAGTGCTTGACTTACAGTACTTTCTAAAGTTGAATGCATTTCATAGATGAGCCTTTGGATATGACCTGAGGGACCTTGCAATAGCTGATAGCTTTTTTTGGCCTTTCTATTATTACAAGTTTCAGCCTCGCAAATGTCTGAATTTTGATAGCAACACAAGTGTTAAATGCTTTTCCTTTCAGAAAAAAACGGATTAAATTGCTAGTATTAAAGACAGTGAGGGCAAAGATCACTTTAGTAAGGCTGCCCAATGCTTTATACAATAAATTTCATTTTTCAGTTGCTTTTAGCTTGCCATATTTAAGATGAAACTCTCTGATTTATTCCTCAGGTGTTGTGGAGTAGCAGATATGTGCTTGCACGCATACATGTGTGGTAAGGAACTTAACTTCAGTGTAGCTGGTAATAAAAAGGGTTCCGGTAAGCATAGCTAACATAAATGTACTCTCCTGCAAATGTTCTGTTGCAAAGCTTCAAAATTTCTGCATTTTTGGACAAGAAGTTCCTTCTGAAGTGGCAGAAGTATCTGTTGTTCTCCCATTAAAAATCTGATTTGATAGATGCTAACACCTGAAAATAAGGAGCACATGAGCTTAAATCAAATTTCTGGTGGTATTTCAGTTGTTTTTTTAATTAAAAAATTATCTACACCACACTTGCCCCATATCAGAGTTCTGACTGCAAAGCTGCACTACACTGTACTCCAAATTCAGACATTTCATCTTATTTTGTCTACCCCGTTGACCCTGGCCACAAAGGTCCACTTTTCATTTACATTGATACAATGCTTATGAAGGCTACACGGTGGAAGGGATCTGTCTGTCAAACCAAAAAAACATGTAAGCTATGGATCTTGAGCTGATCAGACTTGTGCTTATGGGTGAAAAGATAGAAACATGTGGTTCTCAGTGGAGGGAGGAAAAGATGGATGGCACATAAACCACACTACCCAAGCCTGATGCTGCTTTCTCAGTAAAAGGCTTCCAAATCTCTTGCATACACTAGAGAAAACTATCTTATTTGGTCATCTTCACACTTCTACAGAACTGTTAACCATCATCCTGGTCTGGGTTCTGGACTGAAATATGGCATTTACTTATGGATAGGAGGCTATAGTCACCACGGGATGGGAAATGTTACTGTCACATAGGTATTGCTGTCCATCTTTTGTTATGGCTGAATTTGCTGTGGCGTGCGATTCAGTCTTGTTTTTACTTTCTTTCTAAATGCTTAAAAAGGTATCAAGGAATTTTTTGGGGAAAGACTAGCCCGCAGCAGCTGCCATCTGACTTATTTTAAGTGGTACTTGCCTTTGGACATTCGCTTGATCTAAGTCATATTTCACCCTCAATTTATAAATACAATATCAATTTTTTTCCTCATCTGAAATTAATCTCTTTGTTCTAATTAGCCCTTCCATTCCTCTGTTGTAGTAGCACAGTTAAACATTGGCCCAAGCAGTTTCTAATAAATGCAGTATTTCTCTCTTTATTGCTAAGTTTTGTGTTGACCTTTTCAAGTAGCTCATGGCCAAGCAGATGTGAAGTCACAGTGAAGATACTTTGGTTTTCAAATGTGAGATGCTGTCTAGCTCTGCTAGGTGTTTGGAAGAGAACTAATACAAAACAAGAAATAATCAGTCCATATCTAAACCAAAAGTTAAGTAAGTTTGAAGCCACGGTGTTTTGAGACCTTTAGAACAGGCACTTAGCCAACAGACCGGTTCTTATTCTAGCAAACAAACAAAAAAAGAATAACTTTTATTGACAGCTGATTACTGACTTATGAATATTGTTTTCCCAATACATCTCCCTGACTAACTCATCACTGTTCTTACAATAGAAAGAAATCCTCCTTGCTTGGGTCCTGAACTTGAAACCCTGGATTTCCCAAAGTGTAACAGCTCCTCAACTTCCTTCTTTAGGTACTTTTCAGTGTGGTAGCCAAATACACACAAACATACAACCAAAAATTGTCAAGAATCTCAGCAGAATAAAGGTACCTTGAGTTGATCATCCCTCTAAGGTAAAATATTTCAGTCTCTATCACCTGTCCTACTGCAGAAACTTAAGAGGCAAGATGTCCTCAAGCAGCTTTTTTGCTTTTGAAGTATTTTTTTTTCACCTGTAAGCTTAATAAACTCAAGGATGTCTTTCTTCAAGTCTTCTGGGTGTATTCAAAGTGGGTTCCTTATTTTTTTTAATCAACACTGGAAAGCACCTTCAGCAACAACAGGTGAGTGTTTTTAACAATTCCTGAAATGATGTTATGGGAAAAAAACACCAAATGTCACAAGACTTGTACGCTGCTAAAACATGGACTGTTCCTTTCCTCTTCCTTTACTTGTTGTCTGTTTCAAGGACCCTTGAAGGCCTTTCCCATCTTTTTGTCTTCAGTTCAGTATTCAAAGCTTGCCTATTCCATCTGGCCCACTTCTCTGATCTTCACTTTTGTATTGTCACCATACTAGCAAAAAAATCTGGGCTTGAGGTAGTCTCTTAGTGTCTTAGCTGAGAGATATCTTGGGTATCTAAGATCTTAGCTGGCAGGTATGAAAATAAGGCCAAAATATACTGCTCTCCTCTTCAAAACCATTTTTCAAAGGACAAACAACAGATAGGTGCTTATCTAATGTGAGAGTCATCAGGAAAATGAGAAAAAGCAAGACAAGAACTTCTTTGGCTCTTCTCTCCAAAACCTCTATAGATTACACCAGCAACACCTGGGCAAACTCTCCAGACAGTACTTGGTAAGCAAGACAAAAAGGATATACTATAAACCAGGTGTAATTGGAAATCTCTGCTGACCATGGGTTATATAGGTCAATAACATATTACATCACAGTGCCAATATAGCATGGCTATGTTCCATACAAGGTATGAAGAAAGAGAGCAATGTGTCAGTTCTATAAGCACATGCAAATTAAATATTTGGAGATTTTAATAGAAGTGGTACCTATGTTATTTGGATTTAAAAAAAATAATAATTAGTTTCATGGTTTTTACACCTCTGCTTTTTAACAAAAGCTCTAATGCACTGCAGGAGACAGAAATACTTCTCCTTTGCAGGTTTGTTTTTTTTTTTTCCCACAGGCAATGAGAAGAATAGCAACTATAGCAAACTAGGCTTCTGTTTACAAAGTGTTTGAGATTTTATCAAAGACAGATTTGCACATAAGAAACATGTGGTTGAACCAGTGAGCACTTTATCTAAAGGTGCTCATTAACTAGGACAACTGGGGTCAAGGATTTTTTTTTTCTTATTTTGTTTGTATTTTTAATTATCCAGGCATCTCCCATACCTCTATGCAGGCATCAGTTTTTTACTGGATCAGCTCTTGGATGACAGGGTCTGCCAAGAAGCTACAAGGACAATAAAATATGTCGTACTACTACTAGCCTTTATCTTTGGAGTATTTCATTTGGGCTTCTGAGGACTCCAAATGGTGAAATCTGACCAGCCGCCACCCAAGCTGGCATCTCATTTGCCTCAGTTATTCTTATTAGATGCGTTTCCTGGAAGTTACTGGTAAGTGGCAGATTTTTTTTAAGATCTGATTTTAAAACAGTTACAATTACTCTAATCTGAAACCACGCAACCTAGCATCTCAGGATCCGTTCAATTCTACAGCCACATGGGCAAAGATTTTAGTTTACTGGCAGCAATGAATCAGTCTTTTTATTTATGTGTGCATTTCAGAATGCAATACTGTTGTACTAATAATTTATACATTTTCCTCATTATCTTTATTAAATATCTGGTGACCCAAACAGAGCTAATATAACTCCAGCTCACTGGGAGATGTGCTGTTCAGTGCAAATCAGTCACCAGAAAGATCAGGAGTGAGTTATGACTCTCAGGGTTTGTCGGTGTTTTTGTTTGTTTGGTTTTAGTTTTTTTTTCCCCCCTCTCTCTTTTTAATTAATTCCTTCCCAAAATCTCCCCCATTCATAGGATTTCATAGGAATTCATAGGATTTGCTGAAATATCTTAAGTCAAATCTTAAATCCCTTAGCAGCTGTTGGTTCAGCAGAAGCCCAGCTGTCTAAACTTTATTGGCAGTAAATGTCATTCTTGTACACCAACTGCATGCCTGGAAAACCCAAAGGCACATCTTGGGCTATCACATCCCATCACATTCCCCGACGAGATGTGAAAACCGAAATGGAAAACGTCAACAAACTCCGGCCATGGCAAGGAGTGGGGCATGCCCGCTGACAAGCGTGCCGCAATGACAGAAATGGACTTGGAGTTGCAATTAGTGGCACTGTCATTTTCGGGCGCTCCTGCCAATTAATTAAGCCTGTCAAATGGAAAAACAGCGGCATTCACATGATAATTTATATAGGGAGAGACTAGCCTTAGCAAAGCTGCCGCTGCAGCCAACAAAATTCCCTCCAAGCGCTTAAAAAAAAATAATAAAGAAGGGGGGGGGGGCAGGGGGGGGAGAAA
>VZRU01021339.1:396322-413737 GCA_013398155.1 Pedionomus torquatus | reverse complement strand
GAATATTTTTCCATTTAAGCACATACAAAAATCACAGGAAAAGTTCTGACTTTCAAATATCAAAGAAATAAAAATGCACAAGTTCTCAATTCTTCTGCTTCTACAGCTAATTGCTTAGAGCAGAAGTACTTCCATTTTGTGGCTTTGTTGCAAACCCCTGAAACTAAAGAGCACCAGAATAATGACCTCAGCTGGGGTTAGTAAGGTGAACCACAGCTCAAAGTATTCTTGAGAACACTTTTCTGAACACTAAATACATGTTTTAAAAAAATAAAAAAGGGAAAGAAACACAAGGAGGAGAAAAAGAAAGACTCAAATCAGTTTTCCAGTATCCAGATACAACAAGAAATGACTTTGGTTTCTTCTGACAAGTAACCCTAAAAAAAAACAAACCAAAAAAACACCAACGAAGCTCTACCTCTTTGAAAATATTACCATGGCAAATGTGCCCTCTCCATGCAAAACAGGAGGAAAATGGAAGTAACTGATGTCAAACAGCAAACTTCTTTTTCTTCAAAGGAAAGCTAAGAAATGCTGACAATTAAAGTGGCATGAGAAACAAGTGGAAAAAATGAGGATGACACAGCATATATTGAGTATGAATTAACATAAATTGGATTAAGCAAACTCCTTAACAAAGAAGAAATGTTCAAACAACATACAGAACATAATACCAAAGATGACAAAGCTTACGGTGGACATTCACCCAAGAAGTAGTCTTGGCCAAAAAGAAAAGGTCAATTTTTGGAAGCCAAGCAGCCATACTTACTCTGTGCTTCACAGTCCACACAGTGGGAGTTGCCTCTGATGTTCCTTATGGACTGAAGGGCCATGGCCTCGTTCTGACTCGTCAGACGGGACTGCATAGATTTAAAGAAATGCATAAGCAACAAATAAAAACCCAATTAAAATGATTAAATGATACAACTGTCAGCTGAACAAATGGCATAACCCAAAGCTTAGACCAAGGCTAAATGAACCTGATCAAGGAACCCAAGTCCTTAGTTTGCCTCTCAAGAAGTGGTGATCCTTTGGTGTCTCTAAGTACTGCCTGGCAAGCAAGGACTCCTCTTTCTGACAGGTCATGATCCCAGGGCACTTTCTATCCTGCTCAGGAGCTCGCTGTGTTTTGGGGTCTCCAGTCTGGACTCTAAAAAGTGGGAAGACTGCCCAGTGGAAAACTGAACTTCAAAATGAACTCTGTTATTCACAATGAAGTGGTCACTGTGAAGGTTTACTTTTTAAGATAAATTAGATAAGAATATTATTTTATAAAATCAATGCCTTTTATTGATATTTAAGCTTTTGCTAATAAAGACTAAGAGGTGGTTTGCAAATGCAACTGAAACCTTTTTATCATCAAAAGGTCAGACTTAATTAAACATCTCTCCATGATGACCTGCCAATGACCTCTTGTTGGACCTGGAGAGACTGCCACGATGTACAAGTTGTTCAGCTCTATCCAACTAGACTGTCTTGTGGGCTTTCTGAGAAGAAAATTATTAGCTGTATCAAATAAGGCACTCTTTGCAATGAGTTGATTTAAGCAGGATGAGGACTTTAAGTATAAGGATGAGTCTTAAGTATGGCCATGAGGAGGAGATCTTGCTGATCTGTCAACAGAACATCTACTAAACCTGCCAGACTAACCACACTTTGCTATTCTAGCTGTTCTTCTAATGTGTTTTGAGACCTCAGTAATACTTCAGAGAGAAAAAATCTCTCTGAGCATTGTAGTGGGTTGAATGTAAAAACCCCAAAAGCTCCCGGTACACACACAATCCTATAAACAGACTCTCCCTTTAAAAGAATATTTAATATACAAAAAGGCAAATGTTCTCTGGGAGTACTGGACAGTGAACATTACCAGCTACTCTTTATCCCCTTTTGTACTAGCATTCTTATAGGTGTTAGTGTACAAATTTCCTCTACAGTTGAATGTGTAAATCCATGAAAGTCAAAAAAGCCATATAAGCAGTCATTTTCCCTCTCTATCTCAGAAATGCATATAAGAAATAAACAAACTTTTTAAACAAAATGGGAAATAAATTATATTATGATGATGATAATTACTGGTGTCTGATTTACTCTGGTAGATCAGGGCAATGAAAGCAAGCATTCATTTCAAATGAGTCTCCTCCTCCCAATATAAAATCATTAAAGACATCTGTTAGGTAGTAAAGGATCTAAAGGTCTGAATAATTACTCCTCACTTCACTCCCTCCACTACCACTCAACACCTTGCTCTCTAGTTGTGAAGTGTCTGCAAACACAGAAGCAGAAGTTCTCTTGCCCTTCCAAAAATGAGCAATGGCTGAAAAAGTCTCAGATTTTAAACATTTATTTATTTATTTAGACAGGTAAGGAGAACAAATTCCTTCTGTAATCCTATGAAAGCACTGCAGGGTAGAAGGCTTGCACCTTTTAGACAATGTTCATCTTACTGAAAAAAGCTCTGACAAACTGTTTCTGGATTTGCTTTCTATAATTATTAAAGGCAGAAAAACATTAAAAAAATAATTCAGTGTACTTGAAGAAAAATTGTGCATATGCTTTGGAAGCAGACACAAAAACAACAGTCTAATTTTGATTTCTGTGATTTGTATTACTTCATCACAGCAGAGTACCGCACATCTATAATTAGTCCAACCTGAAATTTTAGCTATATTTTGCCATGGAGGAGCATAGCAGATTTAACTAGATATTTGACTAGTATAAATACACTGCCTTCAATGCATTTTTGGGTCTGCCTCCACTCTTCTTCAAGACAGTCTTTTCCTTAAGGGCTTTCTGCAGACCTCTAACCTGAAACAAATTTGAATCCAGAGCAGTGACTATGGTTTCTCAGTAGGGAGAGTGCATGACCTAGCCCCAAGTTTCAGTCAAAATTTTATGAGCAATACTGAAGACAAAACAGGAGCTCCATGAGCTCCACTAACTCAATAGCTGTAAAAAATAAGTCATAAAATAGGCTACAGCATAAGCTGTCTTGAAATATCTGTTATGCATGCAGCTCTAATGCTGCTCTGTTGGGTATGTAATACACACATGCACACGTGTCTCTAGGAGTACAGAGAGTTTAAAATTCAGAGCTCGTGATTTTGTTCTCATCTTAATCATCATGCACCTGTTACTTATTTTAGCATTACTCTGTGTACCATACCTTGTTCTTGCTGCTCTCACATGACTGTAAACTGGCCAAGATCTGACTCTCTATGGCTTGTACCCATGCATCTCGTTCTTCATATGTGGTAGCTTCAAAGTGCCAAGTCTGGCCAGTGAGAGAGACAATGATAAACTCAAAGTTTTCTTCTTGTTCTGAAAAAAAAAAAAAAACCAAACATGCAATAGGAAGAAGTTTTAAGTTTAAGGATATCAATAGCTAGACTCAAACTTGTTAAATGAGCATTTCTGCAATGTAACAAGCAAATACAGGTCTGGACATTTGAGGTTTGAGTTTAGATACATGCAACTACCCTGCAGTTGCACAATGCATCAGAAAATGACTTGTGGATCCATTGCTTTTTCTCTCCAAATGTTATGCAGATAAATTACTGTTTTGGCTAAATATTCAGTTCCTTTGTGCGTTTGTGATTTTGGCATTGAGTCTAAACTGTTCTCAAACACAAAGTGGCTAACAAGTATTATTTAGATTTAAACCTGAGGTGCTAAGAGCTACATAATATGAAAATCAAAGTGTGTCACAAAATAGCTTAAAAGATGAATGGACTATAAAGAGCTGACAATACAGAAAAACTGGTAATTTACCCTCTTCCTTCAAGCAGTTGTTTACATGCACAGATACCTTAAAAGTGAATGCATATATTTTCTTGTCTACAACATAGATACACTGGGTTATAACACAGGATTAAAATCAGTTCAACCTATTCAGGATTCATGTTTGACATGGGAGATGAGAAAATGACCTGAGAAGCTAGCAGAAAGGGTCAATGAAATATCCTTAGGGCTACTAAAGTATAAAGACAAGTATTCAGGCCAGAGAACTGCAGCATATGAGAACACCAGCAGAACTGAACTAAATGGACATATACCCTTCCTACACAGGGGACAGCAAAGTCAAATTTAAAAAAAATCAGGGACACTAAATGAGCGAGTGGAATCGGGAAGGGTAGACATGAAGCATGAAAGGAACAGAATAACAGAGCACAAAGTTCTGGTGAACATCAGCCATAATGGGCTTTAGAAACAGCATTTACATTCACTTGTCTGCTAATGACTTACTATAAATTCAGAACCATGAAGTTCCTGTATTACCTCATCATCCATAAGCATGCAAAGGTAAGTGACAAATCTAGCACTAGCTTTAAAGACAGTATTGCTGCTCACTGGAAGTAATTTTCTCTAACCTGTGGGACAACTGGCTTTCTTTGATGAACTCCATGCTAGCAAGGCCAGTGCTTACACTGCTTTAATGTCTCAAAAAACAGCAGGTTACTTTGCACCTTGAGGTGATGAGAATAAACACGGAGGTGACAGTTATTTCCAGGTGCATGAGCTGCATGAAGCAGCAGTTTTACTCAAAACCAGTGTGGGGGACAAGTGGGAAAAGAAAGGTAAGAGGAAAGATTCAACTGTACAGCTATAACTACTTTTCATTTTAGCAACACTGTGCTAAAAACAGACAGGCAGACTCATTATCCATAATGCTATGATTAAATCACGGAAAAAGCCACATTTATCAAACAGAGCTTTCAAGAGTTTGAGGAAGAATTAAGAGGAACTTCTCAACAATAAAGGAAATTATGGTCAGTCCTATCTACTGTCTCCTGCAGGACAACACAGTTACGGTCTTATGCTTATACAGAAGTGTTACGGCATACGGTCAGTGGGAAATGTGCAGGCATATGGATGTATGCATAAGTTGATGAAAACAGGGAATGATGGCAAAGAAAGAGAATATGAAAAATAATCCCACCTGAAGAAGTCTCCAGTAGAGTCCTATTTAGGAAATTAATTATTCTTATGCTTTTCAGTGGCTACTAGGAGATAAAACTTTGTACTCTTGAAGTCTTACTAAAGGAGGATTTCGAAATGCTGGCCACTGAATGTTCAGAAAATCCTACATAAATTGCTTAGTGTGGGTGGTACTGAGCCAATGCGTATTGTTACAGCAGGGATCCTGCACCATGCAGTATCACAAAGGCCCTTTTCAGCCTCACTCCATTTTCTGCACCTCATTCTCACCCCAAGAAGGGTTTGTGGGAAAAACTGTAATTCAGCCAGCGTACCCTTTAAAAGCAAAGCTGAAATATCGTCCTTGCAGTGGTACCTCTGCAAGCTTTGTTTTCCATAAACACTACACAAAGTTATTCCCCTGCTTACAGGAGACCTAAAGCAAAGGACAAAACCCCAGCTATTCAGGTGACTGGAGTGCAACTCAGGAAACACCTTCAGCCATTTCCCGTGGTCACTCATTTATATGCCAAGTCTCCTTTTCCCAAAGGAGAGGCTTCTGTGTTTCATCTCCTGACCTTTTCTGCTGTGACCAGCTGACACCATAACAAAAGCTGTCAATACCCTGTGCTGCCTTTGTGGCTCAGGATTGCAAAGTCCACATAACACACCGGTGAGTCTGTCCTGGTATGGCCCTGCCACAGGTTCTGAGGGCTGCAATGTATTTTAGGGTTGAGTTGGAAAAATATTTTCAGTTCATCAGTAAGTTAGCTGAAAACTCGTTCATTGCTGATGATACACTAAGAGCGTACAAGCGTACAAGAGTACACTCTCTTACATCTACTGAAGCTTCAGGTTTACTCCCTAAAAAAACAGATGAAAAGCAGCAGCGCCAGCTGAAGATGTGTTCAATAACATATTTCCTGCTTAAACACACCAAGGTTTTTTTTGTAAGCACAACTGTGAAACAAAGCAACAACGTCGGCTCCACATCACCCATAGGGCAATGCCTTAAAAAGAATAGCAAATGTGTACATCCTTAATCACCACATACAAGAGCAGGAAAATCCAGGCAAAATTAAATTGTTCCCTTCTAGTCTTCAGAAAAATTATACGTTGTGCTATTTAAATCCCTGTGAGCCTAATCACAAAATTTTATTAAACAGTTTTCCATGTTTAACAGTTATTCATAGAAAGGTCCACTATAATAGTATTTTAGCACCATCAACCTGTCGAAATCAACCTGCCCAATTACTCCAAACTACATTAATAACACCGGATATTACACTAATTGTGTCCAGTTTCTATGCAGACGAGGTCCTGCGGGGCTAATTTTGCATCCTCAGGGGTAAGCAACCCGGCCATCAACCTGATTTCACCATGAATCCCTCCTCATTACACAAGTCCAGGCTGTCAAACTTTTTTTAAAAAAAAAGGTTAATGGGCCAATCAGTCATCAATTATTTCCAAGAAGGCCAGGAGACAAAGGGTTAAAGTGCAAAGAACCAGCTGCAACTGTTTTCCATTTGGAAGTTACTATTAACAGATGAGTAAAATGTTGTTGTTGGTTTTGGTTTTTGGTTTTTTTTTTAAGTGGGAAGGGGTGGGTAGAATGGGAAATAAACAGAAACTACAAGATTATGATGATATGGAACCTAAAGCATAAGTAATTTTTAAGAAAACCACCACACCACTTTCAAGAAGCTACATGGTATCGCTGTTTATGCTGCATATACTATTTTCACCATTATCTTTTCATAGTAAAGTCACTGCGTTTAATCCAAGTTAACATCTATTTTGCTCTGCTAAAAGACAGACGTTGCAACAACCCACACACTCACGGAAAACAAGATATACAATTTCTTAGATGCAAAGAACTGTGTAAGGGAAAACAAACATTTAGGCAAGGTCTCACTTTATTCCCATACCAACGCCTGTGTTTATGGTATGCAAGAGAAATTAGATTTAGGGAATTACACTGAAAATAACTACAGGATACAATTAGTCTATAACTTGTTCCAGAGAATTCAATTAAGTCTACTAAAATGTAGGGAAAACATACATCTAGAAGCAGTTATGCCTCTTGGCATCCTGTAAGACCGGTTCTAAATGGTGTGCATATATCAGTTTGCTCAAAAAATCCAATTCCCACATGTTTTATTCTCAATATTAAGAACTGCATAAATAGCCACTGACACCTTGCACCAGTGGCAGGAAATCACAAACACAGTTTGAAGTCAACAGAAGATAGGGGTTTCTTTCCACCAAGTACTCTACAGTCAGAAATTAGACCCATACCAAAAGTTTGTTTTTAAGCAAGCCAAAAGTCTATTTTACCACGGTTATAAAACAAAGACTTGCCAGGCTTAAGGCATTGCTCATATGCACACATGAATAATTTGCCAAAATCAGAAATAAAACTGGGGTGAACCAGCCTCGTTCACTAGGTGCCAGCCAGATTGAGCATTTGCATCTTTGCCCAACATAGTTGTCATCTCAGCATCCCAGTGCTGCTGTTAATTAGTAGTAACTCACTGTAAACGTCTGGTGGATGATGCCACTGACACAGGAAACACTTTCCAGAAAGAAGTAATCAAGTGCAGAACCAAAAGATTCTCAATGATGTATTTCAAACACCCATAAAGCACCTTCAATAGTTAAGGTTACAGCTTGAAATCTAGTCAAGCCTGCCTCAAGTAACACTGAGACCTATTTAAACTCCCTTTTCATCACGCCCTCCTCGCTCTCTCAAAAATCGCTTCTGCTCAAGCACTTTTCCTTAATAACCCTTCATCTTGTCAAAAGGATGAGAATGAAAAACTGCTGAGGTGCCCTAGCAATCAAGGTTAGATGTTTACAATACACAATTTGTTTACAACAGACACGTGTTATTTATGTACTATATAATGTTAACTATCATTACCTTTTGCCATTTGGTGTAAATTATCCCTGTAAGTTGGAAGATAAGTATGTTTATTAGCAGCTTCAATTAAGGAAATATTTGTGCCATGTCCCACTGGGCAAGACTATGCTAATACTTTTCTCCCCTTTCCAAACCTACTGTCTAAATCTAATTAGTTTTCAAAATCAACCCTATCAGGACAATATAGCTCTGCTATCGGTTGCCCACAGCTCTTGGTAAAGGTTGTGTTCCACTGGAAGGATTTTTCAGTGGTACTGTTTTATATCGCTACCCATGAGTGACAAACTGGTGATGAAAGGTTGGTTTCTAGCTCAAGGGACTAAGCTCCCCTTGCTGTATGTACTTCTTGTTTTATTTGGATGTCAAGACAACATGAAGAAATCCACAAAGTCATTTTTACATTCAGTTCATACCACACGTGAATCTATACTTGCATTATACTTCCCGTATATTATTATACCTCCTAACATGTCTCAAACCCACAGCTTGCTTTTTAAATTATATGTGTTTCAAAGCTGAAGAGCTTGCTTAACTGAGAGACGTTGTGAAGCCAAGTCTGTAAGGCAGAGCTCATCTTGGGTGCTTTGAACAGCCTCCCCCCTCCATCTACCATAGTTAGCAAACCCCAACTTCTGCATTGGCAGAGCACCACGGCAGTAGCAGCTACAATGAATATGCAGAATAAAAGTTTTCCGTGAAAGCCTGGCAACCCAGATGCAGCACTGAGTTACACCTCACATATGTAACCATGAAGAGTGGAAAAAGAAGCATTTAATTTCTTTATGCATGATAAACTACAGTGTGCAGAGCACATCATTTTATTTCATAAAGATACTCCTTTCTGCTGTGCTACAAAATCTGTTGATATAGGAAAAATAAATCTGTGTTTTAAAAATAATGCTATGATAGCAGGCACAAGCTACTCCAGCTTGTCTTAAAACCAGAGTGGGCTCTGTTTTAAGTATAACACACTGACATTACATACTTTCCCCCTTGAAAACCAAATAATTGCTTAAAGCAATAAGGAGCAGGTGGGACCTTTTGATGGCAGTGGCTTTGTACAGAAAAAAAGTCCACAAAAAAGGAAAACTAATTTTTAGGCAAACTCTAAAATTAAAGAGAGTAGAATTTTGTGCAGTCTTACAAAACTGATGATGAAATGGCAGTGGTCATAGTTGTTCAACATCCTGCTTCTCTCTGCCCTCAGAAGCTGGGAGTTCTTCAGCGGTGATCTTACAACCAGACACCTTTGTGAAGTTCCTGCCCTTCCTCACTCTTTCGTGATCGGGACACACCCAACTGTAATGCAGTATTTTTGCTATCAAATAGCCAAGAGAGAGGGGAGCCACACTCAAGGAGGACTCTCAGCTTTGCATGATGAATAGGAAACGGTGACTCTATATAAGCACAGGAGATCCACCATGAGGATGGCTATCCATATACCTACTTCTGCCAAGCATTTACAAAAGAGTTGCAGCACCTGAACTGCAGGTTTCTAGATCCTAATTGGATTTTGATAAATAGAAATAAATAATAGAACCAGCATTATATATTATCAGAAAGGCTGCTTTCTAGATTAAGCTTTCAAAAATTGGGATGGGAATACATGATGGGAATATTTCTGGTCTGTAAAAAGGCGTAAGTGCAATTGAGCAAGCATGCGCTAAAGACTAAAGCAGATTTGTTATTCTGGACTGTCATTTCCTATCACCATTCTCCTACTTGAAGGCGTAATTATCTAAACATGCAGCTTTTAATACTTACAGTCCTCATTAATTTGACATTTGCATGTCTCACCATTCCAGCTTTCACACAACGGTTTAAGGTACCAGCTCAAAGATGCAAAGTTACCAAGAATACTGAATGTTCAGCTTTTAGTGGGGACACTTCCAAAAAGATTAATTTGCCTGATTTCAAAATTTCATTGTAATGATATATCTCAAAGCTCTTTGGACCACGGCCATCAGGAACATGTTCCCATACGATTATCCATGGTGCCTTTGGTATTTAGTTTGATCAGTAACATGAAAGATTCCTCAAACTAGACAGGCCCTAAAAAATGAAGTCTTTATCTGTAATTTATACTTGTTTCCCTGTTACAATTT
The DNA here is from genome assembly GCA_013398155.1 of Pedionomus torquatus. NCBI lineage: Eukaryota > Metazoa > Chordata > Aves > Charadriiformes > Pedionomidae > Pedionomus > Pedionomus torquatus. The sequence continues at coordinate 403,795 of VZRU01021339.1, read as the reverse complement.
AATAACAGGTAGATATAAAAATCACATGATTCTCAAGCAGTAAACCTGTAAAAACAAACATGCTGGCACAATGATTAGGAGAAAAATCTGGTTGTGAAATGAAAAATAGCAAATTCATACAAAATTACAAATAATTAAAAAGCATCTAGTTAGCTGCCTATTAAATTGAAAAAAATAAACCCAAGTGTCTTAATGTCCAAGAATCATTTACTCACATTTCATATTTCACACTTCATACTTGAAAAGGTAACAAAAGGATCAAAATAGAGAGTTTTGCAACTATTACTCTAAAAGGTAGTAATTTCACATTTACACTGAGAAATAAAACAAAATTATAATTAAAAAAGCTGCCTTTACAAGCTGCAGTAAAATCACACTTTTGTTTCCTACATGCACTTTGTTTGGCAGCAAGAGCAAGGCATCCAACAGCAATATAGCAGTAATTGTGCAAAAAAAAGGACGGTGATATAAATCACCAAAGGTTAATGATCAGGATGTGAACAGAGGGACTTGTTTACAGAAATAGCATGCAATTTAAAATTTACAAGAGATTTAATGCCACCGCTTGGCAATCACTAAAATCAACAGCCCAGAAAACAGTGACATTAAGAAAAATATTACAGTTATAATCATTCCAAAATAAGTCAATTAGTGTTAGGGCATGTGCTTGCGATTACTTGACCCATTTGGTTTGCACTTAAGTGAAGAAAAAAAAAAATTCCCCCTCCTTTATACCCAGATTACTGAGTTGTGACCTATTTGCATTCCCTGTTTCTTACACCATCCCTCTTACACGCTGCTGGAGATAGTGGTGGTGGTGTTTTTTTTCTCCCCTTGCTTGGCTTCCAAGTAATTCTGACCTTTGACATTTGTAAAAATAAAAAAATAAAAAAAAAAAAAAGAAGGAAGTTTATAATTGTGTTTTCAAATGAAGGTGGAGGGAGGAAAAAAATATAAAATTCAATGTGCTATTATACAAAAGCCATGACGGCTGTCTTCGGTGGAAAAAAAGCAATGTAAGTCAATTTGTGAACTTTGGCACCAGGTGACCTTTAGAAATACAACAATATACAGAATTTACAAGCAAGAGTAGCACATGCAAATGACCCGGCACTGTCTCGCCTTTGGATTAGAGCTGCAAAGAGTATTATGGAGAAGGCTTGCACAAAACAAATTAAGACTGTTACTTAAATGTCACGGCACACTATTGTATTTGGCTACAGATCATTACACCTGATACCAACACTTTTAAAAACTGTAATAACTTGGGAAATATTACATTGAGTGCCCACATGTAGAAAGGAAAAAAAAAATATATAAAAAAATAAATAAAAGAAGAAAATGGGTTCCTGAAGTAATTTAAACATCACCAATCCACGACTAGAGGGAAAGGTCAAAATTTAAGTAAGCTGAAAGGAACATGAATGGCAAAATAAAACACACAAACAAAAAGATGAAAAGACCAACTGGAATGACTCTGCAAATACGAGATGAAAGCACGCATGCTTTGGGCAAATTTGATTTCTGTGCCCACACTGGGTAAAGAAGAGACTCAAGGAGGACAATTTTTGGAAAAGCAGGTTAAAAAAAAAGGGGTAAGAGAGGAGGTGTTTATCTAAAACAGGAGGGTTTGTTACCTTCGGTGTTGGTGCTGCTGCTGCTGTATATATTTCGCAGGCTACCAACACGGTTTAGTTTCCAAGCTTTGCGTTTGGCTGCGTCCAGAGAGCAGAAGAGGAAGAGAAAAAAAAGAGAATAGAATAAAAATAAAGGAGGGGAAAAAAAAAATCAATGAAAAAGGGGAGAAAAGAAACATCAAAATAGCATGTGAAGTAAAATACAAGCACAAGCCTGTTAACACATGAAGAGCTACACACAGAAAATGCACACAAGACTACACAGCCTCTCCAATCCACAGATGATACAGAAAGCCTCTTATTGAGAGTGATTTTTCAAGTCTCTACAACATGACATGATTTGACAAGATTAAATGGATCTGCTATTGGAAAAGACAAAAACAGACCAGGAGAAGTAAGGAAGTATTTATACAGAGGATACATGACTAGACAAAACAGCTACTGCAAAATGTTATTTAATTAATAACAAAACACAGCCAGAGAAGAGTTCCTTTTCCTCCAAAAGCCCATATCGATCACTTGGTGCCTGTAGCTCACCTTTAAAACATCTTTTCACATCATCATCTTTAAAGCTGCAGTGATGATGCAAAGGCCTTAAACCCTTATCACAACAGCGTGTTATTTGTAGCATTGAGCTCAGAGGCATTAGATAAATTATTTTGAAGAGTGTCAAGTAGACATTGATGCAAATGATGTTTGCGGTCCTCCCCTCCTCCCCCAGGCAAATCACTGCAAAATCGAAGTGTTTATTTGGAAAAAAAAAAATTAAAAAATACAAAATTTCTTTCTGTAACTGGCAACAACCTCCCTTTATTAGAATTGCACCAAACCTCAAGATTCTGAGCTCCCAGCCACCATTTCACAATTAGCAGAAAGTACTGCTGAAAAGCACTTGATTGCCATGCTCCTTAGGAGAGAGCACAGTTTCATGTTGCTTAAAATTGACGTTTTGCCTCAAGAGTGAGTTCACAGTGTGAGAAGTAGGTTCAATCAACAAAATGTTTAACCCAAGTTTCACCAGACAGGAACCACACGGAAGATCCGAGTACACCATGACATTGCTGGCACCTAACAGCGACTTACACTGAAACAACAGAGATGTCCCCTCTTCTTCTCCCATGGACATCCCAGCATTCTAGTAGGAAATGGCGTGTCTGGTAAGAGTGATATCTCTACAGGCTTTCCATTCACTGCATCAGCTTACCGTCAAGAACCAATGAGGCAGCACTGCCTGGTGTGCAACTATTTTGCAAAATCTGCTTTACAGGCTCAAGGAAGAGATCATTGGGGTCACTGACAAGTGGAAGAGCATCCAGACCTCCTTCTGAGCTGCCTTTCTCAGCTGGGGACCCAGCCCTCCTGCCCCCAGACCTACGGAGCCTTGAGTTTGGGTGTGAGACTTCTAAAAAGGGCAATATCAGTTACATTAATTATGATTAATTTCTAAAGATGTGTTTGAAAACTGAGCAGTCTTCCACCCCATTCAGCTTAGAGTCCATTATGAAGAAACTCATGTGGTAAATCTGTAGTAAGACTATTCTCCCTCCCACCACAGGTACTCCTTACCTTTCAGGATGACATGAACATTGCAAAACTTTCCAGAGTACCGCAGTTTAATAATTAAAAAATTTTCTTTCTATACTTACAAGAGAATTTATTTGGTGCCCCACAAAACTCAGACCAAAAGGCAGCCTCCACAGAAAAGGAACAGCAACATAAAATCATTCCAATCTTTAACAAAAAGCTGTTTTCAGCTGAAGAGCTAAGGCTGGAAGAGAAATGCCTAAATGGCCTAGACTGCTAAGCTATATACTGTTTTGATTAATCAAGTCATCCACAGGCTATAATGCTATATACTCAAAGGGAAAATACAGGACTGGATGTCTGAGTGACATCCTTTAGAATGCATCTCACTGAAATTAAAATAGATAATGTCATCTGGAAGGCTAAGTTAGATCTATCTAAAAATTAAAGTTCATCAAATCTAAAAATATCTTGTGTGCATCCTTCAATATGAAAAAAATCTTCAGTTTTACAACATGTTTAACAGGTACCAGCGAACTACACAGGCACAATTTCCCAGCAGAAAACTTGTTTTTCCTGAAAAAAATTTACATATAAATAGGCAAAACCGAGGTTTGGCAACACTCAGAAGGGAAGACTGTCTCCAGTATATAAAGACCCTTCCCCAGTCCCTTTTCATTTTTCACACTTTAATGGCATCTTCGAGTACGGCCGTATGAGCAGGAAGTGAACTCGCAGCCTGCTTTTCTATTAACCTATTGATGAAATAATCCATTTTAATGTGTTAAGTGTCAAGCCTTTTTCTTCTCTTTAAACAAATGGACTTTTTCCCAGTGTTGCTGAGGTCCTGATACATCCAAGTATGTCCTTTAGCATTGATTAGGCTCCAGCCTGCTTCCTTGTGGTGCTCTGCTGTCTTTGAGGATTCAAGAACATTATCATCAGCAGGGTTTGGGCAGTGCTGAGAGTGGCTGATTCCGCAGGGTGATTGATGTGCATGCAAGCACCGGGGCCCAGCTTAGCCATCCTACCCTGCCTGCCTTCGAAATTACATACTATCTATACATTTTTGTTACCTAACAGCCACCGGAAGCCATTACTTGCCTGGCTGGTCTTTGACTTATATTCCAGGATATTCAGTCTGTTCAGTCTGGCTTCACTTGCAGGTTCAAAAGTTAATACAATGAAAGCTTTTGGTGCCAAATTTGGATATCTATATAGTACAGATACACTTAAACACATAAACCTCAACTGGTTTACAATAAAAAGCTATAAGAAATAATTGATTATTTTAATAGCAACAAATCTCCCTAATTAGAAAGATCTTTAAGGGAGACTTAAGTATTTCTGGAAGCCCATTTTCTTCAAAAAAAGACACCAAGAATTGTCTCTAACTAGAGATACTAACCTCTTTGAAATGTCAAATATCTGGAACAAAGTTAACTATTTCCCAGAAGACATTGCATATTTAATTTAACTTGTATTGAAATGGCAACTGGTATTCTGTCTAGAGTGTTGAGCTACCACAATCTGAATTACTAATGTATTGTAATAATGTTTCAGGAAAATCTTTTATTAACATTGACACTTGCCCTGATCTCTGGCTTCACTGCCGACAGAAAAACAACATCTTGCAGCAATCAAAGCAGTCCCCCTATCCTGACCAGTATGCAGACATGGAGTAGCAGCACAGTCTCTGTTCTTACCCAAGCTCATTAACTCCAGAAATGTAGATTGCCAAGATTAAACTCCTGTCTTTGCCGGGCAAATTAATTTGTGCATCCTAACACCGTACCTGGACTAGAACAAGAAGTCATTATTTGTCACCCAACAGCACAGAGGCCGGCTTTTAACAACTCTGTAAAACAACACCAGGATCGTTGCAACCTTTGACTTGGCATGAGCCATCGTCTGGCCATTCTTCCTGGTAGTGACCATGGGAAGAAATCACAAAGCACCCAACCTTGAAAGCTTTGACTCTCTGAGCTCAAGATGTGTTGTTTTTTTTTTTTTTTTTTTTAAATGAAGGGTTAAAACGATTTCTTGAGCTCTTGCAAGGAAACTGCTTTTAATTGCATCATCTGTGATGGTATGTATCACTTGTGTGGTGCATGGTTATGATAAGGGGTCTAGTAGGTTTTTTTTCTGTTATTGATAAGGCGTGAAACCTTAGAGTAGCTTGTCTAGTTTTAAAGCTTTCAGATGTTTGCTTGAAGAACTAACCTTCCAGGAGCAGAACAGGAGCAAAACAGAAGCCAAGACCACGAAACTCACCGAAACCAGACCTGGGGTCTGGATGAGCTCCAGGGATGATCTGAGCTTGCACAGGACACCAGGGGTGAAAAGTTTACAATGAGGAAAACTACTAACTTCATCACTAAGGCCCCTAATGACCACTACCAAGAAGTACGGCGCAGACGCAGAGGGGTGGAGAACTAATCCTAATACGAAGTGGGGACAGCTACTGAATATGTATAGGTGCATTATGTAATCTCATTAATATGTAATGTTTAGGGCATATAACCACAGAAAATGACTGTGCGTGGTGCGCAAACCTTTGGGAACAATCCTGTGTGCGTCCAGCACTGAATAAACATACCTCCTTTATAACCCTCTAAGGTTGTGAAGCTGCTGTTCCACATGTCACTTACTGGAGTGTCTTGTTCAGATGTACCAGTTAAGGATTTGGAATCTACCTGACTGATTTGTAAGGAAGAAAGAATGATGCACTCCTACATAACTGTGTCAAGTATTTCAACTGGCCACCTGTATATTATTTTTTTTATAGCACTTAGGACAGAGGTCAGCAGTTCTCCAATCCTAACAGAAAAGTACTTTGCAGATAGCTGAAAATCTCTGTATGCTGCAGAAGAACCACACACTATCAAAACAGACACATCAGTTCAGCCCTAGAAAGTCACACATGAACCTGGGGAGTGAATTTTCTCCCTCTCATTAATGTAGAAATTAAAAAATCGTTCCCTTCTTCTACCAGAATGTCACCTGCAGTGGCTGGCAATGGTGCTACACATTTGGAAACAGGTAATATCTGAGTCTGCATACGTGTGACAAACAAGCAATTGCTTGTTTAATCAAACTGGGTTTTTTTTTTTATGTTTTAATGTCAGCCTACATTTCATCTTTGTGGGGTTTTTTTTGTTTGTTTGCTTGTTTTTTTCAGTAAATGAATGATGTGAGCAATCGCAAATTTCTGCTGTGGTAAAACTCCCATTCCTGTATTCAGGAGAGAGGACTGGATAAGTCTATTTCCTTCCTCACCAAAGGGATTATCACAAGCATGTACACAACCACAGCCCCTCCAGACAACCTCCTGTTTCCCTCCTTCACTCCTACTTATGCAAGATGCTCTTGCAACATTTTTATTTTTAATCCCAAGCTTTGTGTTTCAGGGATATTTGAAATGCGGTAGCTCAGACTTTTAGAAAGTACCTTGCCACCTCTCCATCTAAACAGTGTAAGACAAAACACTCAGTATTGTTTAGTTAGACCTCATCTATGCTGACTTAGAAGCAAAAAAACTCAACAACCCATCCAAACCAAAACCAAGATTTCCCAGGTGTTTGTCCATAACTTGCATTTTGCCTCAAGAATTCACAGAAGCCGTGGTCAGGACAGATGAACGCTGATATCAGGAGCTGAGCCTGGTCTTCAGCATCCACAGATTCTGCATTGAATTAAGACTGAGAAGCTGAAGTATTCTAGGCTGAACACTTGTCGAACCACTAAGAAAAGTGTCATTTCACATAATTTCTATCAGCAAACAGTTTCTCTGGTTGCTTACTCCTCGTGTGCCACTGGGAAGTGGAGACAGCCCTGCAAAGTAGTACACCAAAATGCACAGCTATTTTGTGATAAGTATTTTTAATTTTTCATAACATGGCTTAAGTTGGAAGGGACCTTAAAGATCATTTAGTTAAATCAGGCTATCATATCTGTCATTTCAGAGGGGGTTGTGTGTACCCCTGACAGCTGTCAAGTTTTCTTCAGTGTTTCTTGCACATAACACTATATTGAAAACCAGTCCAAACCATCTGCACATAAACCTCGTTCTAGTCCCAAAACCATTGTGCTGATTCACTGAGTCCTACTCAACAAAACCCTCCTGTCCTGATTTGAGGTAAAATGAACTAATTTTCTGTTTTACAGTTTTGCTTTCTTAGCTAGGCCTCTCCTAGTTAGCTGGACTCTGAAATTAACAGCACATTGTGCGGAGCTGTTCCATCTCACAGTGATAGGACCTGATTGTACCGGGGGATGGTATGCAGAGAGGCCCTTGTTTAGACTTATTGCT
>VZRU01021339.1:376236-396120 GCA_013398155.1 Pedionomus torquatus | reverse complement strand
TCTAAACTCTTGAATCTCTTTAACTCCTTCCTCTCCTCTCTTTATCCAAAGGGGGGGAAAAAAGGAGGGGGGGGGCATCTGTCGCTCAGGGTTTGGTGGGTTTGGCTGAGACCGCGACAACTCCATTTCAAGGAAGCGGCAAGGCAACCCCCTTCCCATATAGTCCTACACAAACGTCCCATTTCAGGGCTCTTCAAGTTGAGTTACAAGCTGTGTTCACAGGAGCCATAAATCCTTCCTCCCCTGCCCGACTCCACTGCATTTGCCACCAGTGCCAGACAAACTCCCTGCCACAGGAGGGTGTGGAGATGCACCTCATGTGATACAGGTGCCAGAAAACAGGCTGCAGAGAGAGGGATTTCTAAACCCCTTGGGCAAAAGTGAATAATTACTGACAAACTGTAGGCCAAAGAGTGTTGCAGCTTACCAAGCAATGGTCTGGGCATCTAACTACCTAAAAATTGCGGATGCTGCACACCTTCAATAGTAGATCGTGATTCTATAAACTCTTCTTTCCAGAAAATAGCCTTTGACCTCTTCTGGAGTTAAGGTAAACAAGGCCCTCACTCTTTTTTGGTTCCAAACAAACATTTCCTGCTTGCTTATTCTTAAAATATATTACTCCCACCAACCTGTCCTTCTCTTTCACCAACCACATGAGAACCCTTCGGCTTTCAGATCTATATCTCGGACCTTTAAAAATGTAAGACCTTTAAAAAAGGGAGGGTCAGCAGTGTTTACTACTGTGGCTTTCCGATGAAGAGCCTTACCAAACTGCTTAAGTCAAGCATGACTTAGAACGCTTGAAATGCTACAGACTGGTCACTGCAAACAGAGAGAAGATCTCTGGCTATAGAGCACAGTGAGCATGGGAGCTGTGAAGGTCCTTGCCATGGCTTTGTAAGTACTGGCATTATACTTGGACTTCACCAGAGACAATAACTCTGTTATTTTCATTTTCTAGGTCCTTATGTGCAATTTTTCAGTTCGTGAGGCAACAACTGTAATGCACACACTCCGGAGTGGAAACTATACAAGTTGTTTAATGGCTGCACAAGTCTTTGCACATCCAAACACCACTGAAAGAGAGCACTAAAACCTGAATCCAAATAGAAGATACTTAAGTCTCTTGGAGATGATTACATGTTAGGTCTCTGTCCATTACAATAAAATAACTGGTAACAGCTTGCCATTTCAGTTGAAGCTCTGGGAAGACATCCAGCTGTACCTGGAGAAACAGGCAAGCCTTTGTTTGCTGATGCGTTTGAATCTCCACTTTGGGAGCTGAACTACGCTCACTTAACGTATATGCTGTATGTAAAATAAGCTTGCTTATATGTTTTAACATGTACATCTTGAAGTGAGAGTAGGTAATTGGGCATACGAAGAAGAAAACTAGGCTTCAGTACAGCCCTTTGTTAAGATACGGAGGAACTGGGAATCAATTAAACTTAATGACTCCCAATTACCACATATCTTAGTATTTGTTCAGGCAGTAATTTTGCATCTGTGACCTACCCCTCACAGACAGAATTTCTGTGTTTGCTTTCTTTAATAGGGATGCTATTTATTCTGTGTTATGAATCTCCTTGTCCTGTCTAGTTTTGATTAGTTCAGCAATGTAGTAAATATGTTTACCATCACTACAATCACACACCATTATTTCTAAAAGCAATAGGTATGCTTTGAAAGCACACTTACCCACATCTGATCTGAGGATACATCTGTTTGGTACCTGTGAAGTTCTTGAAGGATGCTTACGATACTATACTCAACAAACCACCAGATTAACCCCCTTTGACTTGCTCAAATTCAGTTCTTTATACACTTTGATAAGCAGAAATATGCTTTTATTCTTAGGTGAGTCTTAATATTTACAGTCTTACCCTAAAAATCTTCTTCCACTGCAGTACTGAGGAACTACATATGTGTTAATGTCACCTCGGGTCTCCATGTGATGTTCTTTGTTGATTAGACAAATAGTCTTCAGATAGCTGATTAAAAAATGATGTAGCCATTAGGTTGTGTGTCCAAGCCTTGTCAGCCATGTTGGATGTTAAAGTGTGCATGAATTACATCCCTAGAGTGTGCTGAACAGTGCTGATTAAATGAGGCACGCCACAGCCCTCAGCATCAATTATCAGAAATAATAGGATCTTTTCACCTATGCTAGAGGAAGGGGGCTGGGGATGGAGTCAGCGTGCCACTCATTTTGCAGAACATCTCATCATCATCTGCACAAAACAAATAACACCGTCCATTCACCTAAGGACATCTGTTTATTTATTCTTATTGTACAGCAATTAAAGAATGAGAAGATATACGAGGGAAAACCTCCCATAGCAGAGGCCAGAGGAACATTTTTCATTTAATACCGGTGTAACACCTATATAGAAAAATATGGATACATAAAGATCTGGATGACAGGTAACTTGAGAATCAGAGGGGTATTTAAGGATAAACTTTGGGACCTTTAGTTGCTACCTCACCGGGGAAAGGATTCTGCCTTTCAATCGTCCTGCTCTTTTTCAACTTGTTCTGCGTCATGAGTGCTTTCATCACAGGCAGTAAAATGGCAGATTGGGGATTTTTCTTTCTCGTTGGTCAGCAGAACAGCAATTCGCTCAGCAGTAACGTGATCTTCCATTAAGAGGCTTGAAATTATTTCACTAAGATGCAACTCAGGGGATTCTTACACCACATAAACTTGTTATTGTGACAGTGAAGGGGCTTGACACTGTTTGTTTTACCCTATGTAGCAGTAGCATTGACAAAAGTAACTAAAAACATTCCTCAAAAAGGGTTCAAAAAAAGACTAAGGATATCAATATAGCACATTTAGAAAGTAAAATACTCTGGATACATTATGTTTCTAGATCCAACCAACACTAAACTTTAAAATAAAAAACCCAAAGGGCAAGGGTCTCCTAAATATGTACACTACTTTTCTGTAATTCTTAACAAACACATACAGCATATCTATCAAGCCAGATTTCCAAAGTAAAGATCATTTAAACACTTGGATGTGACTCTACAGTTTCCAAACATTTCTATTTAGTGCATGGGTATTAGCAGGACACATGGCCCAAAGAACTAAAAAAATGGAGCCAAAATACAAAAGATTTAACCACTGCCAGTTATTCCATATGGTAACAGCCTTTAATATATCCTTTTTGGACACCGGAATACTTAGAAAAACAAGCTGCTGGGCATCAAAAGAAATTACTGTAAGAGCTGAGTTATAAAAGCTGCCCAGCCCAAACCCAGGTAACACTGTATGCCTGATAAAAAGCCCCAACCTTCCCTCTGAAACTAAAATCCTTTCCAGTGCTCTATTTTAAGCACAGAACACTCTAAAAGTAATACTTCAAATCACATTAATAGTTAATTACATTTGGCTTAGATTCAGGTTTGAACATTTCAAATGAAGGAAAAAAAATGAAAATACATTCATACTTCTACTTGTGACAAGGAAAAAGTTCCTTTAATTAAACATTTCTAAAAAAGATTTTTAATTTCATCCCCTGTAAGATTTCTGCATTCAAACTTCTGCAATAGGTAAAGGATCCACCGAACTAATTTCAGTGCATTTCTAATACACTATAAACATACAAGACTCAGATCGACAAAAGTAAATGTTAATTGGAAACATTCTTCTCAGTTTTTCATTATCTGAAGCAGAAAATTACGGGTCTTTTATACACACAAAAAAGTCCTTTTCAACCACCTAGAAAAATTGTCTTTTAATAAAAGCTTTGAATTATACTATCATATTTCAAAGGCAACGAACAGTTAAAGCAGCTAATCAAAGGTATAATTATTTAATGACTACTACTCATGCTATCTAACAGGGCTGTAATTGCTTGGCTGTGATCACTAGACCACCAGCTTCAATACTGGAAAACAAGTACTTTGCTTGTAGCATTTGATCGACCAATTTCTAACGTTAGTTTCTGCAATTGGGTTGACTTCACAAGGCTAGCTGAATTATTATGGAATTAGAGAACCAGTCTGTCAACCTGCCTCCACTTTTCTGTACACACCTGTACTAAAAAAAACCAACCCAAACTGCAAAGGAAAATAAAGTATTTCCCCAAGAAAATGTAATTTATCAAAATAAAATCATCATTGATTCTTTTCACTTTTAATGCCACATCACAGTTTTCTGTAAAACCCAGCTGGCCCCACTCTAATAATTCAAACATAAAAATAACTCAAAATATGCTTATTGAAAATTGTATTTTTATTTTAATTACATTTTAATATTTATTTTCCATATTAAACTACTCCAGAGGGGTGGAGCAGTGTGTAAGCAGACTTTCTGACTCCGATTCACTGTTTATATCATGTCTTACGACTGGAAATATGAGAGAAATAATGCATTCATTACCAAATCTATTCAGAAGCTAAGCAAGTGCACATTGTGTGTTGGTTTATTTTTGGTTTAGTAACAAAGCGCTTGGAGAAAAGCACCTCGTCTCATTATATCTCAGCAGCAAATGCTAAATATGAACTACTGCTATTATACTTCCTTTGCGGTACTAACTTTTGGGGTTTTTTTCCCCACACACAATTAGATTTGATACAAGATATTGGGCCTTCTGGAATTTCAAAGATATTTGAATTCCTACCCAATTATCTAGTCAACATCTTGATTTCAAGATCAGTCTCATGCTTGTAATTAGTGTTATTGGAGCTCAAGTGACACCCCCACCTGGGATGGCACTTTTAAAACCAGACATGGCAAAGAAACCACACTTCTTAACTCAGCACCTTGTAGCCAAATATGACTCCAGGATGAAGAGACGCTAACTGAGACTTGCTCACATTGCCACATCTAGCCAAAATTACATTTATAACAAAAAACTCTGTTGATACGTCATCCAAACCACTTGGATTCTTATTGACAAGGTAATGTAAACATTTACATTATTTACAATAATGTAAATGGTTCCATCACTAAAACCAAACCAATTTATTTTGGAGGACATTAGGAAGAAGCATTGCATGGGACAGCTGAAGAGAAAACATCATGAGCAAAGCATTCTCTTGGGACGCAAGAGAAGATTAGAGGAGCAAGAGTGGGACATATGGGGATGCCTGTTATTCACCATCAGCCCACCTTTCTGCTGTTTAGACACAGTATTGACTCAGTGAAGAGAGACAACGCTTCCTTGCTTACCCCATGGAGAACCACTACTTTTATGGCATGATGGATTTATTCTTGTTTTGGACCATCAGTTTCATCTATGGACAGGGAGACGACAATCCTGCCTGTTATAGGCTGATAAACAAGGAGCATTTAAATCCATTAACCAAAGACACATTGTTCTGTACCCTTCTTTCTCTGAACAAAAAGCAGCCACATTTTGTTGCTAGCATAAGCAATTACTGTCAAGAAAACAGTTATAAAACAGCAGAAAGACCCGTTTCTGCTCAAAGTAGTTACATTCTCACTGCTCACTTTTAAAAGACACACTCCGTGCAGGCACCTTGAAATTTCCCAAGAACTGGCTGTTGCTTTTGCATGAAATTTCTTTTCCAATGGGTATTAGGTGTCAGAATGGAAATACCACAAACTAAAAATAAAATATACTACGTTAAAGTAGTATCACTGCGTTGAATTAAAGCCAAAAAGAGCACAAACCATAACTAGTTTGAAGATAAGAAATATTTATGTAGGAAGTAGGATGGGAAGGTGTTCTCTGCACTGATCAATGAGCTTCCCAGCAATTTGCATCAATATACCTTACAAGAAACAAGTCAAAGCTGAGCCAGTATGGAGGCAGCAGGGAACACCTATATTTATGCAATCCTTACAGTTCTCATTTCCTTAAAATTTTTTGTAGATAAAGGTGATGAAGAGTTAGATTCTTCTGAAGACCAGGGCATATTGCTTACCTTGGATTTATTTTGTTCAGCATTTAATAAAATGATCTTAAAGTGATAAGGGAGACTTTCCACTAGTGTGTCATCAAAGGAGGTATATGAGCTGTCTATAGAAGTCTTTTAAGATAGTATAAAGCTGGATTAAACATTATAGTCACTTTTTTAGTTGAGCTTTTACTTTTTTTTGCAATTTAAAACAATTATAAAATTGAACAGAAAACAGAATTTCCATTCCTACCATCTCCCATTTTTCTCACATATTTAATCCACACTACTATAAAAGGTAAGCTCACATTGAGCAAATAAAAATTTTAATAAAAAGCACAGCTGTGTAAGATTTCACAAGCAGTTTCCTCTTCTGGAAAAGAAACTGCTGTCCATATCGACTCCTAAGGATCATTAGATAGCAAAACCATAAAGCACAGGCAAGATAGCTCCACTGGAAGATCCAAACCTCACTCAACTACGCATCCTAGCTCAAGCTGTGCAAAAAAACACCTTGTGCTACACCATTTTAGAAAAGGCAATCCATACATTAGAAAAATAGATTATTTAGGCTTATCTGAAGTGTTTCCATCATTTGCAAAAATCCAACTCATGATCCTGGCTCATTAGTAGTTTGCCCTCCAGCATGGTAAGTGGTGACAGGCACGTCTGAGGAGCATGCACACACAAACTGCTTTTGTTTGTTCTTGGGGAATCACGTCCATATGTGAGTAGACACAACCCCACTTTCTACTGGAGCTATGTATGTGACATGAGTTCTTCGTTAATTTTCATCACTTGTAAAAATAAGCATGAGACAATCTGCCAGTATTAGGTGTTTCATAGTTTAACATGTTACTCTGTTTGTAGAACAACTCGCCATGTTAGTATAGGGATTCCTCATTGGAAAGATTCCAGCCAAAGAGATTTATTGTGTCAAGGTTTTTTCCTACAAAGCCGACTGTAATTATTATTTCTCTATAAACCTGAATGCTCGTGGAAAAACAGGAAGGTCACCATTTCCCCTTTTGCCTGAGCTTCTATGTCAGCCTTTACTGACACAGTTAGATGACTTTCAGTTCCTTCACCCGGCTTCATTAGAAAACACAAACCCACAGATGTTTGGTCCTACATTGTAAAGAGGACAACCTGAGGCACACAGGGTTCATTTGGGCTATGAATCGAGTAGAAGTTTGTACCTAGTAGCACAACCACAACACCTGCACCTAAGGCACACTAGCAGAAAATTTATTAATTAGCATATTAGGACTCCCCAAAGCCTGCAAAATTAAATAGCTAACTCAAAGCTCCTAGCTCAATAAGGGTAATGGGACAAAGAACCTTGGACCTTTTGTAAGTAGTTTGTGCATTAATCAACTTAACTTCCAAAACTCATTGCTCAACTAATGGCCCGCAATGGAGTCTGAAGGTCTCTTGCTCTTTGGGCAAATTGTCTTAACCCAGGTCTCCTCTTACGGAGACATCAAGTATTAAGACTCTTCCATTATAAACTTATGGTGGGAATAGAAAAATTCTTTCCAATGCCAGATTCAGTATTTTGTCTCTTCTCCGTAGATTGCATCTGGATTTCAAAGGGCTTCACATGCGGGAGGCTAGTGTCATCTATATTTGTATTGGATGGGGCTCCTCAGATGTACTGAAAGTTGTTAATTTGAACGCAACCAGTTAAAAAAGTAAAAACAAATTTAAGACATTCTTAATGTGCTATTACCCAACATCCACCAGATACCATTCTGAACAAATCCAACAAGATCAGCATTAACTTCTGCAACTGCTCTTACATACAGGTTATCATTCCTGTAATCTGACTTTTTTTAAAAGCTGCAGTTGCAGAAAATTCACTGGGAGATACTGTGATTAGCTTTAGAGTAAAGAAAAAGAAGGATGCAATTTCCTACTTCCCTATTTTAAATACTGCACACATTTTGTCAGGGCATACACAAACACCACATGGCTACGTGATAAAGCAAAGCCAGAAGGCTGAACAAATTAAGAGACTCATGTCTAAGTTGTGCTGCCTTTCATCTTTCAGTAAAACACTGAGTAACAACTGCATTTGGTCTGGAAAGATAAATATTAAATCTTGCATTTACATCAGATGCTAGTGTCAAAGGCTTCTTTACTAGCCAAAGCTCCGAGTTGTTAACTACTAAATGGCTAAATGACAATGGCTGTTACTAATCGCTTATTGAATAATGGAAGTGACACAACTGATAAAAGGTTTCAATCCTGGAAAAAAATGATTTATAGTATTTCACTCTACTGGCACTGTTATTTGTATGACAAATGGTTGGACAGACACCAGTTAATCTCTGCACACCTCTAACTCTGATGTGGCAGCTTCTGCTCGAGCAGCCAAATAATCAAGAACAGCTAACAATACAGCCACGCTGTTGTGAGGGGCTGAATGCTGGTATTTTATCAAGGCTGATCCCCAAATCAATTTACACGATGGATTTTATTTTTTTTTTTCAGCGGGGGAAGGGACAGCATGGCAAGAAAGAGGAGGAGTATCATAAAAATGGGAAGCCGCAGCTTGCAGCTAGGTGGATTAGCCACACTCCTCTAGCATAGAAATGAAATCATCAATACAACTAAGGCATTAATGATTTCAGAAAGCTCAGTATAGTTTACAGATTTTTCTTGATAGAAAAATCCGAACATCATACAGAGCTGTCAAGACTGTTACGTTGTAGCGTAATATCAAACAGCCTGCTGCGTACCACAAATCCCATTTTCCCCTCAGATGGGAGAGAAGGATGTGGCTGCTGCTTTTTAGACAATATGAGGCAGGGTTTCCCCTCTCTCCTTGAGAAATGAATAAAGCTTTAGAATTATAAGCAGTCCATCAATAGCAGCTTTATCTCATTGGTTGTATCAGTATCATCCTACTTCCTGCAGAAGTCAAACGTGTTTTATCAAGCCAGTCTTTCAAAAGCAGCAAACTCCTCAGAGTGCTAAGCTTCACCTTCTCTTGCATAATTTTTCAACTTTGCACCCAAAAGTTTTGATTTTTCATATTAAGAAAATTATGCCTACTTCTATTTAATAAGGGAAAACAGCTGAAGGGAAGAAAACAACCAAACCATACAGAAGGAGCACTGAACAAAGTGACAAGACCAAAGATTTTTACATTCACGCAATGCAGATGGACTAGTATCTACCCTGCTACAGTTCAACACCTTGCAAATGATTAACTAAAACCCCACAACACAATCCCATTAGACTTAAAAGCAGTTTCACATACAGTAGCAAGATAATAACTTACTTTTTTATCTCATTTTGTTGTTAAAAAAGATATGTATATAATGAACAGCATATAACAAGCCAGCTAAGCCACAATAAAAAAATACCTTTTCTACTGCTACCATAGGGTCAAGCAGTCCCATCATATTCATAATGGTTACACAACACTTGAAGTGCCCATGCTGTAATTTAGCAGCCTACACGGACAACTGAAGTTTTCACTTGGTTCTCTACTATTTGCAAATATAAAGTAGTACTGCCCTTTGCAAAGTTGCAAAGTATTTTTACGCTGTAGGCCTACAGCAATGTATTTTGATCACCTGCACTCAAACAATGAAAGAAAATAACATTTTAACACACTGAGGTTCACACCAGGCAGGTGCCCACATAGTAGAAGTGAATCACAAAGTCTGGATGCAGTGATGAGTCTTCAAAGTGAAGAGTGGCAGCGATATAGCAGAGGAAGCCATTGGGAAGGACGCCGAGTGAAGGGTGACACAGGAAAAGTGATGGGCTGAGAGAGTGATCATTGTAGCAGCATCTGGACGGAGCTGAACAGGTACCACATTCATCAAGGGCAAGGAAAAAGATGCTGTAGCAATTGAGATATGAGGTGGTGAAAGAGGTTGGAGTTAAAGATAAAGCCCAGACCACATACTTCAATGACACCTGAAGAGCAAAAGATGGCAATTTTCTTGGTCACAGTGACATGGAAGGGACACGACATGGTGATGTGGAGTTTAAGTTAGCTGGTTAGACGCATGAGGAGATGGGTGAGTTTGGATAGAGAATACAAAGCCCCATTGCAGACGAATCTGCCCGAGTCGGCCAGAGAAGGGCAAAAGCTCAGTTTGCATGTGCACTCATAAGACTGTTCAGAGAAGAGAGACAGACAGTGATCTAATGAAAGAATATTTCTCTTTAGAAGACCTAAAAGGTAAAAGGTAAAAATCTTACAGGCTACATCCCTACCAACAGGAGAAATGAGCGCAGATAATGGCGATGACTAACTTCACTGGAAGTGAGGAAAAATCCCAGAACACCAAACAGCATGTGGCTGAAAATAAAAACCCAAGTCAACTCTTCTCTGTTTGGATGATGGATACCCATTTACAACTGCTTCTTGTGATCTACTGGTTAGACATTTCAATGTTTTTCATTTAAATCACATTGATTATTTTCCTAATGCTTGTACAGCTTTTTTTTTTAAATTTTAAACTTTTTAAAGTTCACATTATCAGGCAAGACTAATTCATTATATTTGCTCTTGAAAGATATTTGTTATAAAGTAGCACTAAAAATTGCTCAGCTTTTTATCACTTGACAATCACCTGTAAGAGATTTAGACAACTTTGTTATTTTGCTAATGGAAATTATTTTCTGATCATATCACATATTAGCCTTTCCATTATTTTGCACGTAATCAATAATAGGTAAAGTAACATAGATTCTTCAAGATCCTTTCCCTCTTTTCAGTTACAAGCATAATACCCATTTTATTCCAGGTCTCTGAAACATTCACTTTGTTACAAAATCCTTTCAAGATTATAGGATAGTTCCTTAGAAAGCTCTCAAGCCAACTTCATAGTTGCCTTAAGAAATGAGCTCATCTGATTGTGCAGATGTAAATAATAATAATAGTAACAACAACAACAACAACCACCACCACCATCATCATCAACAATAACAGCAACAACAACAAGTACGACCTAAACAAACAAACACTGTAGATGATGCTTAGCTGCTGCTTAACTGTTTAGAAGTACAACTTTAAGGTAAATTCTTATTCTTTTCAATTATAGAAAATTTCTTGCTTTTTCGTTTTGAAATAAGGATTCATTATTATAGTCTTTCATCAAACGTTAGATTCCTATCATGGTTAGAGCTAATTTGTTGCTGATGAATTCAAGAGATTCTTTTTTCGTCAACCTCACATTCTACAGATCATCAATTCTTTCTAATGTCTTTAATTTCCTTTATCAAGAATATACATTTTCTACCTACTGATTCATATTTCTTGTCATCTTCTTTACTACCCTTCCCATTGACATTTTCTTCAATTGTTTCCTCCACTTCCACTCTTAATCGTAATGCTTTTTAAATTACAAGCATCCTTTTGAGCAGAGAACCATAGGTCTTTTGCACTTAATCTTCCCTAAACATTTTCAGACTACTCATATAATTAAGTTTAGCCTCCCCTCATACACAAATTTTCTTAGCATTGTTCACAATTATAGAGAATAAGCGTAATAAAGGTTCAAGCTTGTGCACACATATATCTGTGTATTAAGAGAACGATGCTGTGTTTGTTCAAGGCAGAGGAATCAAGGCTTGTCTTGTACTATACAATCTTAACTTCGAGCACATGCCTTATTGCCCAGGTGGAGTGGGACTAACGACATTTAATTATTTACTCTGCGTCTCTCAGGCATTATAAGGTATTACCATGACCCTGCTGTATTCTTCTAACCCATCAATCAGCTCTCTAAAAGAAAGCAGAGGCTCTCACCCTTCCATGTGGAGCTAATGTGCAGGTAGTCGCAGTAATTGATGGCACAGAAAAACGATGACACGTAATAGTATGAGATTACTGCCAAAACACTGCGCAATCAGATATAATAAAGGTTGATGGACTAGCAGATTATTTCTTTTATTGGGCATGTCTGCATGTGTGTGCAAGTTAAGGACTGCTTGTTTGGTGGGCAAGATTAAGTGGGTTTGGTAAAGAAACTAAATAAGAAAAACCAAGGAAAAGCAAGCTGCTATCATAGGTAATAGAAAGCTTGCTCACAAGAAAATCGGAGCTATCAACCAGAGACTGATCAGCTGAGTTTCCTCCAGAGCAATAAAACACTTTTTCCCCAGGTAGGCCATAATGTCACCGAGAGGATACAAAATCTTTAAAAATGCTGTAACCAATACAGTTAGCTTTTCCTGCTTGAAATGGGAATACACTGGAGGTACTGAAAAATCATGAGTAATTGTTCTAAGCTCTCAGGTCAGTATACCTGGTAAACAGGAAAACCTCACCCTATTGATTGATCTAACATAGGCCTGGCTGGAAAGCAGTTTCAGCCAAAAACTAGAGGGGAAATAATGAAACCTGTCCCCAGAGACATATAGCTGAGATATAAACAGGGATTTAAAGGGAAGTTTTCCTAGTAAATCTCTAAGGATTCCCACAGTTCTCATTTCAACCTAGTCTGTTCCTTCTACCCTCTTGCAAAAGTGGCTGGACTTCTGACTTGTATTACCGTTACGGATGCTGTACGGCATTTAGCAGTACATTTTACTTGCAGATAAAAATCTCCATCTCCTCTTTCCCCAGAGCTTTTTAAGGGGAAAAAAAAGAAAAAAGGTGTGTATATGAGGTGGGTGGGTTAAAAAGAAATATTCATTTCAGATTTGACAATCAAAATCTTAGGTTTCAGAATATATATGGGCTGATGTGCTAAGACAGATGTATAACACTAAAAAATGAATACCTGGTAGGGACTAAGAGTCAAGGGGTGACAATTCCTAGATGCTGAATGTGGCATTGCCCTTGAAATAACAAAACCCCTCTGTACCTCGCAGGGTCTCCGTGACCTACTTCGCTCCGGAAGGGTAACTGGAATGAACAAGAATCGTCTCCTCTTAACATGCCACAGAGTTAAGTTTCTTGTATATTCAACATCCTCCTACAAGTAGGACTAAAGCACGGAATAATCTTCACAAGGAGGGCTTCAAAGAGACCAATGTGCTGGCTCCTGCGTTGCTCAGAAAATAATTTTGGATTTTATTCTGACTCTGTTCAGGCTCCGGGGGACAGTTTATGTCAATCTTTTCTTCTTTTTTTCAAAAGTATTGTAGGTTAAACTTTGGGTCTAGCAACCTTGACAGGGTCCCTTTACATTTTCTATACGAGCCACTGAGTAGCATTATGACAAATTATGGGACCTGATGATACGTAACAAGAACATCTCCTCCAGTCAAAGGCTGTGAAGGAAATAAAAAGACTGAAAGAAATATTTCTGGCAAAAAAGAAACTTTTTCCTCTTCATTAGTATAAGGAACTGTAGATGGTGAAATACTTCAATTAACCGCCAAGGAGGGCTTCCTTGTACAATGGCTGTATTCACTTAAGACAGCACATAGAAGACACAAACTCCTCTTTTGCTTGTGGAGCTATACAGAAAACATGTGAAAACCTTTGAAAATCATCTTATTCAAAGCAAAGTTGCCTTTACATAGTATTTTCTGTACTACTTCACTATCATTCTTCATTAGGGAAATAATCTGTAGGAAATCAATGTTTCGACTGGAGTCAACCTGCCTCTGGCTTTATTGGCTGAAAGCAACAGTCTGCTGCTTGTGATGCCAAGCAGCTGTTGGGATATTTTACATGAAGAAAAGCAGTAGAGCTCTTTATTAATAGATTATTTACAAATATTTTCGGGTAAACAATACAACTTTACAGGTAAACATCAACGCTACAGATAAATATCTGCTCTACTAGCCCACCATTAGACTCAATTTTATTTTATTTAAGATCACAATGTAAGTAAAAGCCTGAGTCTTCCCTTTCATAGCAACCCCCCTGCCATCATTCCAGTACACCTCATTACTCCATGGGACGCTAATAGTCTGTTACCAAGGTTTACCTTTTCACTTCACATCAGAGATCAAAAGGTCATCCTATAAGCAACGGTGACCCAATTATTAATATGAATTTTGCGTAGGCAAACTAGTATCTAACTGTTTACGAAGAGCCTAAGAGATAAAGAATATACTTGAAAAATTAATTGATTTTCACATTCTCCTTATAATCACTATGGATCTTCACACCAGATTAAGTAATCAAGCAAATATTAACGTACATTTTACCTTATTATTAAATACATTAAGCACATATGAATCTATATTTATTACAATTAGTTTTGTTCTAATTTAGTTAAACACCGAGGCCTCTTAGGTATTCTCTAAAACTCAGGTATGTTTTCTGGCAAGCGGGGATTTTCTGAAAACAGTTCTTCAGGAATCCTTGGTGGTATTTTAAAGGTCTTGATTGTGGACTATCTACCATTGATGGGCACTTAGTTTTAGGATGAAAATGTACACGTTTCTTATTTACAGTATTTCAGTGGAATCTCTCATTTGAGGCTCCAGCTACAGAAATATTTTGTATTTAAACTGATTTCAACTCTCACAGCATCGTTTCTAAAAAGTATATTCCTTTCAAAAGATTGTCTTCAATCTCTGTAATTACCTCTACTATTTTATATATGGTTCTACAGGTGCCTATTTGATAAGTCAGTATATAATTAACTGTATAGTCTGTAGTGAAGTCCCAAAAGCACAGCTAAACAAGGAACAGAAGAAAAAATCTTTGGGGCAAGCTTTATTATTCAAGGAGCTCTCCAGCAACAAGCTGTTGCAAAGAAATCTGAAAGGATACAAATGGGCTCAAAGAGAAAACAGTAGTGGAAACAGAAGTGATGGAAAGGGCCAAGAGAGCAAAGTTTCATGAATGCAGTATGCTGAAATTCAGAATCACAGAACAGTTTGGGTTGGAAGGGACCTTCAAGGTTCATCTAGTTCAAGATCCTCTGCCGTGGCAGGGACACCTTCCACTAGATCAGATGCTCAAAGCCCTAGTTAAACCCAACCTTGAACACATCCAGGGATGGGGCATCCATACCAGTCTCTCACTATCCTCAATGTGAAGAATTTCTTATGCTTTTCTAATCTAAACCCGTCCTCTTTCAGTTTAAAACCACTGTCCCTTTTCCTGTCAATATAGGACCTGATTAAAATAAATAAATACATACATAAGTAGCTATCTTTCTCCATCTTTCTTATGTGTCCCCTTTCTGTATTGTTCATCGAGAGGTAAAAGGAATACTAAATGAGTATCAGTGCAAGGAAAATGAAAATTCTACAGACATTGTTCTGGTTCAGAGGGTTCTGACAGGTCAAACATGTTTACTACCTGGAGAAAGCTGAGGTTATTGCTATAGAAAGGTATCCGGATGGCATTTCACTATGGGGAGACAATAAAGTACCTGGAGTTATAGGCCAAAGGCTGTACCCCTTATGTTGATGAATTACATCCACACCATGCTGAAATGTCAACTCTACAATATTTCCCCTTGACAAAGTGAAGTCATTAACTTGCAGCTGAAGTTGGAATATGAAAATCCACATGTAAAAATTCCCAGCCCATCTTACAGTGATGGCTGGTTCTTCCAGTTGTATAAAATTTTATTAGGAATATCCACCTACTTTCCTTTGACACTGCAGATGACACGTGGCAAGAATGCACTGTAAGTCTAGCATAACGAGTAACCAGAAATGGAAAATGTTTGATAACTTAGTATTCAAAATACTTCTTTTTTACTAATTTGAAACTTATCATATCCCTTAACCAAACAAGACCGAAATAAAGAGTATCAAGGGAAAAAAATGTTATAAGTCAATTAACACTACTGGCTGCAAGATATCTCAAGAGACTGCAGAAGTATTTTTTAAAAAAAATCAGTAATAAGCAGAAAGACACGTATTAGTCACTGGGTAAGTATTGTATGATTTCTTTCACTAAATCCACCTTTCTAAGCTCTGACTGCTGTGACTTTCATGTGATAAACAGCATGTCTAACCATAAAATTTGAATTGCTTTTTTAAAAAAAATGTTATTTATAAATGACCACTCATAGCCCACTGACTGGCAGCCATCCAACCAAAAAGTAATTATGTGGGCAACAATGATGATATTGAGCCCAATGTAGTATAATTGCTTCCAATATTAAGGTTAAGTAAATCATGAACTGTACTTTCGTATATAAATACGCTGGTTAAAGCATTCAGTTTGTCTGGAAATAGTCTAGATCAGTTTGGTGTTTTGTTTATCATTACAAAGCATTACCTTGGCTGAAAAGCACTGGCATTTATGATAATCACAAACCAGTCACCATCACTAACAATTTTCAAATAATGATTTAAAAACTAAAATGTCCTTTTTTTTTCCCTTGAAACACTAGCTTGCGTGACAACTGCACACTGTGAACACAGGCACTGAAGTCCCAAAAGGAGGAGCTTGGGAAAGGAGAAATAAAAGGGAGCTAAAATGGTCTTCAAGGGAGCTGCCAATTCCTTGTCAAATGAAGCAGAGTCAGAAACACTCCAGCCTAGCTTTGCAATCCATCACCACAAACTGCAGCACTTCCTTCCCAGATTAAAAAGACGGATTCAAAGCACTGGGGAAGGAGATGCAAAGGAAGTCAAAGTCAAGTCAATGCCATATCAGTTTGAAAACCCCAATGAAGACACCGCCTGTGTGGTAGCTGAGCTGACAAGCACAAAACAGTGTGTTCTCAGGTGTATCCTGGAAACTGCAGTCTACCAGGTGAGAGTCATATTCTATTAGATGTTATTTTTTTTAAAAAAAAAACAACCATAAATATTGCCCACATTTAAGCACCCCATTCACTGAGCCTCACGGGAATTGTTGATGTCACTGCACACATCATGCTGTTAAATATGTTACAAGACTCTTGCAGGGCAGCCTCTTGCTGTTAAGGAATCTGTTCCATTATCGTCTCATCCCAGCCCCCAAGATAAATAATCCTTCAGGGAAAATACGTACTCCCATAGGCAGAATTGGTAATAGGCTTAAACAACTGAGTCCATCAACTGAAGAAAGCCAGAGAAGTAAAATTTCTCCCCCTTAAAAATTTACATTTCTAAGGCCTTTATCCTATAGCAAGGTTTGAAGACACTAGTATCTCTCTGCTGCCATGCTTATCTGAGGACTGGACTTGAGAAGCAGTAAGTCTGTTGCCATACTGCTGGAGAAAAATGAGCTTTCCGTGTTCACAGAAATGAATGACACGCGGTGCTTTAAATCCATCTATGCCAGTTCTCAGGACTACCAGAGACTTGCAAATCCTGATTTGCAAATGCCAAGAGGCTGGAGGTCCTCAAGTCCACAGATGCACTTGACAGACTGCTGTGGCAGTATTAAAACCATTGACTACTTCCTCCCGGATTATGGGGAGGTTGTTCTGCCCTCCATCCTTATCTTCCAGCTCAGAAGGCTGCACACCCTGGAGGTAGCTGGTGTTTATTAAAGATGGAGGCAAAGAAGGCATTAGGTATCTCAGCCTTCTCATCATCCTTGGGAACAACTGCAACCAGAGGTCCTTTCCAACCATGACAATTCTGTGATTCTGTAACTAGTGTGATGTTTATCAGGTTCTGATTTACATCCCTGCGAAATAGCACCTGTTGGAGAAAGGAACCTCCTCTATGGAGATAAATTCAGAAAATTAGGAGCTGAGCACGAGCCTTCTGATTTATTACAGCTAGGGCACTAAAAGCTTGGTTCACAACCTCACCAAGAACGAAGCACTGAGGTCCCCCAGCCTGAAGAATTTGTTTCTCAGTGTGGAATGCAGAAGGTTGAAGACATGGCAATCCTGGCTGCTGGTAGAGGGATCAAAGACACACAGGTCACCAAATACACACATTTAGAGGCTTCTTTTTTCAAAGGAGAAGGAAAAAATAAGATTCTTTCTTGTGGGCTGCCTAGGAGTGGTAAAACATTACTACAAAATAAAACAAATAAATCCCCCCAAACTAGGACATGGTATTTTAGACAATTGCTGAACCTGAAATCATTGGAAAAAAAACCCCAAACCTCTGCTTTAAAGAGTAAAACCCCACTGAGATTCCCCCCCACTTTTTTGGTTTTTGGTTTTTTTTTTTTTCTTCTTCTTAAGCTGGTTTGTCCCCTAAATAGGAAGTGAAAACTGATCAAATTGTGTGGAAGAAATAAAAAAAAATAAAAATCAAAGCTGTTCTTAAAGGGGATAGAATTAGTTTCAATTAGGTTTTTTTGGGAAAAACCCCAACAAACCACAATCCTATTAAAAGGGAAGTGGTAGAAGAGGGGTAGGGTCCTATAAGGAAGATCTCACTTGAAAGTTTAAGGAGCTTTTGTTCAGATTTCACCTGCTTGAGCAGCCCTATAAATGCTGTTGGACCTCAGAATGAAGCAGTCCCGCAAGGGAGATATTTAGTGGAAGAAACACCTTCAGAAAAAAAGGTGAAAAGCCTGTAATGTCTTTCTGCAGGACTTCTTTTTATTACTTCAGCCAGCAGCAGGCAGGTAGAGCAGAATTATACTGACAAGTGCAAATAAAAATTTTGGGTGCTATGGGAGTATTTTGACTGCATCTTTTCACTGCCAGTCACAGCATATTTCAAGCAGGGGAAACACAAGCTCTTCACTTGACACATAGTTAATATGTCATACTTCAGCCTACTATGAAGTCCCACTCCCATCTCTCCAAACTACACACACATCCAAAAATTATATTTTGCAGGATATTCAAATGTGAGAAACAAGACTGGTGGTACTGGAACAAGAAGCATCACTTATGATTATATATTCTCTTAAACGGAGCTTCAAGTTCGATATGCATGCCTTTAATGATCATCTTCTTATTTTACGAGGAATCTGAACTAAGGAAGATGTGATGTTTTTATAGTCAAGAAATTAACAGAAGCCTAATCAGCCCCTAAGACAAGAGAATCTAAGCTAAGGACCCAGCTTCCGACCCTTTTCTTCCTTTAAAGCAGACAGATTTATCCTCATTACAGGATGAAAACAGCGCTCAGTCTGCTTGGCAACGTCATCTTCGTAGCACTTGCAGATAAAACGAACGCTCGCTGGAACAGATGCCAAAGAAGACAGCACAACCCGAAGGTTAAACTGGATTAATTTTGAAAACCTGAAAATTGATATGCTGTAATTTAACATGTGCTCAATGTGTGCTCAGCAGGAACTGAAAATAAAATATCTTACATATTATCAAACATTACATCATTATATATAAATTAGATAGAAACAGGGGAAAGCTAGAAATTGACTAGGAGTTCAGCTACTCTAAATGGCTAATACGTCCATTTTTCACCTGAAGCCCTCTCCAATACAGTTTTGCCATTAAGCAAAAACCTAAAGAAAGGTAATCAATTCCAACTAAAAAGCACTTCTCCTGGAATGACTGCACTTCAAACTCCTGGCTGGCTGCCAGCCCCCCCAGACAACAGCTATCAATGTTTCTGACTATCGCAGGAGCACAAGGGGCCATGCATAATTGACTAGAAGATGGGCTAAAACTGTGCCCAATCAGTGTGTGATCAAAAACGCGTGGAATATTCAGCGCCACTTGATTACATGGAGGCACGTCCTTTCGCTCTCCTCATGAAATCTCTTCAAGGTCCAGAGTACTGTAATAAGATCATTACTGTCAAGCGGTACGAATCGCAGGCAATGAGTCTTGGGATAGGAAGTCATACTTCACAAGCTCCTCTGGTCTTTTTTTTTTTTCTTCTCTCCCCCCCTTTTTTTTTTTTGTATTTTACTGCGTGTTGAGGCAGCAAGGCGACGAGGTGACAGATAATGATCACATCACTGTGTGGCAACTAGAAAGGCACTTTTAAGAAAGAGCACAGAGAAATCAGCTTAAGAGAAACTCAAACATTTTTTTTTGGCTTTTTTTTCCCCTCAAAAATTAAATAGAATTAAACTGTGCAGTATTCTCCTTTCATGAATTGTGATTCAATGTCATTGAATTTAATCATTTGATAGATTTTCATATTACACCAAAGCCTATTACCTCACAGACAAATGGCCAATTTTCTCCATCTCAGGCTCACAAAAGAAACCTTTATTAACTTATTTTTTCTTTCTTTCTTTCT
>VZRU01021339.1:331938-369803 GCA_013398155.1 Pedionomus torquatus | reverse complement strand
GCGGCCATCCAGCCAGTTCCTTACCCACCGAGTGGTCCATCTATCAAACCCATGACTTTCCAATTTGGAGACTAGAAATGGAACTTCCTTTGTACCAGCTTGTACTCATTGCCCCTTGTCCTGTCACTGGGAACCACTGAAAAGAGCCCGCTCCATTGTCCTTCAACCCACCCTTCAGATACTTATAAGCATGAAGAAGGTCTCCCCTCAGCCTTCTCTTCTCCAGGCTAAAGAGTCCCAGATCTCTCAGCCTTTCCTCCTAAGGGAGGTGAGAGACAAGAGCACATTGCTAGCTTGTGGATAGTTTACTGTCTACTGGGACTACCAGATCCTTCTCCTCAGAAGTGCTTTCCAGCAGGTCCACCCCTAACATATATTGGTGTCTGGCACTCTTCCTCCCCAGGTGCAGGACACTACACTTGCTCTTCTTGAACCTTATTAGTTTCTTCTCTGTCCAGCTCTCCAGCCTGTCCAGGTCACACTGGACAGCGGCACAGCCTTCTGGAGTGTCAGGCAGCCCACCCAGTTTGGTATCATCAGCGAAATTGCCAAGGATATGCTCGGTCCCCTTGTCCAGGTCATTGATGAGTATGTTGAACAAGACTGGACCTTCTTATTGACCCTTCTGACACATGACTGGCTACAGGCCTCTACCTTGATCCCGCTCCATTAATTACAGCCCTCTGAGTCCTGTCACAGCCAGTTGCCTATGTTGCACACACATTCCAGAACAGTCCATGGCTGGGGACTTCTTGGGAGTGGTTGCAATCTTTATTTTAAGATACTTTCAAGAATTTTCCTTCTTCATATTTGTCTAATCCATTGCTTCTGGAAGGAGTTACTTATGACTTCTTCTCTTTAGAAGGCAGCTTCTTCCCAATGCACCCCTGTAGCTCATTTCCAGTAAGCTGATGAGTTCAAGTACGTAGAAATCTTCGGACAATACATCCTTCAAAAACTAAGTCTTCCTTCTACAAAACATCCTGTTCATTTTAATTGTGACACCTTGACACAGGAGTTCAGCTATGTGCGGAATGGGAGAACAAAGTTATACTTAACACAATGAGCTTATTTTAGTCTTTTCATTTATTACAGTTTTATAATCCATAATGATATAATTTAAAAAAAAAATTAACTTGGGTATACAGATACACAATGAAATTGCCTGGTATTATGTTCCGGAAAAATTGGCAGAGACTTTTAATGCAGACACTCTTAACTAACAAAATTGAACTAATAGCTACTGAAAACTTCTTCCTTTTCCAAAAAAACCACACCAAATCACAGTGCAACTCTTGTACCAAGGATACACAGTGTACCCTTCTGCAGTCACTACACAGAGCACTTAATGTACTATGAGCGGGACCATTTTTCAGAGAAATGTAGGGAGAAAAAGCATTCTCTTTCTCTAGCTATCTAGACGTGCCCCTGTGCACAACCATCACCAATTCATCCTGGGACTCATCCTTTCCAGAATCCTCTTTCCTGCTGACCACCACTGTGACACTTTTCCTTTCAACCAGGTAGGCGGAACCAGCAGCCTCTTCTGACCCTGAGCTAACAGTGGGTTTAAAGAGAAGAAGGAATCTTTCAACTTGTTTAGCCTGCAATGAAGTAGGTTAAAACAATAGATGAGCTTCACCTCCCTTGTCTTTCTCAGCATCAACATAAATGTCTTTCAGCAGCAAACCTTTCATGTCAGATAGGCTGTGACGACTGAGGCTGAAGGTTTCCCAACAAGTGACCTTGGCCTCGGTTGAAAGTAAGTCTCTGAAGATTCGGTCTAGATTTTATTAATTTCTGCCCTCCTGTTTCCCAGGAGAACAGCAATCGGCCTGTGCTGTATCTCCTATGAAGCAGTGAATGAAGTTACCAATGATCAGTGGAATTAAAACCAAAGAGTGTTTTGACACTGGGTGATATCCTCTGAGACACTTAAGTATGCTTAAATCAAAAGAAGCAATTGCCATTACAGACAACAAATATGGTCACATACTGTTGATTATTTCCTAAAATTCTCATGCAGACAGAAAACACAGCTAATTTCTGTTTCATTTTTAATGTCAACTAAGACCTACTTTTTTAATTTTTTAAAATTTAAGATATTTTTACCTATAAAGCAGCTACAGCAGTGAATAGCTGGATCAGGCGAGGCGTACAGCTCTTATCTTTATCCACATAATAAAGATGCAGATACTTATCAAACCACATTCCTAAAATCTTACTAAAAGCAACCTTGTTAAACTTGATTTAGTGATTTTTTTTTTGTGTGCAATATGAAATTCAGCAAAATGCTATATGCTGAAATTTCTGAAATGTTTCATGAACAAGAGGACTACACAAATGATATTATGAAAAAAAATTGTGTATGAAGAGAATTCAGCAGTAATTCTCAATGAATTACAAATTTATTTTAAAAATCCACAACCCTGCATATATGCCAAAACCACCCAGTTCCACATAAATGCTTTTCTTCATTCAACATTGCAGTCAACGTGCCACTTTTGTATCACTAACACATTATTTAATGTTTAACATTTTTTAAAACTATGGAACATCTACTTTTTAAAACTTCAGGCACTTAAGAGACCAGAAATAGAAAGAAAACCTGCTCTCACTAAACTGTCCATCACAGGATGCACAGAAATACCGTATGACTTAATGGAAACACACAATTCCTCTGTATGATACTGGTCTGCATTTGTGTTTTTAGGATACTTTTTTTTTTTTTCTTTTAGAGGGCAAAAAGCTTAAGATATCTCCTATCACTTTAAGGAGAGTGTAACTGAAAAAAAAAAAAAAAGGAAATAACTAAGGAACAAGTGGTTACTACTACAACTGAAACTACTGAGTTATCTCCAGACTTAGTGTTGTTGCTTTACAGTACATGGGGAACACCCTGCTCCAAGGTAGCATGCTCAGCCCTCCCACGCATTGCAGCAGCATCCCAGCGAAGGCAACACACACAGGTAGGGTGCTAGGATGGGTTCTGCAGCCAGCATGGGCCTAGATGAAGGAAGAGCTTCTAAATGGCATAGTTTAAATTAACTATGATACATCCACACAGATGCCACAGGAATATGATGAAAACTCTTCCCTAGCGCCAGCACTAATGCAAATTTAATTTCACCCACCTCACAACATCAAAAATCTACTGCCTTACTGAAATAAAAAACACTTTTCCAAGAACACCTCCTTATCTACTTCTACTACTTAGTCACTTGTAATTAATGACAGTTGCTTTATAAGATCTAAGTAAAATAACTAGGACAACAAGATTCCCAGGAATAACTCTTGTGGAGTTCCTACATGGGCAACATGTATTTGCCTGTACAACCACAACAGCACCATTAATTATCCTGCAACGAACCGGAAAGAGCTTTTACTTGAAGAAGTTTTGGTGGCAGCTTAGTTCTGTGCATTACTTCAAGCAACACAATCCATACAGGGACCTTGACACATAATAGATTTGATTCCAAAGGTTACACACTCTTTAATAGGGGCGTAGTTTTGCCCTTGCTTCAGCTGCAGGTCAAGGTAATAGATTTCACATCTTCTCTGCCCAGAAAAGGGAATGACAATGCTGTGACTTTTTGTGCTGGAAAGGTTTCTGAACATGCTGTCCTCTGACAATGTCAGAAGGTTTCTTCCAGACCACAAAAAGCCAAAATGGCACCAAGTACATTCCTTCATCATGGTGCTTAATTCAATGTATTATCAGTAAGTATCAGCAATAACAGTGTCAAGTCCATCTGTCAAAGAAAGAATCTACTTTCCCACAACACTATAGCTCATTGCTTGCATCTGTTTCATTGAATTAGTCTCACTAAATTTCAAAAATTCCCAACTTTTTTTCTTTTTTCTTTTTTTTTTTTTTTAAATATGGCTACAGAAACTTCAATTTTTTAGTTCAGTCTGGCCACAGCACACTAAGGAAATGTATGGTAAAATTGTCTGGAGCAGATTATGCACAGAGTCCTGCACATGCATGCTGTATACAAGCATGTTTAAATCACTTCAGCATATAACACCAGCAGGTAAATCACAGGGACACTTGAGAGATTAGACTAAGGGAAGTTTAGAGTGAGAACCTCCAGGTAAAATGCACCCTCTTTTTTTTCATTCATCATATATTGCACATTCAGTTAACAGATGTATTGCTTCCAATTTACACGAAATATCCAATTTTCAAGTATTATACAGATTCCAGAGACCAATACTAAGAACTGCATTTCCCTAGTTCACTTTTTCATTCTGTTTTTGGAATGGTTGAAAAGGACCGAGAATCCCCATCTTGGATTAAATTGGCACCTCCCTTAGCTGCTTGCACATTATCCCACCTTCTTGGACTCAGGTCCCTACACAGCTGAGAATCCAGATGAAAGCACTGAAATTTCTGCTTATTGCTTAAAAGTGCAAATGAGAAGTTTGACTAAACCCTGTTTTTCCACCCACAGGAAACAAATAAACATATTTTAATTTCAAACTTAACTATAGTTAATCTTTAATGCTTTGTGAGATGTGGAACAGAAGAATGACTACAGTGTTATAAAACATGCATGTGAACACAAGCTTTTGAAATACCTTTACCAGTTCATCCCAGGAAAAAAGAAACTAATTCTCAGTATACTGGGGCTCATACTTAGCTACCAAGCCAGAAAGTGTACACTTAAGAGTTGGGGGCTGGACTGCACAGATCAGAAAAGTATAGGGAAAAACATCTACTTTACAAGGGGCAGAGAACAAATACCTTTGGGGTTAAGAAAAAATTTCTAAGAAGTAACATAACAGGTCCTTCCTCCTTCTTCAAAAGTTCTTTAGAAATCAGCAATGAAGAAGGTAGAACACAGATCTGCAGAGAAAACAGAGCCTGGAAAGTCTATTGAGTTGCTATTCACATTTCTTATTTTCTCGTCAATTCTTGTTTCTCAGCTCCATCTGTGTGACTAGGAACAAAGATCTATGCTTATTTTGCCTCTGCTGCAGAGAGAGAAGATAAATTACAGCACTCTGCCCTGCATCTGCCTAACTGAAGGAGCCGATTAACCCATTTACATGGATGTAGTTGGACCAACCCTACAGCAGACAGCAACGCTGGCCCCATTGGCCAGAGCTCTTAGACAAGGAACTTACTTCCAGAGCACGGCTGATCTAGATTTGATGCTGAAAGACAGCCATACTTCCAGCTTTCTACAGCTCCTAAAATCTCAGAGATGGATTGAGGGCAGACAGATTTCAAGCTGGCATAGCCATGAAGTTTTAAAACTGTCCAACAAGAGTAAGAAAAATAAACACTGGGAAAGATCTTTCCCTGAAGACTATTTCCAAGAAAGCTTTTTAATTTTTCTACTTGTTTTCAAGCTGAAAAAAAACTTCCTATTATCACTAGCTGTTCCACTAACTGCGGCAGCACGAGGATACCAAAACAGACTGGGCTCTAAGCAGCTATTCCTCTTTGAAACACAGCACTGTATAATGCAGCTCTGAGCAAGTTTAGACAGCATGGTGGGAAAAACACTGCTGGTTGCTGGCACCTTGCCTAATGTAAGCATTCCTGCTGTTACCCTCAAAAACACAGAATTTTTTTCAGTTAAAAGTTTTGTACAGAAAACTAAAAAGTTCTCTCTGGCTTTCACTGCACTGGAAAAATTTCACAAGAATTTGATTTTCCAAAATAGGAACTAAATTATAATTGTCATCCAACTGCAGCACAGTTGCTTTAGTATTCTTGTTGCTTCAAACATTGTCTCAGAAAACCCACAGAAAGATAAACCAAGTAAGATGAAAGAATCAATCCCAGAAAGAGAAGGCTGTGCATGTACAGATAGTGTGGAGAAAGAAGAATCGGTATGACCTTTATGGAAGGGCATAGAAGAGATGAGCATCTGTCCTTGGAATTAGTGAATCACCCGGGTCTCACTACTGTCCATCATCGTGATGATCTGAATACTTTAGGCAGAGGTCACTGATCAAAGCAAGCATGTTCGAAGAGAAAGAAAAAGACAGGCAAGTGCAGTCTAGAGTTTGCTGAAGAGCAGACTTAAACCTCATCGAATACCTAAACTTTGCTACAGACAAAAATGAAGGAATCCAGAATTTCTGTCTGAAAGCTGATACTTGAAATGAGCCTGTACCCAAAGGAAAGCATTACAAAATCCAGAATTACCCAAATCATTTAACTCTGATCCATTGTAACTGTCTGAGAATAACTACTGCAAAAGGATTGTCCTCCTCCTTTTCACAGTGAGCTCAGGATTTTCAGAAGGAAGGAAAATATGGCTCTCACAATTATCACCACAGTCCTCTGTAGCCCATTTTCAGTAAGTCACTTGCTGTATCTCCAACACTTGATCAAAGCTGCCAAGGCAAAGCCTGCATCTCTCAGAACATCTTCCTTTTATTGTTTAATTCGGACTTGTGGTCTTCAAAACTGTAGAAATCTTCTGAGGGTTTAAATCTATGTTTATGGCAAGTGCAGAGGAAGAAAACATCACAAAGGACATCTTACAGATCATTGGAGAGATTTGCAGCCAAGCACTGAGGAACAATGAACTAAACTTTTTCCTGAAGAAAGGATGAATGGAAAACTGCTTCCAGTTGTAAGATAGATGTAAAAATGCTACATTCAACTACTTGGAGAAAATCCCCTAACAGCCTGAAGCATCTCAGACAGACAGCAGACTGTCTTGTGAAATGGGTTGTCCCAGGACTGAAGTTATTGCTGTCATTCAGCATTATGGCAAGCTCAGAGAGAAGAACACTCATGTCCGGTTGAATATGCATGCTTTCTGCATGCTAAATGTAACTTCTGGCTCACATCAACACCAGAAAATAAAGACAAAGGTTGCAAGTGCCCACATATCAGCGATTGGAAAAAACTCCCACCCTTCGTTACTCTTGCTAGAAAATAATTCATGGGAATCTGCAATCACAGAATCATGGAATTGTCAGAGTTGGAAGGGACCTCTACAGATCATCTAGTCCAACTCCCCTGCTAAAGCAGGATTGCCTAGAGCACATTACTCAGGACTGCATCCAGGTGGATCTTGAAGGTCTCCAGAGAAGGGGAGACTCCACATCTGGAGTGGATGAAGCCCGGCTCCATCCTCCTTCAACCCACTCTTCAGATACTTATAAGCATGAAGAAGGTCTCCCCTCAGCCTTCTCTTCTCCAGGCTAAAGAGTCCCAGCTCTCTCAGCCTTTCTTCCTAAGAGAGGTGCTTCAACCCCTTAATCATCTTTGTTCATCTTCTCCATTAATTACAGCCCTTTGAGTCCTGTGACACAGCCTGTTCTCAATCCACCTTACTGCCCCCTCATCTAGCCCACACTTCCTCACTTTCCTAATGAGGATGTTATGGGAGACAGTGTCAAAAGCCTTGCTGAAGTCAAGGTAGATGACATCTGCTTCTCTCCCCTCATTCAGCCATCCAGTTATAATATCACAGAAGGCTATCAGATTGGTCATGCATGATTAACCTTTGATAAATACGTGTTGTCCACTTCAGTGGTCTCTTAAGAAGTTTGGAGACGACATCTAAAACCAGTTGCTCCATCACCTTCCCAGGGACAGAGGTAAGACTAATCAGCCAGCAGCTCCCTGGGTCCTCCTTCTTGCCCTTTTTGTAGACTGGACACTGTTACTTTTTCTGAGATGTTCTTGTGAAAGGACAGGGAACTCAAGCATGCTTCATTGCTTTCTCCTTTAGCTGTCGTTGACAGACAAGGCCCTCTGTCCTAACAATCAGCCATCTCCCAACCTTGCTAAGGACTCAAGGGCCAGTAAGATTGGATTGTTGTCGCTGAAGGATGCCCAGAGTTCCTCTCACACATGGCAAGAATGCTGTGCAAAAAGTTGCAATTCTACTCTTATAGAATCAGCATTTTTCACTGGGTTGTGCTTTCAAAAAAATTTTATAAAAAAAAAGAATTTAACAACCACTGTGGCCCACCCTAGACACATCTGTGAGTCCCAAGCCAGAAAAAAGTGTCCATCTCAGAAGACGTGTAAGAAAAGGCAGGCCAAAGAAAGCTGATGGGCTAATGTAGAGATACAAAGATTGTGAAAGCAAGCGTTGGCACTCGCTAACTCACTATCACTTTTAAGACTCCCTATGTATTACTTAAGCTGCTGTTGCCAGCCACTTTTTGAAACATATTTATCCCATTTATATGAGAAGGGACAATTCTGTTCAGTTATTGCAAAGGGATTTCGGAGTGGAATCTTACGCTGGAAGAAGGGCAAGAGAAAACAGAAGGATGAAGAAACACATACTCTCCACTACAATCAGAACAGGGATTTCAGGGGCAAGATGCACAAAACTCCAAATCTCCCATTGCTTGCTGTGGGTCAGAAGCCTCCACCTGCACAGGCTCCAGCTCCAGTGTCTTGTGAAAATAATCTCCCCAGAGAAAGAAAACATACACGTATTAACCACTTAGAAAGAGATTTTCAAAGGCTCTTGATATCCAGCTGGTCTTGATTCATATTGACTTCAACAAAATAATCTTGGACCAATGGTTAGCACTCTGAAACTCTACAGCTTGCCATTGAGGTATGAAAATAAGTGGTGTAAGAAGGATTGTTAAAAAAAAAAAAAAGGTGAGAAATTAAAAATGAAAGGTTAAAATAAAATCTGGCTTCAGGCCACAAACTAAGAGGAAACTAACTAAAGATAGTTAAATGACTGGAAAGAGAACGCAACAGGAGCTATTATGAAAACAAGCTGATAGCTTTTAAAAAAGAATTTGTATAGATAGCTGGGGAAATAAATTCTGTATGTGACAGAAGCGCAATTGAGAAATTAAATAAATGGAAAATAAGGATGACTAAGTAGTAGTTAACATGCTCCTTCTCAGTTGTATACCATTATCACATCTATTTTTAATGTGCTGTCAGCTGTCTGCAATTGTCATGCTTTTTTCAGAACTTGTTCCAATCGTCTTTGATACTGAATTAGCTGTTTTTTACTCTCCAATGCTTACAACTGCATCTTTTTCTTACTCAACACTCCCCTTTTCCAACAATGTTATTCCATTGTCTCTGTTTTTCATCTCTCCTTATATGTTGACTCCCCAGTTTCTGAGCCTTCCAACTACTCTTGTTCATCTTTTTTTCTGGAGCTCTTTTGGCTGAATCCTAGCATGTTTCTTTTCTTCTTTTCTAAAGATACAAGCATGTTTTATATCATATCTGGCTACTGTACACATTGTTACCCCTTCAGAAGGGCATTGAACAGTTATAGCAGTATTCACATTGGAAAGAGTAAGCTAAACTAAGGGAAAAAAGAGGTTCTTTTTGGCTTTTGCTTTCTGGTTCTTAAAAAAGAACCCAAACATTTAAACTCTCCCCTTTTCCTTTTTATCCTCACATAACACAAACGTTCCATGAGCAGCTGAATATTCAAACAATAACAGGCATCAGAAGCGCTTGCAATTCTAGAGCTCAGGATGTGTCTAAGGAGGAGTGATAACAGAGATTTAATAATACTGAAAAAACACAAAAGTTCTAACATGATGTATGGGCTATGAGCGTATCTGACTTTTTCTTTCTTTTTAATCTTACAACTATGACAGTTCCTTAACTTTATAGCCAATGATGCTCCATACTAACATGCAGACACTTTTTTATTTCTTAAAAAAAATAAAAAAATCAGTTCCATACATTTTCAGACAGCCAAATTCACCATTGTGTGATGCCTCAGCCATTCAGCTTCACCATTAAAAGATCAGGTTTTAATTTCTCTACTTTAGTACAAATCTCTTTACCTTCTGTATGCAAAGCACATGGTGTAGCTGAGCTATACTTAATGCTCTTTGGAATGTTATTTTCAAAATTTGGACTTCCACCACAGAGTACACTTACCTTCGGCTGTGCCCGAAATACCATCAGCTTTGAAATTGCTTGTGCTTTTCTTCCTGCGGTGTTTCTTTCTGTTGGCGTGAGGTGAAGGAGGTGGATCGAGTTTTGGGCTTGTTGTACTAGATATACTTGGGCTTGAGCACACAGAATCTCCTAATCCAGTATCTGCAATTTTTGGGGAAAAAACCACAACAAAACAAACAGAGGGGAAAAATAAAAATACTGCGTAATTTAAATTAATCATTGCCAGAATTCAAGATACTACCCATTGCTGCCTGTTAGCAGCTGACTTCATGAACTTATTGACTTCCAAAGGCTACAGGAGAGCTTCCTAACAATACCCATTACTTTTTCAAAATAGGGATAAACCTCCAACTTGGCTGAGGTTCTGATTCTAATCCCATTAAATCAACAGGACTTTGCATCAGTTTTAGAAGCAGGTCGGTTTGAATGCACTTTAGTGCTTCTGATTACTGCTTCTTACAAAAATCTTCTCAAATTAACTTGTGTAATCCTAGGACATCTTAATACATAATGGAACAGAGATATCCCAACATCCTCTGAATACTACCTGCTTCCCTTAATACTAGAGATAGATGCACATAGAAAAGGTGGTGATGGCAATGAAGATGGGAAAACAAGGTAACATATGTACGCCTGGTACAATTAATATTGTGTGATAAAGGTTGACTTACTATCTGCACCCAATGAAATAAACCAATCCCACGTTTCATGTGTTTAGTTTCCCACTGTGTTAACCATGGTAGCATAACATGCAACTATTTTAAGAACTAATAACAGAGTCATTTTCTACTTTCTCCCACCAATTAGCTTGCTCAAACAAATCAAAATTAAAGGTCGGTGACACCCCTCTCTCATAAGCAGAGACCCACAGACTATCCCCTGGTCGATGTCATGGCTCGTGTGAACACATGAATGCCTTCTCTTTGAGTAGTTTTTCTCTTTTTCAGTCAAAAGACATCTAATAGCAGTATTTAAGAAAAGTGTAGCAAATGAGAATGTACGTGAAATTTCACTCTCCATGTGGGTCCTTTCACATAGCAAATACTCAAGTAACCTCAATTCAGTATTTTTCCCCAAGGTAATGTGATTTTACTTTAATTGCAAGCTATCTTTTGGTTATGATCAGTGCTAAATGCCTTTCTATTTTGCTGGTTTGGTTTCGATTATAAAATTTAACATAGCATTCTACAGTTTAATTAAACTGTTTGCTATCATGTAAAGTAAAGCTGTTCCTAGAACCTTAGTTAGATACCATATTGCACTTAAATGCAATACCAGGACTATACTTACGATGAATTAATATGTCAGAAAATTAGAAAACCAGAGAAAACTGTCTATTTGACAAAGAAATCCTTATTTTGTGTTTGTTTTTTTTTTTTTTTTTCTAAGAAAGTTTAGTTACTAATTACCCGTTAAGCACAGTTGTGCTGCAAGTTATTAGTGGGAGATAAATTAGGCAGCTAATTGCCTGGCAATAAAGACGAAATCAAACATAAGCTTCATATTAAAGGATTTCTGTTCTTTTCCCCACGTCCACTATTTTGAAACCAATCATCAAATATTTAACCACAAAAGTCAATCATGAAAACGTATTTACTGTATTTCTGTATAGGAGATTTTAAGTATATGACCCAAAAATGCCCAAAGTGCCTATCCTGCAAAGGTTTGCTGTCTCTTCAGATGAAAAGGAAGGCAAACCCTGAAGAGAATCCATGGCAGTGCTCAGCATGCTTATAGTAAGGGGGACCCAGGTAGCTGTGGCTCCCTTGACACCAGGAGAAGACGCCAAAGAAGATGTCAGCAGTACGGAGGCATGGCCAAGGGTGCAAGTTGGTTACTGCTACTCCTAAATGTTTACCTCCAGTCTGAGACTTAAGAAGGTTTCCTGCATGTTTGGTACTTAAACACTCAAAACCCCCTTTCTTTACAGCAATGACACAAAAACTGTTATGTTGAGACAAGGCCAGCCACAGGGCAAGGTACTTACAAACAGTCTGGCTGTGGCAGCATCTGCCACAGGGCACCAAACCCAAAAATACATCGAATTGATTTTTGTTTGCTTATGAAAATCCAATTCATAAACACAATGGAAAAATCCAAGAGCACACACCAGCCAGGAAAGCTTAATCAGATCTAACACATTCTAACATTTCTCAAAATCTAACACAGATCTAACATTTCTCAAAATGCTTCACTTTCCCCCTCCAGAATAGATGAGGCAAATGGCACATGGAACAGGCCTCATGCCCAGCTTTCGCTTTAGAAAGAATTATCCTATGTTACTCAAGGAGAGAAAAAAAATCCAGGAAAAAAACAGCATTACATCTCTCTCCCATGCCTCTCATAAAGCTTGTATCCAAATACTCACAATGCTGAGACATGTGCTGAAGCACTCTGGTCCCCGAGGCAGGCGAACAAGGGCTGCATTCATCACCATGTGCGACTCTAGTGTCAACAACAATGCCCCAGACACGCAAAATGGTGAAGAAAACACCCTGACACAAACCCACAGAATATATTTTTCAGCAGAATCCTTGTTAAATAAGGTTAAGGAAGATCCATACACTCACTAAGGCTTAGTCTAATTTCTAGGCTATAATTTGCACCACCAAAACCTGCTCCTGAGCTCTGGAAAATGAGGAACGTACAGTCTGACTGCTCATGTCGGAGAGCTGAAGGATTAACCTCCCTATGGTAACTCCTCGTGATCCGTAGCCCTTCCCAGGAAATAACCTGCTGTCCTTGGGCCAAATGACTCTGAAACGAAATGCCTGAAGCTTTCCCTCCCCCTCAACCAGAAAAGAAGCGTAAGTCTCTCAAAAACAGCTGCAGAGCTGATATTGTTGGTGTATTAATGCCCCATATTCCCAGCTTCGGAGACCACCCTTCGAAGATGGAAGCTATTTAACATTCTCCCAGTTTAAAATATGAGCAATCAAAAGGCGCTAGGCCTTACATGCTGTGCTTTCCCATTTCCCACTACTTCTCTTGCCTGACAAGGTATTCTTCAACTTGAAAAGAGGGCTCCTGAAAGCCCAGCTTCGAAAAACTGTAAATGAGTTCAGGCTTCAGCCCACTGAATGCAATTTCATACTCCTGACTGAATACAAATAATGCATTTTATTTTGTATCAATTACCACGCCTGAGAACAGACGACCACTGCTAGAACTATTAAATATATTAAAAAAAAAAAAAAAAGGCAAGGAAAAAGGCACGCCAAATTAAAAAAGCAAGCGCCTCATTACTCCACATCTAAACCAGCTTTGACAGAGGCACTGGAACTCATAAGATGCGTTTCACTGGGCTGGGATGGGCTGTTTTGCAGCCATCCTGCGCGTTCAATGTCAGCCATTAGTTCTTCCCAATCGGGCATCAATGTTCAACGCACACCCAAAAAAATATATAATACTAGTAATAATAATAACAATCTGCAGTCTCTCCGAGCTTCAATACTTGAAGTATGAGTCAAAGAAGCAGTTTCACTTTTCACTCGGGAAGCTGACAAGCATGACTAGAGGGGGAATAAAATAACATTCAGTTCGCATAAATATCAAGCGGGCTGCTTGAGACTGATGGGCCAGGAATGTATTCTTAGCCATCATTCTGGCAGACAGGCCCAAGGACACTCATAACTTATTTTACAATCATTTAGTTTCAGCTCAAGTGGAAAACGTGACAACTTATCTCTGCTGACAAGATGCCATATCAAACCTTACAATTAACTCTCCCATGATTATCTGCCCAGCCCATCATTAGCTTTGCAGTTTTTCCTGACGGTATAGGCAGCTTTCCTTGATGATGGTCATCATTTGCAGGGTATATATCTATATTATCCATCATTAAGGACAAAACTCTCCCCTTGCCATGTAGCTTGGGTTATCCTGACCGGCACATCCTCTGTTCTGCAACTCCTGGGCCACATTTCTAAGTGATGTGCAGCAACACACCACTCAAAAGTGTCATCTTCTCCAAATCAGG
Source organism: Pedionomus torquatus (assembly GCA_013398155.1). NCBI lineage: Eukaryota > Metazoa > Chordata > Aves > Charadriiformes > Pedionomidae > Pedionomus > Pedionomus torquatus. The sequence goes on along the minus strand of VZRU01021339.1, from coordinate 355,938 downwards.
GCATCACTGTGCTTCAGCCTACACCTGCTGCTGACTGCAATGTACAAAAGAGTGAGCTAGAGACACCCATGCCTTCTCCCAGCAAACAGTCAGCCTTCCTCCCTGCCCTCTCTCCCCGGTGTAATTGTTAATTCCACTCAGCTCTAAGTGAGAGCTGACACGAGCTGCGTCCTTGCAGTTTACCTCTGCATGCTCACAATGCATTAAGGAGGACGCCGTGAATCTCGCATGCGTGCTCAGTGACTTTCTCTACTGATCAGAAAACATGTTTCTCATTGAAAGGTGAGTTCCTAGCTCTGCAGGGCTGTGAAATAATATCAAACTTATACCAAGGGATAGGAGAGCTTCTTTGAAAAGTGGTATGACAAAGTATAGGTGCTCATTCCAGAAAAAGTAGTAAAATAGTGTCAGTTCAGAGTATATTGAGGCTAAGTTTACATTTATGCAAGTTATTTCAGGCTGCTTTAAAATATGCAGTAGCTCACTCCATGCTGAGGAGCAACAAGAGACACATGGCAATCAAACCCCTTAAGTTATCAAGAGATGAGATATTAAAAAAACCCCAAGCACTCTGCCGTTAGAGCAGCACTCTCTAGATGCATGAAACTACAAAACAAAACCAAAAAGCTAATGTAGCTTTTATTCCAGAACGCATGTCCCATGTTTGCCTCTCCCCTAGATTCATTTTGTAATTACAGTTGTAACAGAAATTCTTTTCAATTATGATAAATTCTGGTAGCAGAAATGACAGGTGTAAGGGAATAAGTGTTTTCTACAACTACAACCCAGAATTATGAGGTGCAACATTAAATGAAAAAAGAAACCAACCAATCCTTCTCAGAAGAGTCTCAAGGCCTGTGCTGTTGTACTGTGCTTTATTTGCCATTTCAAATAGTTATGTTTGATATCCTCCCACAGTATTATGTTTGTAAAACTAAATATTCTGCACAAGTCCCACTTTTCTCTTTGTAGGCTTATTATTTGGAAGTCACATGTGCTCCACAAAAGGATATCAGAGACAACTCCATTTGTGCCCTCTAAGGACATCACATGAGCCCTCCTGGATTTGAAAAGGGAAAGAAATCTAATTCAAACCCAAACCCATGTGTCCCCTTGGTGCCCATAGCACAGGACACAACTGACTTGGCATCCCAAACTCCTAAACATCTGCTCAGAGTGTGTCTGAGCTCTGGATTGAAGCCATTTCTCCTTCACGGCACTGCAGAGCTGCAGAAGATACCAAGAACAAGAATCAAGGAGTCAAAGAAAATGAGGAACAATAAGCAGGTATCAGTGCCCCAGACCAGGGTAAAAGGGCTGGGTGTGCAAAAAGACGAGGAAAGGAAGCAACATATACAGTACGGGAATAGCACAGCACAAAGGCTGAGATACAAAGATCTGAGAGCAGAGCTTCATCTTTGGCCCACAGTTCCTATTCTCTCTCATACACACATAAACCTCTCTCCTGTGTAACCATTTGCAGCGGAAACAAGGATATTCTGACCTCTTCTATCTTTGTGTCTTTTGATTTATTTCGTATTTTTGTCAAATCACCTATTTACAAGAACTTGAAACAAACTCAACAGGTGATGCTATTCTCCACAGACCAAAGTCGAGCTTGATCTGGTTTACATTTTTCTTGCATCTTCTTGTTAAAATTTTCCAACAGGCTTTCAAAGTGAAATTAGACTCTTTTTGTCAAGCCCAGCTCCCCATTGCAGCCTTATTCTCAAGTAGCTGGAGATTGATTAATTTGGGTTTTTGATTTGCTGAAGTGACAAGAAGTCAGACGTTACAAAAGCGGGACCAGTGAATGGGATCAATTAAAGAGCAGAAGCAGCAACACAATTAATAGCACCAGGTTCAAGGGGAAAAAGAAAGCGCTGATGACGAAAACAACAGCAACAGCTCTGACTGCAGCAGGAATCTTTGCTGCAACCCAAGGAAGGCTGAATCCAAAGAGGGTGTTTCAGAACTTTTACTATGCCATTAGTGTTGAAATGAAATAAGGGAAAGATGTCGGTAGCTGGTGGACTGAATAATAAAAAAATAGCTGGACACTTTCATCTTCTACACATGTGTTTTAAATAGAGGTGAAAAAAGCAATCCTTTTATTTAAGCAGGGGAAGCAATAGACTAAAACCATCTGTAGTTGTATTTCAGACCCATTTCCCCAAGCTGAGATTTTTCTGGCTGTGAAATCCAATGCTCTACAGCTTCCCTTTACAGCTATTACCATAAACGTTCTATCAAGTTCTTTATATTCCTCCTCTGCCTCAAACTGAAGTTAAAGGGATGCTGCAATTGCACAATGACTGCAGAAGGCTGGAGCCAGCCGCGGATGTACAGAACTGACATTAAAATCCTGTCAAAACTGAAGCTTGGCAGAAGTCTGTGCATGATAATAAACACTTGCAAGTGGGGGAGAAAGGGTAGCATGAGATTACAGCCTATGGGGAAAAAAAGAGAAGGTAAATACTTTTAAAATACACAAAGCTTATACTTTTCATAGGAACTAGGCATATCCGGTCACCATTTAGGTAAATTCAGCTAGGACACTCAAGCTATCGAGGGCTTAAATTAACCTGCTGCACTGAACAAAATTAAAAGGAAGCTCTGAGCAGAACTGGGGGATGGAGATGAAAGAGCCTCAGGAGTATTCTCTTTCCACGACGCCTACCATTTTTCCAGCGTTGTGCCTAGAGCCTGTAAATCACAAAGCTATCCTGTCATGTACAGAAAGCCCCTCTGAATGCCCAAGTTACTGCCTCCTTTCCTCCATTAGCAATTTCATTTAAATAAGAAAAACAAAGCTTCCCTCTTGACAAAAAAAGATCTCCCTGCTTTGGAAGGGTCTGGCTTTTGATACGCGGTAGCATGCCCCAAGCAAAGCAGACCTGAAGGTATGTTTGGCTTGACAGGACCGTTTCCACTCAGCAGCCTAATAAGCCACTTTGTGACAAGCGAGGGACATCATTGATAGACTTGTGAGAGAAAGTCAGTCTCATGATAGTAAAGTACAGATATCGGATGGACTGTCTTCAATAATTTCAGATAGTAAGACCATTGTTAAAAACTCCCTTACCCAAAGGAAAGGCAAAGTTACCTCTAGCTCAATTCCTACTAACAGGCAATGTCTGGCCATTGCAAAGGAAGCATGAAAGCAAAAATGCAAAATAAAAAAAAACACCCACTAGAGTATATTGCTCAGTATATTTTCCCTCCAAAGGAACAACGTATTGCAGCGCCAGCAAAACACTATCCTGCTCCCTAGAAATCTAAGTATTGCTAGCAAGGAAAGAAGCAATCCTATCCTGTTAACTCTTTTTCAAAGTCATCTCATGAAGAAAGCTCCTTGTATCACAGAAGGAATTTACTATCTATTCTTAAGTGACCCTCCTGGTGTTGCAAGTCACCTGACAAGCATCAGCAATAAGGACATTTTAGGGGACCAGCAAGCCTCAGAACATGAACCAGGGAAGGGATACTAGTCTTTCCTCTGCACATCTTGCCTCAGTAGGTTCAGGTCAGGGGCAGAGATATTATAAATTACTCCCTGAATTAATACAATATGCTAATTTATCTTATCCCGCACTACGCAGATGCATCTCTTTGTGCTTGCCCTCTTTTGTACTGTATGCTGAATATGCCCTTTGGCATATTCAAGAATGACAATTTGTTTGAATACATAAGGACAACAAACTAGAAGGAGATGCAAGTCTTAGATATTGCAGGATGCTACCACATCCCAAGGCAAACTAACTTCATGGCTCCTGCTGAATAGATCTACAGTCTAGATGTATAAGGGATGTCTCTAATTCTTCTGGCATAACGTTTTCACTGGACAGCATCAGATCTGTTGAGAAGATGAGATTCTTACATGCCGTCACACTGAATTGCTACAAACTGGGTATGCAGTGCTATAGGCATTGTTTCTCCTGGCCATCAACTATATACAAAACAGAGAGGCAAGGGATATTACAAAAGGCAGCTAGCTATGAGGATTAATTTCAGGTAACTAGTTCTTAGCAATCTCATCAGGGAGAAAGAAGACGGATTGGTCCTTTTGAAGTCAAACCCTGCAGTTGTGGTATGGTTTCAGGGCAGCATCTCCTTGTTTGATTCCAGGTCATGTGTTGGTTTCTCTGTTTGCGACTTCTGAAGCCACACAGATAATCAGACATCTCAAGAATAGTTACCAAATATAGTGTGCTGGCCCTAGCCAACCCATTAAGACTATTCCAAGTAATGATGATGATGTGCAGAAAAATAAACACTTGGAGCACAAATAAAAGAATACATCTTGGATGAACAAGTACATACAACATTGTGTGACAAATACCATTTTATATCCTTGGTCAAAACAATATGCATAATAAATTCACCTCAATTATACAGAGAGGGTGAGTGCTCCACCCTGATCTAACAATCATCATTGTCTTCTAAATTGCAAAAAACCCCTCATTTAACAATATTTTGCTTTGAAATAGAGCCTTGGGGTTTCAAGCCACTTGGAAAATAATGAAATTATTCCTTACTGAATCACTTCCTACTAAAATATTTATCTTGTATTTCAAGATAAGGAAAATAAGACAGAAAGGAAGAACTGACTCTCTTCAAAGAAATGCTCAGAGGCAGAAAGAGAGCCACATCTCTTGTCTCTACTCTTGTACTTTAACCTTCCTTCTGTATAACCCATGGATAACTGCAAGCATCAAACCCAGTCACTGGTAATTGGGAAGAGGTTAGGAAACTCTCCACTGTTAGTCCACAAGACTTCAGTGACAAGGCGCAATATCAGTGTTTTGGAAAAACCAAGACTTTCACTATTAACATTTTTCAATTAAAGCTGTATAGCAAATAGGCAGTTAATTGCATCATGCTAGGTAGGAAAAGGCTGAGGCTTTCCTGGTAACATATGCCATGAGCACCAGTGTCAGAAAGGGAAAGACATAATGGAACCAACAGCAAAGATACTCTTAATCAAAAGTAAATCTGAACATTTTCCTACTGCAGAAACCTATAGCTGAAAAGTAAAGTTCTTAACATAAAGCTATGTCTTTGCTACCTTTTATAGGTGTCAGATGATGTTCTGTCATTGACAAACTTTCTTTTTTTTTTTTAAATTTTAAATTTAATCAAGCACTCTTTCTAGCTCTTACCAGCTCTTCTAGGGTTTAGATAACCCAAGTCAGGGCCCCTCTTTTGCCCTGATAAAATCCACGCGTCAGAAAAGTCACTCGCCTAGAGAAACATGTGAACTGGATACTCCTCATCGACCTGGACAGTGGGTGGCACACATGATCACTGAATTAAGGGATGATATCAACTGTAACAAATGAAGGGCCCAGAGACTTGAAAGGAGATGCTCTTCCACCTGCAGGAAGGCCAGGTCTCTGTGCTTCAGCTGTCCCCCAACAATCAGCAGGTTGTGAAGGAGTTGTGTATCAGATTTAACACAGAGGCTTCTTTCACTCCTTAAACTGTATATGCTGTGAAGCAGCTTTGAAGCGTTGGATTCCATAGGTAACATATACATATCATCCTTGTACCCTGTGCTCTGTGATCTGGACTGGAAAGAAACTGAGCCTTCAAACAGACATGCTTGATGAGACAACGACTCTCATATTAAGTGGAACAGGAACTTCCCTAAGCTGCAGAAGAAATAAAAGCATCGTGTGTGTTTCTTGCACACACTTTGTCCAGATCCTGATGAAACAAAGCAGTGTGCTTCTGGAAATACACTAAAAAAGAAATAGAATCATTACAAGCATCTATGTGAACTACCAAAGTACGGACATAAGAGGAAATTCTGAGATAAGAAATTATTCCAATAGTAGCCATACTTTAACTTTTTACTTTCTCAACTTTAAGCATAAAATTTTACTAAGCTTTATAGAAATTTAAAATTTAAATTATTATCATATAAATTTAGAAAAAAATATTAAGAAAAATACAAGTGTAATGATCTGGGAAGTTTACTAATTTCTCTGCTTAAGTCTTACTTATAAGGTCCTTAAATATGGAATGTATTGGGCTTGTTAAATTTTTAAGTCATGTTATTTGAATTAGCAGAGTTTATAGTTTGCCACACTTAGCTCTTGCAGTATTATGTCTTTCCTGTATGTTATTTGAGAATGCATCCCTCATTTTATATTACTCTCTGTAAACAAGATTTTATTTTTCAAAGTTCATAAACTCCTCTAGGATACTGTGTGAACCCAGCTCATGTACTTATTTCCTTGCAATTGTAATTTATCAACATATATAACTCCTGTCTGCATACAGGCATATCCTCACGTCAAATGCAGCTCTTTAGTTTTAAATAGCTAATGCCAGAAGATTTGTCTTGCTGCTGCTACTGAATACAGTCAATGTGTTGATGTCTCAGCCACTATTTAAGCACTTTAAGACCACAGGTCACATTTATTCTTGAGATACCAGGAAAAACAATCACAGCCGAGCCTTTATTTCAAACTATCTGGTGACAGTCCAGACAAGAAATATCACAGCAAAACTCATTCCAAACTGCAATAATTTACAATTAAAGCTATCTTAAACTACAAGCATACAAAAAACCCCACACCAACTCCAACTAAAAAACCCCTGTCTTTTTATACAAATGAGATTACATGATGGCTTCCCTGATAAGTTACTTTGTACAGGGGGCAACATTAATGCTTCCATTCCAACAGATACTAATATAGAAAGAGAACAGAATAGATTTTTACAGACTTTTAAGTGCAGTTTCTGTCAAACGTCAAGCACATGACCTACAGAGAACCAGCTTGCAGCTGAAGTTAGACAAGGAGACAGCTGTGGAGATATATATAAAATTTCTTTTTGAAAACACTACCTGAAGTTAAGTCCCCCTGCTTCTAGTGATGTCATTACATGGTAAGTACTGACTTTTTTCAGTGGTTAAATATCATGAGTAGTGTACTGCAACACACTAACCCTGTGCCTGAAAGGTCAGGAACAAGGAGCGTCTCCCAGACACAAGCTTGAAGACCTGATAGAGAGAACATTCACTATTCCCACTATCCCATCAGACTGAAGTTTATGCTCCACAATCAAAATAAAGTGCTTTGGTCTGAGGTGGGCTTTTTTTCCCCCTTTTTGCCTGAGTGGGGACAAATGGAGAAGGTGGGACAACTAAACCCAGCTACGGGCACAAAAAGCACTGATTTATTGAACATTGCGAGACAATCAAATCAGATTAATCAAGATCAGTAACCAGAAAAAAAAAATTATCTTTTTCCCCCCTATTTCAAGGAACATGCCATATACTTTCCTACTTCAGTTTAAGCAAAACTAAATGCAAAATACACATTTAGACATCCAAAAGTTAATGTCAGGAAAAAACAAAGCTTTATGGTTCCACTCAAAAAGTTAATTTAGTCACATAATTTACTGACAGACATTTGGCACTTAAGGCTGTGAACAAGATTCAGACGAGCGTGAGGTTGCCAATATCAAATTATCTGAAGATGAAAACTCACATTTCTTGCCACTTTGGAATCAAGCACAGGATTTAATTGCTGAATGCAACAATTCATTATATTTTAATCGGGGGGAGGGAGGGTGCAGAAAGAAGAGAATCTTAAACAAGAAACACAGATGAGTTTCTGGAGAGCTGCAGAATTGTAAAAATCCAAATAATGTAGTCCAGGATCTAAACAGCAGGACTAGGTAACAGAAAAGGACTCAGTTGAAAGCCAGTAAAGTTGTGTAGAAATACCCATGTACTCAATACCCTCCTTAAAACAATGTCACAGCTCAGCTCAGTTTAAGCCTCAAAGGCTTATAGGTACCATCTCACCATCCTCCACACATACAAAACCAGAAGAACGACTTTCATATCTTCCATTCTTTTAGCTCATCATGAAGGACCGTGTTCCCTAATGGTCCAGTGGGACCAAATGGCAATGGCTTATCTACAGTTTGAGGTTCACTGAGCTGCAACCCACAGCCTGGACGACCTGGTGATAGGCGTAGTGAAAGCAGTAAGCAAGCCAGCAGCATTTGAAACCTTATTGCACAGAGGCAGCAGAGTGAAGAGGTTTTGCCCCTTGGTTACTTTTTTTTTTTTTTAGCACTGCATTTTAGCAACATTTCAAGAACACCTCAGTGCTCTTCTTCTGTACAACAACAGGTTTTTCCCCCATCATTTCAGCAACAAGTACATACCCAGAGAGCACAAGGTAAGTATTTGTATTTTGTGAAACTGGTAGGAATCTCCTCCAGAAACACAACCATACTTTCCCATTCAATTGAGATTCTTATGGTCTACAAAACAGAACAGGTAAGCATTGGGTCCTATTGCTTCTGGATGCTAACACGTTCCTCCAAGAGCCATGGGGCGAAAGCATCATTTAGTTTACTGCTCTGAAACCCTTTTCGGAGAACTTATCCTTATGCCAACACCATTTTGGAGAAGAAAATTCACTGAAAAAACAAATGGGATATTTGCTCACATCTCAGAAACTTCACATTTCATCTCTCCATCTGCCTTCAGGCTCAGGTAGGGCACAGGCAATATGAGGCTTTCCTGACAAATGCTCAAGTTTTCAGACAATAATCAGATTTCCTTGCTGATCTCCTCTTTATAGCTGAGCACTGAAACTATATTGCTTCCTCCTCCTTTAAAAAGTTCCAGAAACCAGTATGAAAGACCACCGCTTCTAGAATTTTATTTCTTCATTTCAGGCTGTCTTTGGTATTTTCTTTTTTTTCATGCTGTAATAAAAAAATGATGAGTGACGCAACTGTGAAAATAGTAACACAACATCTAGCTGCAAATGTCTTTTCTCAAGCTCACATACTTCATGGTGAGCACCCAGAATAAGATGCAATGCTCAGAGTGAATGAAATCTGCACAGGTAAAAACTGTTCAGTCTAAACATGGTGGTGCTGGCAGATTGCTTGGGCAATTTGGCAAATTACACTAATTGTGAAACCACAACAATATTCCTTTTCCTTTTTCTCAGGAACAAGGAGCAGCAACTCATAATTTGCTTTGAAACCAAGGATGAAGTTTAAGACCGATTTATTATTATAAGGAACTTACCATCCAACATACAGCAACTACTCTGCCCTACAAGCCTTACATTATTTTGGGGAGCCATAGGTTGCAAAGCTGCATTTCCCCCCATATAAATTAAAATTGATCTGGAAAGTGAAGTCCTCCAGGGTAGTTCTTGCCATGTAGTATTAGCCACAAGGAAGGTGCTACAGCAATTCTGGGAAAATACCTGTTTCCTAATGTCCTTTTTTTGACTGAGTAAAGGTATAGAATCTACACTGGTGGGAATCCACCTTTCTAGGACATTGCTGCATACGATTTTTTAATATTTCTGGCTGACTGGGCTACTTCAACTAAGAGCTCTTAAAAATGCCTACTAAATTTTAATACTGGATTTTTTTTGTGTACACAACCGCATGCTGAAAGGGGATAATTTTTCAGAAACTGCTAAAAAGTAGTACTCAAGTTTCTTCATGTATTGCTCAGCTGCTCAGAAAGCAAACTCGTTAGCAGAATTTACCCTGACAAAGTTTCCCTCCAGAAGCATTTGCCAGAAGCAACTCATCTGTTGATAACAAAACGCTGTGAAAATTACATGAATATTCCCTATTTCTTCCTATTCTTAAAGATAATGTAAACTGCTTGCGCATATAATGTCTTACACTTGGCAAATTTTACAATATTAAATATTAGTAACTGCAGGAAACCCCAGAGTAGCTAGGAAAAAAGAAAAAAAAAACAACTTCATATTTGATTTAAAGTCATTATTTTCTCCTTTAAAAGGGAGGAAAAGCTCTTCCAACTTAACCATCTATATATACTTGACAAAATAATTTTGAAACTCTATAAATCTATTTGGAATGACAAAATGACAATCCTATGCAAGAATTAGTTTAGTGAATTCAAACAACTCTGAACGACGCCTTCTGGTTCACTTTAGAAATGAAAGTGTTATAGCTGTCAATAGAAGTTGAACTATTTTCTTTTTCAACATATAGCACAAGTCTCCATCATTTAATCATTCCAAGTGCTTACGATCAGAAAAGTAAGGCAAGCTGCAAGGTCTGCATTACTATAAACACTCCAATGACCTCTCATACTCCATGGCACAGTGAGAACTCAATTTCACATTAATAAACCCTAACACCAAACTGTTAGAAACTCAAAAGACACCAGGTATTACAACTTACATAAATTACAGCCAAGATCAAATGGCCCGTACAAGCAATTGTACAGTGATAAAGCCTAAGTGGATGATATTTAAACAGATATTTGATTTACTGCAGAATTTTATATCATGCTAGAATTCAAATGAGAATTTACAAGTCCAGAGGAAAGAAATCCCTGTCCCATGCAAACTACTGTTTGCAGCACTGTTTCAGAAGAGCTTAATTTTATAACTTTAAGAAAGAAATTCTTCCCTCTGATATTCTCAGGACACAGTCTTAGAAGCCAGACTATAAAACCTGACATTTAAAAAGAGAATGAACACGCTACTTCTTCATGCCCAGGCAGGAAATAACATCCTCAGTCTTCTGTGAGCTAAGTCTCATGAACCAAATTTTGCAATATAATACAGCTTGCTGTGGTTTTCTTTCATTAAAAAAATCTCCCAAAACAAAACAAACAAAAAAAACCCCCTCTGATGCTAATTTTGAGGGTATATTTCTCAAGTTCTTTAGAGATGTATAAATTGCGAAGACTGTAGAACAGACAGCACCACCTCTTATTAATGCAGAAACATAACTAGTTAACATTAATCTGTTTTCCATTAGAAATAACCTGCTTTTTGAACTCAAGTTTGAGTCACCTCACCACAGTACTCCTGGCCAGCTCTTCCACAATTCCTCAAAACAGTCCTGGTTTTCCTAGCTAAGAAAATTTGCAGAATGAAAAAGATGTATAGATAAAATAAGAGGTGAATTCAGAGAGGAAGAACCATGCAGATTCACATTCTTGAACCAAACTAACACCTGAACAGATTATAAATTGTTCCCCTGAGACCACACAACCCTCTTATTCCCTGGCAGTGAGCAACTATAGATAATTCTGCGTGAAAAAAAAACAACGACAAAACAACAAAATCCATCAAGGAAAAGATTTATCAAAGGAAAAAAATTGCAGGCTTCCAATGTGATCCAGGTAAACCTCTTGGCCAATAGTTGCAGCAGCAGTAATTGTTCTAAATCTATCAATAAAGCTAAGCTGCTCCTTCATTGACTGCAAACACCAATTTCTTTCATGGAAGATTATAAGTTGATGTTCATGGTTTCACTACCACCATTAGGGTGATAAACAGTTTAAACTACATCAGGATCTGACATGTAGATCAATTCTGGGTCCATAAAGAATCTACACAAGAGGTTCCTGGACAGGGATTTACTGCCCTCAGTTTTTATTCTCTCTTGCTGCAAAAACTACTTCTATCAGTACTTACAAGACTAAGGAAAAAAAAAGTAAAAAGAATTAATTTTTCATGCGTTGCTGGAACAACCTTTTTAAATTTCTGAGTTTTTAAGGCAAATATGCTATTGCATTTAAAATTATGCTGAACAGCAGGTGGTATTTAGCTAAATAGTGAGCCACTTATATGACCTGCTCACTATCAAGCAGACAGCAATTTGAAACACTGAACTAAGCTGTCGAGATTTTCTCCGAGGGCAGTCACAGGCTTCATGTTACCAGTGCCAAATTATATTAGACATTTAATTTTAAACCTCAGGTACTTAAATGTAAAACCTTACAACAGTAATAGTCATAAAGCAGTGGGGCATTCCATTTCAGAGAATGGATTTTTCTATTTTTCCCCTTTAATTTAACCAGCACCTCCTGTTTTGTGGCTCTGCCCACTACAAAGTAATTTATCTAATTAGGAGATGTTCACAGCTGCTTGAAAGACAGAAGCCCCAGGAAACCAAAGGTCTGGTTTGGAAGACTTTGAAAAGTTCTCCAGAGCCACACAAAGTATTAATTTAATGTGAAAAAAAAGGTGCAGAGAAAAATTGAATCCCAATATGTTATTTTGTCTACAATAAAACCATGTGACAATAACCAGGCATATTCTCCAGTACATTGGCATTTGAATTCCAAAAGATGCTTAGCTTCTCGCCATACCTGCTGCTTTCACAGTATTATCTTTTTATGACTAAGATTCAAAAATCTTTTAATAGGGGAAAAAACCCCTGAAATTAAAGAGAGTTTTTCATGCGTCAACTTGGCAGCATAAAGGACACATCTACGAGCTTATCGAAAGATGATACACTTATAGCAATGAATTATTCTTGAGGCTTTGTACCAGTTTTATCACTACACTTATGTTTCTGCTGACCTTTAGTTGCCTAAAACTTACCATTGGTCCAATTTTCCCCACATATTTATAAAAAGCAACCTTTTTTTTCTTTTTTAATTAAATTAGAACCTCTACAAGAAATTACTCAAGTCAGGCTTATTCAGAAGTACCCAACAGTCACATGTGTTTTTTGAATATATATTGCATAAATAATTCTAGCTGTCGTCTCTTTTGATCCAGAAGTAATCACATGTGAACTTCAAGTCAGAAAAAGGTACTGCACAGACTTGGAGTACAGAGCTCACATAGAAGCAAAGGTTCCCTTCAGAGGAACATTACGCTACAAATGCTACGTTGAGCACAGCATCAGGGACAAAAAAGTCCACAAACGCCTCAAAAACAGAGAAATCATTATGAACTAAAAGGGCAGAAACTTAGGTTATACTTCCATTTTTTCCACATAGTAATTACTTGCCACTTTTAGAAATTTGTGAATTCTGCATTTCGAAGCTTATCCTCTACCACAGCCTCAGTCATCACATCTGGCACTAAGAAGCAAGGTAATGGCATCTGCTTGCCTGTTTGTAGGTTCCCCTGTCCTCTGCACTGGTGAGGCCACAAATGGAATACTGCACCCAGTTCCAGGCTCCCCAATTCAAGAGACACAGGAAACTACTGGAGAGAGTCCAGCACAGGGCAACAAAGATGATTAAGGGACTGGAGCACCTCCCTTAGGAGGAAAGGCTGAGAGAGCTGGGACTCTTTAGCCTGGAGAAGAGAAGGCTGAGGGGAGACCTTCTTCATGCTGATAAGTATCTGAAGGCTGGGTTGAAGAAGGATGGAGCCGGGCTCTTTTCAGTGGTTCCCAGTGGCAGGACGAGGGGCAATGAGCACAAGCTGGAATGTAGGAAGTTCCATTTGAGTATGAGAAAAAAATTCTTTATGGTGAGGGTGCCAGAGCCCTGGAACAGGCTGCCCAGGGAGGTTGTGGAGTCCCCTTCTCTGGAGACTTCAAGACCTGCCTGGATGCAGTTCTGAGTAATGTGCTCCAGGCAATCCTGCTTTAGCAGGGGAGTTGGACTAGATGATCTGCAGAGGTCTCTTCCAACTCTGATAATTCCATGATTCTGTATGCCAGGTGTCAAACACACCTCCTAGTGCAAATAGTATTTTCCAACTTTCCTTTGAAGAGCTAAACATAAGAGAAGGGCTCAAAAAGACAAAACTTTGATACAACATTTTAACAGGAAAATAGAATTGGGGTGAATTAAAATGACAAAGCAGCTTGGGAAAAAAAAAAGAACAATGCATCATCTTAATCATGAAAACAGTTCAGTCTAAAGGAATCCATGGAGGGCAATACTGATTGCCCTAAAAAACTAACTAGTTTCCAAAGGTGAATTGTGTTGACACAGAAGAGAAGTGCTGAAGCATTTCATCATGCTGTTCAGCAGTATCCCTGGCTATCACCAAGGCTGGAAATAAAAAGGATGCTTGCTTTAAAAAATTCTTGGTCAAAATCTGTACCATTTCGATGCAAATATCATGCTCCTGAAGATGCTACCCAGAAGTTTAGAGCTCCAGAAATGCATGTGCTTCAGAAACTACAAACTTGAGAATTTATGCCACCCAGAGCCAAGCTGACCAAGATTTTAAGTTCTCTGTTCTTATAAGGGGGCACTGAAAAGCTGTCCAAAGTTTCTAAAAACCCCAGAGATAGTAGCAGGGCTATAGTCAATTCAAACTTTATACAGATACCTACGTACACAGAGGGACATATGGGACATGTTTTCGTACTCCTATAATTCTCCCTAGTTTAGTCATAGCTATCAGAAACAGCAGTCCTCCCCCCTTCTCCTGTCCTATTCAAATTTCTCCCTGTTATCCATATGCTCATTTTCTTCTCAGTTTTTTCTTCTTTCACACACTCAGCTGTCATTTTCCCCACTGCTGCATGAACTTTCCATGTTTTTTCCAACTGCCCATTAAACCCCATGCTCCCAACACGTGTTTCGCTAGTATGAACCATCTCTGCAGCACACCACAACAGAACCAGCCAAATCCCTACCCACCCACTACAGCTCCTCCAAGGATGCTCTCATTTGCCTAGGCAGCAGGTCAGCTACAGGTGAACCGCATTATAGCTCTGTTCCCAGGCACTCTATTGAGGCCAGATGCACCATTTTGTTACCAAATATCATACATACCCTTTAAAAACAACTACCGGTTTCACTGTTACAATCTGGTCATCGCAAAACATCATCTGGAATAGCATTTGTTCCTTCTAGTACTGTTAAACACTCCACAGAGAAAACACTACAACTATGCCAGCAGTGTGCATGTGTTAAAGCAAGAGCACAGCTGAGAAAGGACATACTTGTGAAAAGGTGTGAAGGATAATTTACCACTAATAACTACTACACACAGTAAGGAAATAAGAATATCGAGTGAACAACCTACATTACATACCTGAAACTGAAATTAAGCAGTATTAAAATTACATTAGCTCTGCCTGCTGGAAAAGGACTGTATGGATCTGTTCCTGTTTATCTACTTGCTCCGTTTTCTCAATTTCTTCCATTACTGGAAGTTTTGCCTCCCACAGAGTATCTGGGTGAATATCAGGTCTTTTTTTTTAATCTTCTCTTTTTAAAAAAGCAAACCACCAAACTCCCCCTTCACCCCAAAGCAGATAACCCCTCCCAGCTCCAGGTTTCTTACCACTGCTAATGCCAGAGTTTGCAATGACTGTTGCCTCACTCCACTGATCTGCACTGGAGACTGAGTAAGAGCGCTGATGCATACCATCCGGACGACTGTTGAAGGAGACTAGACTGATCCCACTTGCCATCTGAGACACAGATGTGCTAGTAGTCACGTTCCCTAGACATAAATGGAAAACAAATTGTGTCAATAGAGAAGAAAAAGTTGATTTACATGAAGATGGATGGGTGCATCTTTACAGGGCAGAAAATGAGATTACTCAACCAACACAAAAAACACCGCAGCCTTCCCTGAAACTCTGAAGACAACACACCAAGTATTTCAGTAGGCTACTCAAATTCAGCTAGGAACCTCTGACAAGAGCCTAAATTTTCAAGATGTCAGCTCATTCTGTTTGTTCACCTTCTGGAAAGCTCTATCTTCTACTACCCTGCTACCAGTCACATTCTGTAAAGGTTCTCCACTTGTTACAGGTAGAGCATGAAAGACAAACTGTGCGCAGAAAATAAACTTATTCCTGAAAACTGCTGTTTACACAAGCAACTAAGACGAGACAACTAAGCCAACTTAAAAAGTTCAAAACAATCTACCTCTAAATAATATTTCACATAAGTATGTCCCCCAAGAACATAGTGAGGTCAAGTACACAGTGATGGGGAGGAAAATAGCTACCAGCATTGTGTGACCAAGCAAAAAACTTACTGAATTTTTAAATCTTAAAACAATACCATGACACAAAGCACACACTAGAGGCTTACTCCATTGACTGCAAATATCATTCTTGTGCCTCATCCCACAGGAACACACCCTTCACAACTCTAACTGAAGGTCTACAACACAAAAGCCGAGATACAAAGAATAGCCAGTAAGCACTAGAAATAATTTTGCATTTTCATGATCATTGAGGTCTAGGACAATAAAATGCTGGGAGGCGCATGTGCGGAGGAGGAACAGGGACAGGTTTCTCACCATAAAATAGGAGAAGCGTGATCTGGTTGAATAAATTTTGGAGTCAAAACAATTAACACCTTTCCAGAAGCTCAGGTTTTTCATGGTCTCACTAACTTAATATGGGCCAAAGGGTGCTGTATAGTTTTGATTTCTGAGCACATTTCACTCCGTACCTAGCACAGGACTTGCATATTATAAGGATACAAATATTTCACAATGCTATCTTAATTCCTCGTGGCAGGCTTTCAAAAGGTACCCCACAGTTTTTCTACGAATTTAAGAATACTCTTTAAAAACACATGTAAAAGGAAAGAGACATAATTTTATAAAATACCCTAAGACTTTGCATTTCTATTCTACCTTCTACTGATGAGTTCAGAAAAATTAATGAATTAATTTTCAATGCTCCTGTGAGGTTGTTAATTATCTGCTATCATTTTCCCCATTTTTCAGAGGTTAAATGACCCAGGGCCACAAAGGAAGATTGTGGCAGACTTGAAAATAAAACCCACATCTCCTGACTCCCAGTTCTATCATTATGTCTTTTCCCAGAGCAGCCTTTGGGAAGACAGCAGAGCTTAGTGAACTACTTTGTGTTTACTAGAGTTGGCATAATTGTCCCTTTCTCTCCTCCCCTTTCCCAAGACAAAATCTCATCTTTAGTTCTTAACACAGATCCATCACTACAGTATCTGTCCACCTGAACCTCGAATGCACTTACTCAGTCTCAAGAACTTCTGTTTGGCAATCTCAACTTTGTAGACAAGAAATACATACAGAAAAAACTAATGTGTGCAATTATGCAAAGTCTAAGGTGGATTTTGGAACTATGTTGGGGCCTCCCAAGGCACTGCTTTAGCAACTGGCACATAATTCCTCTCTTTTGTCCAAAAGGATTCCATAGAGCAGAACCGTTGAAAAAAAATATGCCTCAAACAATTGATCCTCTTCCTCTTGTGTGCTTGACCCCACCAGCTGAGAGCAATTTGCTAGCACCAGCGGTTTAGCACCTTCTAAAGGCATTTACCAAAGAAATGTTCAGCAAAGAAATCTGGCCTGCAGAAACAAAGGTACAAAGCAGAGGTTCAAGTTATAGCTCAGTACCTTAAAGTCACAATAGAAAATGGAAACACTGTGTAATGGTACATATTTTGAGGTCTCATAAGAAATACTTTCTTCTAAGTGAATTTCTATGATGCTGTTGATGACTTTGAAATAGCAGCGGGGGTTTCCTCTGGTTTTCACAATCCAGAAAAACTATGAACATTAACTAATTATTTTAATGATACAACAAATTAAAAGGAGTGGCTGACATGAATTGAACTTGAGCTCAAGTGGACTCTAGAACCTTGGAGATTTAGGCCAACATAGACACCATGTGGTTCAATAAGAAATCCCAACCTCTGCTCCTGGGGCAGTGTAGTAGCGAAGGCTGGGGACCAGTCAGTTGGGTAGCAGCACTGCCGTGAGGAACACATATGTCAACAAATGGATGCCAGAATGTGCATTAACACTGTATTCAACACAAACTACAAGCTGAGCACACCAGGATGGACATCTGAAACGCTGTACTTGGTTCTGGATGCCCAACTTCAAAAGGACTGTCAGGAAATTGAAAGAGAGCTAGCAAAGAACTGCCAAGACAGCCAAAGGTCTGATACACATGGCCCACGAGGGCCAAGGAAGCTGGGCTGGTTTAGAACAGGAGGATAACGCCTGATTCAATACCTGCTGACAGCTATGGGAAGGACACTGTAAGACGGTGAGCCAAAAGCTGTTTAGTTGTGGATGATATAAACCAGCAGCAGCAGTACAGCTTGGAAAGCTCATAGGCAGTGCTGCAACAGACTACCAAAAGCCAGGGGATCTCCATCCTCCCAAATGTCAAAGCTCAGCTACACAAAGACACAGCTGAACTTACCCAGCACTGGTGACAGTCCTGCTTCTTCAAGCAGAAGGATGGCACAGGTGATTTCCAGAGGTCCCATTCAAACATTTCCTGGGGTCTCTGAATTACTAAACAGGCTTTTTCTTTTTTCTTCCATCCCAAAACAAAACAAGACAACCTTTCTGAGCTCAGAAGCTACTTTGTATTCCCATTTGATTCAAATTATTTTTGACAATTTGCACCTTGATACATCTCAGGCAGCAAAATGGCTGCAGTTCCTTTGCAACAATACTTGCCGCCAAAGTATAAGAGATACCTAGAGGTACTTGAAATTTTTATTGTTTTTAAAAGAACTTACAGAAAAGTTATCAGCTTTTTTCTGGTCGTTTCTGATTTTGGTTTTTAGCCTGTAACTTTGCAAATGAGTGTACCAAATCAAACTTACAGATGACAGTTACAAGCCAGATTAATCCAAATTATTGGGTTTGCTTTGCTTGTGCAGTAACATCTTCTTGGGCACCCTGAGAACATTAGCAGTAAACGGCTTTGGAAACATTTTCTCACAAGCATCTAGCCTCGCCAGACTTGAGAGCAATGTCACAAAAGTGTACTTTTAGCCTGTAGCCATTTTTCGCATTGCGCCTAGTAAAATGGGAAGCTATATGTGATGAATTCCTGCAACAGCATCTTTGTAACAAAGATCATGAAGGAGAAAACTGGTACATGAAAGCCAAGGTAGAGCGTTTCCTAAGTGAGATGGGAAGCTGGAAATAATTACTGGACCTCTTCGCCTGGATGACCCAGCCCCTTTACTCTGTACCGGGTGGCTGAGCCGCAGAGAGCTGCAATAATTGTAGGTTGACATCTTCTACCTAGTTCACAAATTTTTGAACAAAGGTGACCAGTCACCTCATAACCACGATGCAAAAATCAAAAAAATTTAACAGGATATCCAGCACAGTATCAAGAGTTCAACATCATCATGTCAGCAGCAAAAGCTTTATGTTCACCTTAGTGCCATTCTCCTGAAATCCATACCTCATCTTATGGCTTTAGCCTGTTGAGGAAGTGACTCACTCTGCAAATCAAATAGGATTTTTTCTTTCACTTCTGAAAGGCATTCACATTTCTGAAAGGCATGGGCTGCTAGCAACAAACAGGTGCCAAGTCCTATCAGGTAATATTTTACTGAGAAGTGATGCAACACAGCTCACCTCTGTCTTTTCTATTACAATAGTCTGACAATTCTGCTACCTTTAACCCTTTTGGTAACATTTATTCAAGGTTAAATTCCACTTTCTTCGTGTGTTGTAAGATTTTCATGATATATCAGACCGTGCAAGCCAGAACTCATGTGTAGATATCAGAAGGGCTGGACTACAGAAAACATTGTGCCCTTTCCTTTCCCCCTCCTGAATGTGTCCCACTCAGCACAAGCGTGTTACTTACAACCTTATTTAAAAAATCGTTATTTCCCAACTCATTGCTAATTTTTCCACTTCTCAGTCTAATCGCAGCATGCCCAGGAAATATATTCCATCACCCCAGCAGGCACTAATACTGTCACAGCAAAACAAGGACCACTGGAAGTCAGCTGCTGTTCTTGCACACTGTATGCTGCATAAAGTTTCTACAAGACAGTCCTGTGTTTCTCCCCACTTATAACAGGCAAACCCCAATCCAGACCTCAACAGAACAACTGTACTTTATTTTCACTCAAGGATAAAGCCTCAACAGCAGAAATCATCTCAGCTTTTAGCAGACAAGCAACAGACAGTTAAAAAGAGGAGACCAGCAATACTTGCAGAAAAGTAAACCCTGCATTTTGGGTTAGGCATATAAAGCCTTTACGTCAAGCTCTTACAAGCAATGCCAGGACACATTCTGCATCTGCTGTCTCCCCTATCTGTACATGTACACAAACACATGTGAATATAGCTAATATGTATACAGACAGATCTATATCTCAATATTAACATGAAACCCATGGTCAGCTACCTGGCCCATTCTGGAGCTGTGAAAGAGTGCCTCTTCAAATACATCATATATGCATCAGCTGGTTGCTTAAGTTGATTAGCAGGGGGCAGTTAAATTACTATGCTAATCCATGTATTCTCAGCACTGTTTCCTTGATATGGATATGTGTATATGCTTACTGGGAAGCCTTGATTAGTTCAAGCTTCAATGTGTCAAAGCCTCCAGATTCCTTCCAAAGAATAATTTTAGCTGCACTCACATCCCTAAAGCGTGGGAGCTGATTTGAAAAGGTACTTACCTCTACCATATGCTATTTTTCTTTAAACAATTTGCATTTCAAAGTGAATATGGCATTTATATTTGAATGAATATCAGTATGTTGCCAGAACTGGTCTCAAATGAGGAAAAAAAGATGCTGGTCTCCTATTGAACAAAAATGTTTTCATCTACCAAAGAAGCATCAAAGGAAGAGTTCCTCTTTCTAGCTCTAGACAGCTTTATTAAAACTATCTTTTCTGCTATTATAAAATACCCTGTTATGATCGCACTTACAAAATGTTCAAACAATTAAGCTCTACAAAACCCATTCAAATTAAGATTCAAGGTAATTTCCAGGTTTGGTCAACGCTCAGCAGACGAGCCTTTGAGAAAAGTAAGCACGCTCACACTAAGTCAAATTTATATAGCCATCTATTCAGTGTAAATAGCCACCAACAGCAAAGAGCAGGTAAAAGGCAAGAGACTCAGCATAAGAGGAATTAAGCAGAAAAGTGCATGCCCGTGTATACGTATGTATGCATTAAGAGGCTGACAGAAACAGACACACTGCGGGCAGAACATGTCTCTATCTGCTGTCCACAGAGGGACTCTCTGCTCATCATACACAGTTGTTTCAGATTTACAAAACAATAAACCATAAATGCAATATCACATCACAATACTTGAAACATTATGAAAATAACAAAGGTTTATACAAACACGGGACCATATAAGATACTGAGTGCGCATTGAGTCAGTAAAACCAAAAAGAGAAAAAAATCTCGGTATTACACAAGTGTTAATAAAATTTGCAACAAAGTGCAACATAAGCATTATTTTACACTTATGCAGTAAACTGTCCAACCAAAAAAAAAACAAAACTATTCAGGGTTTTTGTCATGTTACTCTTGTAACAGAACAGGACAGCATTTTAGGAATTCCTCTTTTGCTTTATTTTAACTTAATGAAAATCATTTAGTGAATCCTTACTGGGCAGAACAGGTTATTTTAGTAGACACATCACTTTAACATGAGGCTTCACCAGCAATGCTACCCATTAATTACAAATGCAGAATGAATATATTTCACAATTATACCCTAAAGCATGCGATACAAGTGACTTAAATACATGCAGATGGTCTCCTTTTCCTGCTGCAGAGACATTTGTGACTTCTCCCAAACAAATCAGTTACAGGAAGTTTTATATTCACGAGTACAACTAATATACTCTTGAATTTATGAGACAACCAGACATTGCAAGAGTCGTGAAGCAGAACTATATTTTTCCATGAAATAGCAGCGTATGACACCTGCAGAGAATGGCTGCACAGAAGCAGAGAGAGATCGAATCAGATGAACTACAGCCTACCGCTATGTTTTCACCATGGTCGTGTTTTATTTGTGTTATGCTCTTCATGTTCACGACAAGTTTCTCTTCCAAAAAAAGAAATAAACCTCTTAAGGCCAGAGGGCTGCGCTCACCAGCTGTTAGAACTAATGAAAAATGCATTAGAGTTGTGGGTCAGGAAATACTGACTCTTGATATCAGAGGGTTAATTGTTTCAAATCATGTTGGGTCAATTTTCGTTGCAGGAATACTGCCTATTCTTGAAATGCCCTCTAATTCAGTAAAAGGCACTGTCGAATAGATTGATTTTGGTCACCCATTCAAAACCCATACCCAACACTGTTCCCTTAAGTTTCTTCAGGCATTAGTGTGCAAAAGGAAAGTGAGAGAGGCTACTTTGTCATCTGCAAGATGATGAAAAGCATTCCCTTCCTTGTCCTTCAATTCTGCATTACATTTATGAATTGATTCCCAGAGTTGGGAAGAAATCTTCCCAATGAACGAAACCTTCCTAATAGGGGGCTGACCATCCAAGTAGTGCCACTTTCTGCCTTCTGCTTTACCAGTATGAATCTTGGGGTAACTCCTGCTTTAGCTGTGGAAAATTTTGGAATGGCTCTTCTGGGTCCCAGCATCCATTTCTTACAGATGCATTCTCAGTGCCAACTCTGAAGATCATGCCCCACCTTGAAATCTGGAGAAACTGCTACTTACGTTTTCTTGCCTCTCCAATTGAGTAATGTCTGCATAGGAAAGGAAGGGATTGCCCAAGTGTCAGGGTGCTTACTGTCTGGCCATGTTGTCAGGAAGATCAGCTATGGGACCAGGACAGGAGATCTCCAACTTCCACAACCAAGTTCTTGAGTGGTTTTATTAATGGTGGAAATCCCCTACTAAAGTATTGCTATGGATTCTGTTTTGATCTGACAGCAGGGTGCAAACAGCACATAATATCTGCCTTGGGCTTATCAGGGACCTAAGTAACTTGGAGTTACTTGTACCTGGAACAAGAAAGAGTGAGATGGCAGCATCTTTCCAAACACACCGGTTCCAGCATTGAGACAATCACTTTCAATACTGCAGCAGATGACTTGCTTTAGGTTTAACTTGTTTTTATGATATTCTTCTGAAACGCTTATTATCTGAACAAATTTTGCGAAGATAAGCAGCTATTAATACACGACATTCCCTTCTCAGCCTGGCAGGGCAGGCTCTGAAAACCAGGCTTGTTCAGTAGTTTACAAACTCAAAAGGGTCAATACTCATGAACAACCAAAGCAATGCCAAGAAATAACCTGATGGTGAAGGACATGGTGCTGGGAGCAAAAGAAGAAATGTTAACATTTTCAGAGCATGTCAAACCACACAGCAAGTGTGGAGGAAAATTAAGTCATCAGAGGAAACATCTCTTCTAAAAGAAAGTTAAACCCAAGATCTTCACCAAGGGCTAAAGATCTCAGACGATTTATTCTGCTGAGATCAAAGGAAAGCATCCTTTCCCAGTATGCATATTACTGTTTTCTTCCAGTAGTTTTAACAAATAATAGCAATAAATAAGGTACCCTTCACTTTCTGGTCAAGTCCTGATTGAGGTCACCTGCTTGTCAAGGCACTGCATCTTTAAGACCCAGAGGTGACCATCTTATACCAGCAAATACTCTACTTTGTATTCTTGTTGGCTGTGAATCCCTCTTAACAATGGCGAATTTAGCTTTGCAAAAAAATAACTGCACAAAATCAACTAATTCTATGGTATTATGCTGCTCGCGTGTCAAGTAATCCATGTGTAGGGGCCTGAGGCAAAGGATATAAAATGCTTCCTAATCCCTTTGTCTGTGGAAGTTATTAATAATGGAATTGAAAGGGTGTGAGGGGGTGTGCGTGTGTCTCACCTGTGCACTGGATGATCCACATCAAACCCAGTTTAAGACTAACCAAGGTAACTATGGGAGCACTCCACAAGCCTACAAACCTCCCCAAACCCTGTAAGCTGCAACCACAGCCTCTTCAGGATGGGGAAGGATGACTACCAGCATTCAAATATCCTCCGGACTCTTAAGAAAATGGAACAAAGAAACTTTATTTTTGAAAAAGAGACAATAGATACGAAAATGAGATGACTTTTTTTTTTTAATAGCTATTGCCACTGTAACAGCAGCTAAGTGAATGCATGTCTGCAGTGTGAGCAGTTTTGATAAACAGCCTCTGCGGGCCACACAACGGGGATAATGTATCCTTAAGTACTGCCAATGAGCTGCCATTCTGCACAGCCAATTACTTCTGTGCGTCTGTCACTCAAAGGAAAAATGACTGAGCCCATTAGATCAAACCTTTGTCACTGTTCCTAATGCACTCTTAGGCCTCATTAATCTGAGGGAGCAGCAACACAGCCGCCGGTGCCTCATTGCCTCCCCCACAACAGGCCCACGTGAATCTTCTCATCTCTCCCCCAAGTGCACCACGTTAATCAAGCTCTCCTTATTACCCCGGTCCCTGTCACGGCGGAGAGCGCTCTCTCTCTTAAATGCTCTCATTATGGT
>VZRU01021339.1:237854-331852 GCA_013398155.1 Pedionomus torquatus | reverse complement strand
CAGAGAAAGAGAAGAGGAAAAAGCAAGTCCGATCACATTAATATTCATGACAATAATTAGTATTCTAGGTCACTGAATATTCATGCTATTAGTTTGGTTTTTTATGGGTTTGCTGGATGTCCTGATTGCTGGAGTGTGGAGGAAAACAGCATGGTTGGGACTTTAGATGTCAACGGCAGTTCAATACTCAAAACACATTTGTGAATTTTTTTCCCTTTTGGTAGATCAGCTTCAACCCTCCTGATGGCTTTCATATTTTAAAATCACTGGGGGAAAAAGAACAAGCAATTTTGTAAAGGTCTTAACATCCAACGGGTTAGTACTACAACGTGTAACCATCAAAACTCAGTAAGATTGCATTGGGTCGACAAGACAGATCTGTGATTTTATTCAGGATACGGCGCAACGCAGGCATGAAAATCAGCCAGAGTGAAACAGGCACAGGCTGAGCATCAACGACAGCATCTTGTCTGTCATCCATGGTCATCTGCCTGAAGCTTCACAACCACATATCTATCCTTTATCTACCTAATCATCATTAGAGACAGGCACCATTTGCCCCCTGTAAGACAGTTCATTGTTTCCTTCTTTCCCTAAAGAGAAAAAGCTAAGCAAACTTAAGCAAATGCAGGGGTTTTATCAAGTATTTATTTCATTAGCACTAGTACTTGCCTTGCTCTTTTCCCTAATGTTAAGGAAAATAAGGTACTAACAGTGAAAGTTTATTTCTCTCTCGTTCTGGAATGGGCCAAAGGAACTGGAGAAGACTACCTTGAGGGATCCCCCTCTAGTGGGATGAAAGGGAAATCTCCGGTGCACTTATTATTGGGCTTTTTTCCCTTTGAAATGAGCAAACTGACAACTTCTTTCATTTGCTACAGCTGTATATCACTGAACTAACAGCAAACCCATCCAAATGGAAAATTGACTTGGGTGATTAATGACAAAACTAAGTCACAAACTTGCATTTGTGATCTACGGCAAAACTGTAAAACTCACGCTCAAGTTGAAGCATAGAAAATGTTTCATGCTAAGTCAGGTCATCTTGTGTACCACATTAGGCTACAAAATCAGCAGCAAATAACTACCAACTACCAACCTCTGGCCTTGTGGGAACTCCACCAGATAAAATACGGCATTGTCAAGTCACACACTGCTCCAGTACACAACCTCAGTTGTACAAGGAAGGAGTTCAGAGCACATTCAAGAATTCAGGACTCAGTTCCACATTTACTTGCAAGGCTACTCAAAGTCTATAGGTTCTGGAGCAATCACATACGCTAGCAAGCTCTTGGCTTGATATATGTTTTTACTGATTGTCAGCCTGATCAGAACACCTGAATCCTGACAGTAATCCCCGATGAAAAAAAGATTATTACATGATCTACAAATATACCATTGAATTCAGTACAGTTTGGGTCAAGACTTGAATTTACAACACATGACAATAGAGCAGTGATGCCATCCATGGTTTTCCATCATGCCTCCCCTCCTGCAGATAGAACGTCACACTTCAGAGCGTTCTGGCTCTCAGTATCAGACTCAGCAGCTATTAATTCAGATACTGTGGAAAACAGCTACCCAACATGACAGTAGGGCTGTAGATGTAAGTTAGGCTTAAAAGGTAAAAAGTAAATAAATGTGATGGTTAAAGAACAGGATTATTTGACAGTACTAGCATCTAAAGACACCATGTCAGAAATCTTACTTCAAAAGTAGATCAGTCTAACTGAAACATCATTTCTCTACCTTTCAAAAAGAAAAGTCTGGAAGGCAGTCTATTCCAACTCAACCTCATTCCAAGCATTTCAGTGTAAAATAAGATTACTTAATGGCCACTGTGTTGATTTGATAGGTGATCACAATTAATAACAGATAGAAACCCCACATTTATTAAAATGTGAAGACGCTATCCTTATAATATGTCCGAAGTGTCACAAAGAGTTAGCGGGTAACAACCTTTAGCATACTTAACGATGCCTATGTAGCTAGCACATTTTAGGATACTTCACATACTGTACAGTCACTATTGTAAAGTAAATTTAATAGCACCAAATTATTCAAATGAAGTGTTAATCAGGAAACAATTTCGCTCTACACCATAAGCTATTTTTAGATGTGAACTTTCTACATCAGTGGCTCTTGTTGCAGTTCAGGCTTTGGGTTGTTTGTAGAGGAGAAGAAATAAACAAATCCTGGGAAAGACTTCAGGAATAAGTTCACCTTCAGGTCGCCAACTCAAATCCAAGCCAATATGCTACCAAGTATTAAAGTTGAAACTGGGTAAGTTCACAAGTTACCCTTTGCTGAAGTACTTCCAACTGAGACACATCAACAGAATGATGTTCACTCTCACATTAATCTAACTTAAATTTATGATACTTAAGCATCATTCAACAACTTTGAAGTAATACAAAAATAACATAATTTCAGATTAAAAAAACGGACTTCTGTTTCCCCCAACTCAGAGACTGCTATCAAGTTAGCATACAAGTATTAGCACCCTTCATAAAGTCACAGTTAAAGATCTGTTATTTAAAGCCTTCATATAACAAAACAAAAAAACCTCCCACCCCTCTGTATTGTCTGGGAGAAGCAGCCACACAGAATCCCAGCTTTTACGGGATAAACCCTAAATTGCACCTCCAAGAAAGCCCAGATACCAGGCTTAACTTTCAAAATGTCACGGCAAAACTTCTAGCCAGAGAAACATCAACCTTTTTCCAGTCAAGAAGTTCAGGTTTGCAACAGCAGAAAAAAATCTCACCTTCTTCTCATTTGCCAGTTTTCTGACAGAGTACAGAAAATACTCCTTTCTCACACTGCTGCTTCACTTCCAGTTTGATTATTGTCCTATCATGACTATACACACCAAGGGAGAAAATCTTTTTCCCAGCTCTTGTGCCCATGTGTAAACCAAGCAGGAAAGAGTCATCTTGGGGTCTTTTTCTTCAAAAATTCTCATAGAGGTATTTTATTTTATTTCTTTTTTAAACAACTCTGAAATGGAAGCTCCCATGAAGGACTGAAACTTGGCTTTTGTTGTTAAGATGATTATTTCCCAGAGATATCTCTTTCCAGATGTTTGGGATGTAAACACATTTACAGATGCCTCATAGGCCATGGTGGGAATTAGAAGAGAAGCTGAATGAAGCTTTGAGCTCCCTTATAGATGAAGTATAACGTCTTTTAGCAGCAACATTGCCTTGAAGAGACACAAGGTCCCAGTGGCTATCCCTGGAGAAATGAAGTGGGTGCTAAGAGATAAAAGCTATCCCAAAAGTTTCTCTTGAGAGGTGATAGCTACTACTCCTTGACCCTAAAGCAAGCTATCCCAAACCTGTCCACTTACTATCCTGGACACCTATGTTGAAGGGTACCAGCCTCTGAGATAGCATCCTCATGGCACATATTTTACAACCCACCAGTTGATAGGCAAGAGGCTTTGCCTCCTTATCAGATCAGATAATGCACTGGCAACTACCGAAAATATCAGAAATTTTCCTAAGAGACAACTATCTTTTGGGTGGTCATGAAAGAACAAATTTAAAACAGAATGCTTTAAGCTGGAAGGGACCTTAAAGGTCATCTAGTTCTAAACTGCCTTCCATGGGCAGGGACACCTGTAACATGTCAGAGGCAATCAAATGGACATCAAGTATGTGTATTTATTGGCAAAGTTGGCACTGAAATCCATATTTAAGGGACATCTTCTGAACAATGTTTAATAATAGACTAGTGATGATTTTAAATTTTCCAAATATTTGACAAAAAAAATAATAAATGTACTGACTAGTTTTTGGTTTTATGTTTGAATGAAGGTAAGTTCGGGCATTTCCAAAAACACAAGTTAGTGGAAAGTAGCTAAAATCTCAGCCAAGAAATGCTTTTAGTGGGCCTGTGTTATCAACTATGTATAAGCAAAGACTATGAATTCTATTTCCAGGGGCAATCTTAAACATGGCAATTTTAATTCAGCCACACTATTCATTTAATGTCTTCGCTTTTTCACTAAACTGTACACAATTACATAACAGCAGAAAAAAAAATGAGTCTGTTCCTGACCACATCAAACGATTATATTAAACACTGCTCTCACTTCTAAGCATGGAAAAAATTATTCCAGGTACCAAGTCTGCACTGGCAAAAAGCACAGAACAGAAAAAAACCACTGTTTTGGGCAAGAGGCAACATGTGAAGCAGTAAGAATGTTGCATGCCTAAAAATAAAAGCAACAATTGCTGATTTTTTCTGTGCTTGGTTCAAACCTCCTCCATACAGCAGGTCCATGTACAAAACCAGTGACAATTTCAGCCTTGTGATCCACCTTTTAAGCATCACTCAAGATGACAACAACATTTTGCCAGCACTAACCGAGGAAAAAAAGCTCTGAGACAGCACTACAGACTGCAAGGGATAAATTCAAAATGTTTTTAGTTGCACGTCAGACAACCACAGATATACCAGAAGTCCTCCCAACACTCCAGAAGCTGAGTTCCAAGTCCCTACAGGTCTCCCATCCATCAGAACCTGTGACTCTCTGCGTAAAATCCACTGTCAATATACTTGACCACATGAAAGTTCAGACTAACAAGCCAGGCACAGCTTGTGACAGTGTATTTTTAAAAATATTCGGGGAGCATTGATATTGTAAAATCAGTCTCTGCAATGCAGCTCTTCAGTCTTATTTACTGATCAGCAGTTCCTTCTTTTGCTTGTTTTCAACTGGGAAATCACTGCTTGGATTAATCAGCTTTCTAAGCTAAAACACCCTTCTGTCCTGCTGCTGCTATCATTCTGTGCAGTAATACCCAGACAGACCTGAAATGTGGCCTTTAAGTACGAAAGATTCAACAAAGGCAACTTCTTCAGAAGAAATAACTTCTGTGCAGAAAAATCCTAAAGAGATACCATGGCTGATAATGCACTGAATGTACCAATCTGAATTTCAGAAGCAATGGCTGCAAGGGACAATACCATGGTGGGCCTGAAAGTACTTACTGTGCATGCAGCTGAGCTCATGAAATGCAACCTTATGGAGACATCTGCATCCTCACTGACCCTCCTCTCACACCAAAACCGCAGCCATCCTCTTTCTATATCCTCCGACACCTGAAGTGGGCACTGGACAACAGGTAGCGAGGTGTGAACAGGATGGCTGGCTGCCATGCAGAGCGTAAAGCTGTTCAGTCCAGCTTGTCTTTACCCGCTCACCCCAGCAAGTTATGAAGATGCTTCAAATCTGTTACGCTTCCAGCCAGCTACAGGGGTAATATAATTAAGATATCTATCCTTACTTTATCTGTGGGAAGAGTACCATGCAAGGATAAGCAGGTCAAGAACTTGCTTAAAATTAAAGGATTAGTGTAGCATCCCAACTGCATGAGAGGAGTAATGAAGGTATTCAAGTGGGTAATGATAGACAAATCAGGTAAAACTTCCCTTGGATACAACTATTTTCTACATTAGGAGGGCACCAATTATTTTAAGACTTAAAAGCACAATAGATCTCTTGAGCTGTGCTAACCAGACATCAACAGAAAAGTCTTTCAGTATTTCTAAGCAACATGACAAAGATGCCAAGAGAGGGGACAGAATTTCCAGTGATTCCCACCATGTTATTTGAAAAACGCTCCATAAAAGCGAGCTGTTTTGTAGCATTTTCACTTTCTAGCATATTTCATTTGCCTCTTTTATAACAGTTGCTGTGCAATAAAGCCTTGGGCTAGCCAGCATACATAGACAGGGGTTACCACCACTGCCAGAGAGAGCTGTCTACTGTACAGTTTCATGTAAAGAAAGCATTACATGTGCAGAGAGTCCTGAAACAAAATGAAACGTGCAATATTCATTTAAGTCATGTAAAAGTTGTTTTCCTCTGACCTGGAAATCTAAGTATATGCCAAACATGTAAATTCCATGCTATCAATTTTGTATTAGTATGTGTCTCTGAATATGTTTTCAAAACCGTACTTCCCTGGAGCAATCAGGAAATTTTTGTCTGTGTTAAAACATCTTAAAAGCAGAAATCTCTTACTTAAACAGCTTTTATTGACTCAGTCCAGCACTTTCTTCCCTAAATTATGGAATACATTGAAAAAACCGAAAACACTCCTTGCACCCAGTCATCTAAATTAAATAGCAAAATGGAAAAAACAAACCAACCATGAATAATTTTCTTCTTCAAGCTCTTCCAGTGACAACACCAGCTCTGTGCCTCTCTAGGGGTAGGTTACAACTTAAAAAAGGAGTCTGATACATCACGGTCCCCAGCCAAACTAAAATAACATTACGCACAAGATCTCCAAGGATGTCTACTCCGTGGCACCACTGTAAAGTCACAAGGCTTTTTTCCCCCCCCTTCCCCCTTTTTCAACATTGAATTCAATGAACAGCATCTGCAGCTAGAAAGAAAGTCCTTCTCCCTCTTCCTCTAATAAAGGGGATGTGCATCACAAAAACACAGGGAATCGCCTCTTGACTTGAGGCATGAGACAAAGGTTGCTATCCAAGAGAAGACTCTTGAATAGCAGGGTGACTGAGTTCCTTCTTGTGGTTGCCCATCCTACCTGTGCATTGCTTACCATGCAGGAACAAAAGTCTGCTTGGATGGTTTTGTCAGTACATGCTGAAAGTGACTAAATCATAAATGCAAAAGACATTAAGCACTTTATGGACGTCATCCCGAACATGCTGACAAAACTTCCATACCAACACTACACCATTATGAGTATTCTATAAGTTGTGCATTTTACAAGATAAATTGTCTTCAATGTTCTTCCTTAACG
This sequence comes from Pedionomus torquatus, assembly GCA_013398155.1. Classification (NCBI taxonomy): domain Eukaryota; kingdom Metazoa; phylum Chordata; class Aves; order Charadriiformes; family Pedionomidae; genus Pedionomus; species Pedionomus torquatus. Next base: position 325,064 of record VZRU01021339.1, on the reverse strand, counting down.
CAATTTTTTAAAATCCACTTAGCTGTATGGACAACTGCTTCAGAAAACAATAAACTTATTCCCTTAGAGCTCGCAAGGAGCTATAAACTACTCCCATAAATGAACTAAAATAGCTTTCTACAGAAGAGTCTTTCTGTTCGAAAGTCCAAATTATGCATCCTTCTACAGGTGGAAAGAAGTGCTGAGGATCCCACCAGGAATCTACAGAAGTCCCTCTCAAATGATACCTCTCCTGTTTTTACAAAGTTTTAGACCTAACAGATCAGTTATAAGGCAGCATCAACTCTTCACATATGTCAATGCCTGTGAAATTATGTAGGGTTTTAGCAAGTGTAAGGTAACAAATATAAAAAGATAGATATTGAAGGTTACTCAGAAACCTAGAATCTCTTGTGAAGGACAGATCAGCAGTTAGGGCATAAAATGTTACACATCAGTGGTTATTTGGATTTGTAAATTATTAATAGATGTCATTCCCATCCCAGTAGTACATGACAATTGCATACAGACACTGGAAATGCAGTCTTTCCCTTTTTTCTCCAGCATAGTATTCTCTTACCTGAATTTGGTGAGATGTGTAAACTGCTCATGTCCTTGGATAGGCCATTTGTTTTGGGACTGGAAATAGGTGCACAAGCTGACGTAGCTCGGGGTGGCCTCTTCCCAGGGACTTTCACAGTGGTTCTCAGCAAGTCAATTTCTTTCCCGTGAACGTTCTGCATATAGTCCTGATACAAGGAAAAAAGAACACAAACCCAATATCAAACAGGCAGTTCTGTAAACAATAGAACAAATGAAACTTGGTTTTATAAGACTTCTGCCCTACATCATCTGCTAGCGCTCACAATGTTGTTTTCCCCTTCCTTCCATTTTCTTGATAATCCTTTCAACACTTCTCACAACAAATACTCCCATAATTCTGGAGCTTTCTAATACATTCTCCAACTACCAGTGGATAAGAGGCAATTTACAATGTGGCTGGTTCTGAGCCACGTGCAAGAGTTCACAAGCTAGCTAGCTTTTTCCTTCCCAAACAGAAGGAAAAGACAAAACTGACTGTTCCTTATGAGCACATTTACTTATGTCTCCTCTCTGCCAGTGTTCTATGCACATATCTATTTCTACTTCCAATTTGGCTAAAATTGGTCAGCTGGCACAAAAGTTATGAAAGGACAGTGACTGGCTAAGTGTTCCGCAATTACAACATTGTTTCCTTAGAACAGGATCCTTTATCCAGCCATAAAAAAATCACAGAAGAAAAAAAAAATTATGCAAACTGTATCTGATTAGAGTAAACCCACTAAAAGCTGGAAGTCAGAACTGGAAAAGGCTTTTCCTAATTCTTGTTTGGAAAGCCTACAAAAAAAGAAATAAGCGACGAACTCGGTTGGCCATGGAAAGACAGTGAGTGGTCAGCCAACTGGAGCCAAGCCACTGCTTCCCAAGAAATCCATGAGATATTCTTCAAACTGTAAATAGTTTCTGGAAAAGCAGGCTCTTGAGAATCTGCTTTCCAGCTTCAAAGGAATCCCTGAGATTGTCTGTGGGCTTCTTCAGAGGACAACAGAAGAGCAAGTGGACACGGGTATCTTTATCAAAGGGAAACAGCAATTTTACCAGTAGACATGGTGAATGTTAAAGCCAGTACACAAAACACCAAAGTTGTCATCTCCTGGTACACATGGTTGTGGTTACTTGCATTCCAGAAAAAAATAACTGAAACTATCATGAAACAGACTTTATTTTATGAGAAGACAATCAAGGTGGGTAGCAGGGGATACCAAAACAGTGAAAAGAGGCAAGAGCACTGCACAAAAATACATCTGGGTATATGTGCCCCAGGAAGACAGCAATTTCAACTAAAGATTGGGAAAGATCGGGGCTTAAGCACAAGATCTAACTCCTTTTCAGATAGAACTTGATCAACTAATAGAGTCCTGGCTGATGCTGTTGATGTCTGCATGAGCAAAGACATATATCCCAGTTGCCCAACTGTCTAGGGCAAGATTTAGCCAGATTACAAGGTGTTACATGAAAGACTGCCACTATTTAACTAGATTGGTTCCAAATCCACTGCATACAGACCTGTGCACCACCAGAGCATTACTTTTACAAGTAAGTACCTGAATAGCCTAAAAGCATACCCAAGGTCCACATCGCTACTGCCTCAATATGGGGAGCAATCGGCTCCCTCATAAAAATCCTTGCACCTTTGCCAGTTTTTACAATACAAACTACATACTCTGCTCAAAAATCTACTACTGGGCGAGCATTCCTTTCTTCACAGCTCACACTAATCTGTGATAAAACCCCAAAACTAAGTCATCAAACCAGATTATTTTTTGATAATTATTAAGAGTAAAAAAAGGGATCTGAACAATTCATGTAGTGAGGACACAGAGCTCTGCTGCCAAAAGAAACAAGGGCAATTCATTAATAAAAATTCATTCACTAGGTGTTAGAAATGAACAAGACCATTTCATCCATAAATTATCAACTTGACGTAACTTTCTTGTTCAGTGTCAGCTCTTCACAAATTAAAATACAATAAGCAGAACATAATTGAGCATTTATTGCTTATGGGCTCTAAAGTGAAGCTTAATCAGATAGTGACTAAACCTCAGCATGTACTCTTTTTAATAGACACGTTTTATTTAATGTAAAACAACCACTGCATTCCCATTTAAATCTGAGAAGGAGATGTTTATTCCCAATTCTTCAGATAAATAACGTGTACCATTTCCCTGCTACGTCACCAACTTGTGAGACATGACAGGGTATTATTAAAGCCCTTTTAATTGAGAGTAAGTCAGGCTTAGGTGAGCTATAAACCATTTGAGAGAGTAAGTGAATGTTGGGAAACAGGAAATAAATGCACTGTAGCCATACCATTATTACACAAAAGTGCCCAAACACCGCAGATGCCACATAGGTATTAATGTCAGTTTAAATATTTATAGGGATATATCAAATGTAAATAGTAAAGCCTCTTTCACTCTGTGCAAGATGCATAGCGATCATCTCTGCATTTCCCTGAGGAGGAGAGGCAAGCACCAAGTTCCCAGTCGGTGGAGCATCCGCCCCCACATGTGCTCCTTCAGATCTGCACTTGGGGAATAAAAGTTAAAACTACAAAATAATGTCGAGGCTTCAGAAGCAGAATGGAGGGTTTGATCAGATTAGAACAGATGAGGGTCTTGCTGTCATCTGGAATATGCTGTGTTAAAGAGAAGACAGCAAGCCTGATTTTGATATGCAAATGTTACAGATATAACTCCCCTAGATGTTAGTTGTAGAAAATGCTGATCCCAGAAAAAAGGGGAAAAAACCCTTTAACAAGGCATGAGGGTAATTCAAAGCCAAGTACTTTTAAACAGCACTTAACAAGTCCCTAGAGCCCACTCAACAGTGGGCCACCCCAGAAGTGCCATCTTCTGCCCCTCAACAGCTTGAAAAAGTAGTAATTGCAAATCCATTTGCATTTTTCTTCTCAACTTGTCCATGTTCATCATTCAGCAACACAGGGGGAAAAAAAAAAGCAGCAAGCAGTAAAGGAAAGGGAACCCTCCCCAAATGTGAGGGTAACATGAGAAGCCAGCCCCCCAGTCCCCCGCACCCCTGTGCTTGCACCTCCGCCATCACTTGTTTTTTACATTTCACTCCTAATTATGTTGCATCTATTGCCATACACTTAATTAGCTGCATTAATGTGATTTCTTTTCACATAGTCAAGCAATTAAGAGCTATGATTGAGTTTCATTCAATTAGCCTCAACAAACATGCTAATTGATGTCCCAGATGCAAATGAGGTGCAATGAGAGAAACCTGCTAGCAATTGAGAGTTGTGGCGGGGAGACCCACAGCTCTCAGCTTGCTGACAGCAGCACAGCTTAACACGGCTCCCACCTTCTGCGGAGCTGCCTTCAGAGGCAGACGGGGTTGGGGGGGAACAAGACATTAGTGCCTCGGTTGTCCCAGATAGATCCCTACAGGAATAATGGGCAGTGCTGAATCAAATCAACACTGTCTCCAATTCTCATGACAACGGCTGGTATGAGCCAGAGAAGAGCCTAGTGTTTTCCTGCAGCTGGGTAGGCATTACAGACCCTGCGAACACCACGGTTTCTTCAGCTAAGGACTATAAAAGGTCTCCATCTAATCTCTGAGTTCATGAAATACCATGCAGGCAATGGCCTGCAGTTATCAGTAACTGGCAACTTAATCTTAGTCAGCTGTAGGGCAATGCTGCCTCTTCAAGTTAAGGCCAGAACACATCAATCAATCAATAATCCCTAAAAATACGCTTGCTATATTGATTCTCATTGCTTTTCATCCTGAGGTTACCGTTAGCAGTTTGCTCAAATATAGTTCTGCTGAGGTGTTAATTTGACTACTCAAGGCCATTGACCATTATCCAGAGGACTAAATAAACTGTTAAAATATCAGCTAAAATCATAAAAGCTACATTAACTGAAGATGACACAAAATATTATTTGACAGCACCACAAAATGAATTGCCCTGAGTAAGAAAGAAATGATGTGCTATGACACAGAATAAAGTAAGATTACTTTAGTTCTGCTCTTAATACAGCTGTTTACAACAGCAGAAATTAATTTAACCAATTAACTGAACAGAAGCCTTTCAGACATGCAAATCAAGAAATGAGTATGATGATGTCTTCTGTACAGACCTGCCAAAAAACAACTGCTATTTAGGGGGGGACTTTTGTTTTCATTGTCAGCAGTTGTTAAATTTGCTGCCATATATCACGATGGCTTCTGGTTGCTCTCAAATCCAGAGAAGACACTCAACCAAGGGCCACAAGCACAACGCAGTTTATATGACGGTTCCAGCTAGTTGCCTACTTTCTCCTAGCTGAGAAGACTCAAGACAACAGCCACACATCTCTTCTTCCACAGCCACGCTTAGTGCTGCTGCCTGCTTGGCCCCTTTTTCAGGGGTGGAAGGACATACAAGTTGGATCGAGAGAAAGGCTACAACTGCAACTCACATCATCTACCACAGTTATCTTAAACGCTTCACTGAAGGACCACAGAGTATGTGGCAGCATGGCTCCTCCCTAGAATCTTGCTTCAGTTAAAGACATGGATCACGGTAGGTATGTAACACTGTGGATATCAAAAACATTATGGAATTTGAGGATTTTCAAATGTCTCTAATACAAGAGACAGTTATCCTTGTCACATGCAAAAGAAATGCCTTTCTGCTACCTGGGTTGTATTAAAAAAACACTATTTAATTATCAGTGTATTAAGCAAGAAAATGTGTATGAATGCAGAGTTACTGAATATAATATTCATCCGTTAGTACTGCGAGAGCTAAATCCCCCGTGCCTTTCTGTATAGCTGTCTGCATGCAAATCCCCCTGTCCTTAAGGCAGGTATTTTCCTCTTGAGTTGCACAATTGGCAAGTAACTTCCAAGGTAAAAGAAAACAAGCCCTTGCAGAAGGAGAGCTGAACCCCTGTACTCAGCCAGGTTCCACCACACCAAAGCACCTGAGCAGGCAGGTTCTGGCAGCCTGCCTGCACAAGCAAGTTCTGTTCTTCTCTGGCAGCAACAGAAGGAGGAATTGGACTCTTTCTGACTGAGCTTGTTTTGGACTGCACGTCTGTTCCTGGGACTGCAGTGAAAAGGCTAGTGCTGCAACCTAGTCTTCTTGGCCAAGAAAGCTCACCAAGGAGAACGAAGGGTCAAAGTAGGACCTCCTGTGGCTGGGCTAAGTTGGACTGTGGATAAAACTACCTTGCACAGAAATCACCTGCATTAGAGTTGGGGGAAGGGGGGAGTTGGTGGATTTTTGGGGTTTTTGTTTGTTTTTTACATTATGAATGGATGAATGGGACTCAAAGGTCACACCAAAACTCTTCATTTCAGGATTGCCATGTATGCTAAGATTAACGTACTAAATAAATAAAATAAAAAACCCCACCTCTCTCTTTCCTAGAAAGCCTCCCAATGTGTTTCTCCTACCACAAACCTCTCCCACTGCTTCCCTCTTCGAATGCTCAACACACCAAACAAGACAGGCTCTGAGAGAACAATGCTTTTCCCTGTCTTTTTAATGGTACACAAGTACAAATGTCACGCTTCTCATTTTGAGCTGTTAAAATCTCTCAGATGAAACCTATTTTTCCAGCACTACACATTGGTTCAGGTCCAGGATCCTTCCCAGATCTGCCTCTGGTTTACACAACTTTCGAGAAAAACACCTTCGTTTTGTGCCAGTGTTCCCCCCACTGCTCAATCGGACAAAACACTCCTAAGGTTTAATTTACTGCAGTTGATACAGTGTTTCCTGATTGGAGTTGAAATAAAAATTATTATGGAAAAGAAAGTTTATGGTTGCTCCTCTGGATGACATTTTAAAGACTGTGAGTGGCGTATTTTTTGAGACACAATTCCAATTTCATGAGCTGACCTATCAGACCCACAAAACCTATTGTTCACCCTCAGCAACAACTGCTTCCGAAAAACAAAACCCAATCCTCTTCCCTCCAAACCAGACCAAAACCCCCAGACCCCTGGCAGACCAGTAAATGGATGAAGCCTTGACTTTTGTGCCTCTACGTGGCAGTCAGACATTTTTATTGCAAAATGCCGTCTGGAAAAGATGCAAAACAAAATTGCTAAACTGCAAAAAGAAGAAAAGGGGGGGAGAAAAAAAAAGCCACCACAAAAGGCCCCCTTCCCTTTGCTTATTGAGTTCAAAGGCATAACATGCAGCACCCTGCAGCAAATGGGAAGCTACACTAATTTTAAAGCCATAAAACGCTATAAAGTGCCCTGCGGGGCAGGACTACACTGAAGCTAGTTGCACCTAAATAAGACATGGTTCATTTACTTCGCAGCTTAGCCTAATGTAATCATCAGCGGATTTCTAGCCTAGAGTTGTAACAGGCAAATAGCCGATACTGCAGAGGCGACACTCCCAGCCATTGAGGGGCCTCAGCTAGATTGCTGTTGATTAGAAAATTTTTCAGTTTTGACAAGCACTTAATGAACATAAATCGCTCCTTGATTGGTTTCCATTTGGGGCCACAGGCACACCTAAGAAGAAACAAAAGTCTCCAACTCTTCTCTCCCCCCTTCCCAGGAAGGACCTGAGCAACAAACCTACCATCAGGTTATGAGCCACAGTGGAATATATTAATCAAATTTTCTGTTAAATTAACCATCCTCCCCTCTCGCATTTAAATACAGGCATAATATCATTCGGCTTCGTAATATATAGTAATCTTAAGAAAATCAATGAAATGTTATTTTCTGAGAACACAGGAATGAAAATGTATTCTGGAAAACACTGATCACTCTAAAGCACTCTGTCCTGACAAAAAGAAGGTCATATCAAATCTGTTTTATTCACATTGGGAATCAGGAACACTAAATTTCAGTAATAAAAAGCTCTATAGACTATATCTATACTATGGTGTTAATGAGTTGGATCAGTGTTGCAGGGGCAGGGGAAGAAGTTACGGCAACACTTTCAATACAAAGGTAGTTTCACAAAATGTTACGGTTTTTAAGTGGATTGCTCATTTTCAGAAAATTCTTACATCTGCATTTCTCATTCAGACTTTGTAACAAGAACCACTGTAAAAGACAAATCAGAGTTTTACCATCCTGAGTAATTTATGAAGCATTTATATCCACAGCAGTTAGCTCTGCTGGACAGGAAGCTCTAATTTTATAAAACCCCGTGAATAATTAATAGCTTGGCTTTTGCCATTTAAATTGCAACTCATTCTGATACCAAAAATTTTCCCTGCCTTTTTGAAGATGGAGTAGACATGAAACTGAAATGTGTGTTTGCTGTTCCTTACTACGTACTGCAAGTTTGCGTAGCTATATAGCATTTGTCACAACAGCCTATGCTAATGACGTGATAAATCTTGTCATGCCCTCCAAAATGAATAGACTTGAAACAAAAAAATGTGTCAGGTTCCCCTTGTTTGTTCGTTTGGTGACCTGTGAGCGTCTGTAACAAGTCATAGGAGTGATTGTTAGAAGTTACTGTGGATCATCTTCTCCTTCCTTACCCATTGACTGGGGTTACATATTTGAGGAGTATTTCGCAGGGTGGCTGGCTGATCATCAGTAACTACAGTCTGATTTTGCACTACACAGAACAGATGCAACAGCGCTTTTTAAGTAAGAATGTTTCTAGTTCGAAAAGCCACAAAGCCAGGGGGTGGAAAATAATTTGCCTTGACAGCTATCCTAAATGATAGACCTCACTTAGGGACTGCAAACATGTTTTTGCTTCCATTTTGCCCATCTGTTTTTAAGATTTTCTCCCAAACTGCTCTTCACTCCATTATATCTTTAAGATAATAAAGAAGTTTTGCAAGAAGCTATAAAGTAAACGAGTGATCTCTACACCTATACTGCTTATAAAAGCCTCTTCTACTTTTAAACCATCACAGGTTATATGATTTATGTTTGGTATTTTTACCAAAAAGAAGTTACATCAGCACGATTAACACTTCTTTTTTCCATAAAGGCCAGTTATCCTCTATTTGCCCACAGAAGCATTGAAAGGTGCCAGAATTAAGAAAGGAAAGCTCTGGGAAATTTAAGTCAGTAATACTAGAAAGAAGAATGTTACTCTAAACCTGGCTTTGATGAAAAGGCTTCCAGAAAGAGTGCCAATTGCGGTGAATGGAAAAAATATCAACTCATCAGCTGTAACAAACAATTATACACATATGTACCTGTTCCTATCATTGGGTTTTTCTAGCTAAATCGGTTTTAGGCATATTAATGGATGCAATAACTATATTAAAAAAAATAACACACACTTCAGACTTTTATCTTCATCATCACTCAAACTATATCTTCATTTTTGCTGTTTTGTAGGATTTGCTTTGATCACTACTCTTTCAGGAGGCAGAGATACATCGTGTGTGAAAAAGCCACATATGCATATCCTTTTGTCAGCTGAAATATGCATTTACTGAGACCCGATTTGAGTTGTTCATAGGAAAGGCCAGATAAAAGGGCTTGCTGCACCAGCCAATATCCTGGATTCAGGCATAAAAGAAAAAGGACATACACAATGGTATTTTAGAAATATAAAAGAGCATGAATATTTCTATTAGAGCAACACAACACTTCAGAGTTATTAAGAAGCCTGAGGTAACACAACCCTGAAAATAAGGCTGAACCTAAACAACGTCTGTAGGCAGTTATTCATAAGCACGAAGGCGAGGGCTGCTCCCTTGGCTAGAGCAACACCCAGCTCCGCCACCAGACAATGCTGCTGCCAACAGGCCATGCACTGTGACACCACAGAGTCCAGCTAGAACGGTGGTCTCTTAAAAATGAGGAGAGATGGAATACTTTGTGTGCAGGCATGCTTTTCACTTTCAAATTATTCCAGAAATTTGCAAGAATGGACAAAATTTCAATTACAGCTCTAAGAAAAGAGTTGAATTTTACAGGATCTGAACAAGTGCATGGATCTGCAACACTTCCAGACACCAACACACAGGGCATTTTCAACAGCGCTCCATTTTTCACCAAGTCTGCTTTTCCTGCAAGAAAAAAGCCAAGCAAGAAAGCTCAACTGAAAGCCTAGTCCACCATCCCAAGTCCTGAAGAGTTTCACAGGCACATGAATTAAGCCTGTCTAGTAGATAAGGTGTGTCCATATAATATATTCTTGAAGCTCTTGCACAAAGTTTAGGCTACTGTTGGCTATGACTCTTTACCAGACTGAAATTTTGAGCATTTTAAAGAAAATAAATTTAGTTTATTTGGGGATAGAACAACATGGCTAATGTTCCCTTTGAGTCAGTTCATGTAGGCTTGCTTACCCAGCCAGTACTGTTTTTAAAGGAGACCTGAAATTGTGGCTACTGTCAGATGAATTAACCAGACCGGCTGAATCCACACACTGCTCAGGGAGGTAAAGTTCCTCCCGCCTCAACCACTGCTTCAATCCTACACACCTCAACGCGAGTTATCAAACCACATCAGTGAGGATGGGAGGCAAGGTTAAAGAGCTGCAGTACTCTGGCAATATAGACCTCAGCAACCAAAACCCAACCTTGCTGTGTAGGTACATAGGATTTACACACTATGTGTGTTCTACGTGGGCATCAGACCTTCTCTCTTATGCATTTAAGAAGCTGTTCTTCCCCCCTAAGATGCCACAGCACTGTGCTTTTATTTGAAATCAAATCTAGAGCAGATCAAATATAAAAGGAGGAAAAAGTGTCCTTCCCTAAAAAGGTTCTTTTTTTGGCCTTTTTTCCCCCGTTCATTTCATAAATGAGGGGCAGTGGATGATGATGGGGATACAAGAGCAGCACATGGACATCCACAGCTAAAGCTTTGTCATCTACTGACTTGTGGCATGATGGCAACACTCTGACAGACAGACAGTGGTGAAACATCATCAGCTATTCATCAGGATAAGGCTTAGATAAAGAAGCACCATGTAATGTTCCCCAGCAGGTATCCTGGCGAATACACTTCAGGAGCCCTCGCACATGGCATTCTGCCATTAAAAGCCAAGAGATGCCTAGACAAATTCCCCCGGGTCCCCTTGGGGAGGCTGACACTGAATTTGTCAGCCAGAATTTCAGTCATCCACTCAATGGCTATACTCCAGAAGCATAAGATGAATAGGTAGCTATGGTGAACTTTGAAGCCTGCAGGTCAAAGTTCTCTCTCATTATCCCCACCATTTTCTATTGGCATAGCTCCTCAGCATCCCAAGGGATGGGAAGGATTGAGGCTCTTGAAAAAACTGACATGACCAAGTCAGAAAACTGTAGGGTGCTTATGTACATATATTTTTCTTTCCCCATTTTTTTCTCCCCCCACTTTCATGAAAAGAAGGAATATGAATCTATCTATTGTGTCAAACGTCAGCCTGGTGGCATTAGTAGTCATTCATTTAGCTGGCACAATACAGCAGTCATTTCAACATGCTACCCTGCCAAACAGGCTTGACCCTTCCAGGGCTGCCTCCTCTGTAAGAATGGTACTAATTTGATTTTCACTCCTTACCCCAAAACCTTTCATTTTGTAGCCAACCCTTTCAAGGAGGATGGCAGTACTGATTTCTGCAATACAGACACATTCTCTACATTAAAAACACTGCCTGCATGTCTGACCTGCTGCTGAACATATTTGACAGATGACCAATCCACTTCTGGCCAAATCTCAAGCTGTACTTAATACAGTGTTCACTATGAGCCATTAAATATTGTAATAGGTTTTACCAATGCAAGCATTACATTCTGACTCAAACTGCATTTGGGGAAGACCAAATTACCTTCTAAATTCACTACTTCTTGCCACCACTAGAGGCCAGCCCATCTTTCATTTCACAGAATTAAAACTGCAAAATTTTTATAACCAAAATAACCTGCATAATTGAGATAATCCAAATCTAGGTAACAGGTCAGAATAGAGCCAGGCTTTTTACAAGTTCAGGAAATTGACGTTAGATGGTTAGTTGGTAGGAAATAAGGTCCTTATGTTTCAAAGGAATGTAAGAAATTATCCTAAACAGCAACACAAGCACAATATTAAAAATCCATCAGTTTCTTTAGCTTGCTGTGAAAAAGCAACAAGCAATTACAGATAAACAAAAGCTGGCAAAACCAAACCAGAAACGCATTATCAGAGTCCTGCATGTGGGAAAACTCATTCACTTGGCGATACCCAAGAGGAAATTTTGACTTTCCTGCTTTTCTGCCTACACAATTTTGCACAATCTGTGCATGGAGTGCAACTGACCTAAAATATGTGGGCCCTGCCTCCTCCTCCCAGGTAAGGAGGGAAGAGAAGATGCTACTCACATACCTCGCCTGATGGATGAAGAATGCTCTGCAGGGCATATTAACAATTGTTAATTGACAATAAACAGTCCATTGACAGTACGGAAACGTACTGCAGAAGTAGTGCAGTGATTCTTTGAAGGCTGAAGGCAATAGAAATAAGACATGAAACCAGCATAATGTGTAAGAGAGATCACATTGTAGTAAGATTTCAACACGAATGAGCAGAACCCTAGATACTCCTAGAGAGTGAATTCAGTAAAGGTGTCTCAAGAAGCCCCTGAATGAGTATGGGATTTTCCACAGTAGTTTCTTGTCAGCTAGAAGCTGAGTACAGTCCACCTACCCACATACAGCCAAGGGATAAGTATGTTACAAACCTCTCCGATCTATGCAAGGAAGTCTGAGCAAATGGAAATCGGGAGCCTTTTCTTGTGGGTGGGGGGGCACGGTGGGGGATAGAGGGAAACAATTACAGGCTAGTAATTACTTCTTCTTTAAATGGATTCTCTCTAATCTCCAGTGGATTTACCTCTAATCTCAAAGTAATTACCTCTAATCTCAGTGGATTCTCACTCTAGGGGAGACTAGGCAGCTCCAGGGAAGCCTTCAGAGAAGGAGTACTCTATTGTCTGCAAGAGGCAATGAAAAACTAATGCATGCACAGCAACCTACAAGAACAATAGAACACTTCTACAAAGCGAGGAAGGGACCTGGTTGTAGATAACGGCAGCTTGCTCCTCCTTGCTTGATGACCCAGAGTTGGCCAAGACAATCTGAGGGGTAACCCATGGGATCTGCCTCAAAAGCATATGGTATCCATGCTTCCCTTCGTGAGTGATACCAATATACAATATACAATTCAGGTATTTTGGGACTACTTCACAACAGAATTCCCTAAGTTTAAAGGCACTAAACGTGGCCAAAGAGCACAGACAGACTCGTAGAGCTTTATAGAAAGGAACAGCAAAAACATACAATGGTGAACATACAGACAGTTGTACTTACGTGTAAACTAGGATGGTAGGTCAGCACTCCGTTGTCGCACAACGTCACGTATTTCTTCTTCCACTCTTTATTCAATGACTTGCCACTTCTCTTTAGCAGCATACCCTGGTAGAGGAAAAAAGATAAAATATATTTTTGCCAATGCACAATTATTTAGGATGCAGAAAGACAAATATAACTGCCAACTTTTTTTAGACACACTTTCCCCTGAGAGTTACTAATTTTCTCCTGTTTTCCCATGATGCACATTTTCTCCATCAGCAGCTTTAGTGCTTGCAATTTAGGAGGAAATCTCCAAGTCTGGCTTTCATAAAGCAAGTCATGTTAACAGAAAAGGCTATATCAGGACTGGTTTTGTCCACCAGGTAGAGAAAACTCTTTTACACTGAATTCCATGCCTCAGAAAAGCACATTTTAATGTGACCGAGTAATGTTACCCATATGCACTCCACCTCTCCACAAGCAGGGAAGAGCATACATTTACGTTCTCATTCCCTGACACTGCAATGGAAATCCTCCTAGCTATTGATTACAGCAAAAGAGACACCAACTCCAGGGAAGAGCAGCAAAATGGAAACAGGGCAAATACAATGTTTTCCCAATAAGTTCTGGGTAATTTGATGAAAGAGGTAAAGGAAGTGGGCAAGGTGACTCAGCTTTCCACAATTCATATTAAAGCTAAATATCAGTGATGAATGCTAACAATCAACAGTTGAGATAAAAAGTCATCATCGTTTTTAAATGGACAAAGACTACCACGAAGATGATTAGAGGGATGGAGCACCTCTCCTATGAGGACAGGCTGAGGGAGCTGGGGTTGTTCAGCCTGGAAAAGAGAAGGCTCCAGGGAGACCTTGTACCAGCCTTCCAGTATCTGAAGGGAGCCTACAGGAGAGCAGGAGAGGAACTCTTCATCAGGAAGTGTAGTGATAGGACAAAGGGTAATGGTTTTAAACTGGAAGAGGGGAGATTTAGATTGGATATTAGGAAGAAATTCTTTCCTGTGAGGGTGGTGAGGCACTGGAACAGGCTGCCCAGAGAAGTTGTGGATGGCCCATCCCTGGAAGTATTTAAGGCCAGGCTGGATGGGGCTTTGAGCAACCTGCTCTAGTGGGAGGTGTCCCTGCCTATGGCAGGGGGATTGGAACTCAGTGATCGTCAAGGTCCCTTCCAACTCTAACCATTCTATGGTTCTACTACTGCATAGTAGTAGTCTCAGCTTAAAAATTGAAAATCACTTAGAAAAGCAAAATATAACACGCTGTAGCACACTGGAGGTGGTAAATCAAGCCATGTTTTAGCAACACACTTCCCTCAGAAATTTTAATTTACAAAACCAAATCAGAAGGCAATTCCTAATGAATTTACTCAGTCCTTTGGTTATTGAAAGTCTTACTGAAATGCCCCAGTGGAAACGCTATGTACACCACCTACCACAGGGACTGACTAGTTCCACAGAACAAGTTCAGATAAAAACGGACACTTAAATTCATTTCATTAAATCATAACTAGGAATCTGAACTAATACAAACTTCAGTTCTCTAATTCTCATGAGATTTTCCATGGAAGTTTAAAAAATGGGAAAACATAACATAGAAAGATGCACTATCAAACATGGTGCTTCCAACTGCCATGCCATTTTTTTTTTTTGTTAAAGTGAGTTAAAACCTTGAAAGCAAGTTATGCTATCTGTTTTCCCATTCAGCCTGCAGATTTATAAAGTGATCTCTCTGCAGATCCAATACCAAAGCCACAAGGGGACAATGGGCCATTCTGCACGAGTGGAACTCATCCAAAGCTAGGTAAATTTTTTTCTCCCTCCATTCCAGATGTTACAACTTTCACCTCAAGTCCCTTGACACAACCCATATGAACTAACAACTCTCCTTTTGCAAGCAGTGATGATCCCAGCGGAAAAGCCAAGTTCATAACTGCCTGTTCCTGGACAAACTTTGAGTAAAACTTCAGAGAACAAACCTTCATGATTCAAAGCAATCTGTGGATGGGACTGTAAAGAAAAGCTTGTGTTGGATGACTGAATTACACAGCGGTACAAACTCCGAACTTTCTGACCCTCTGGAGGTCAGATTTCTGTTTTTTTTATGCTGTTCCTTGCTACAACTCAAACTTTTACAAGACAGAATGGGGTTTCTGAAAGGCTTTCTTACAAAAGCTTCTGAGTGTGAGTCGCACGTCCCAATTATCGTCTTCCAGTGGTTAGAGACATAGGTTTTTTTCTATTAAATAATGAAAGCGTATTTCTGCCTTTGACTCGTATGTTTGTCTATAGTAGGTGATCTGTCGCTTCACCTTCCAATCTTTCATACCTCACCTGTAGCATGTTTGCTTGCGTTTAGGGAGACCCAATACTAGTTATCGCTGTGCTATGGGGATCAAAAATTACTGTTTCCCTGCACTGGTTTGTTCTTCAGACCTTTTAATGGGGAAAAAGCTGTGAGGATCACAACAGTGATTCCCCTCCCACTCCATGCCTTTTTTTTTTTTTTTTTTTGAGTTTTAAATAAAGCAATATACATATTTCACATCTTTTTAACTGTCCCTTTGCTATACAGAAAATATGTCATGACTTACAAAATTTTCAATTCATAGCACTTATCAAGTCAAAAAACAGTAAACTCCCCATGCTTTCATGATTTTTACTACATAGAACTTTTGCTACTATCTAGGTGTGAATGATGAAATTCTATTTTTGGATCTAAATGAAGAAAATGAAACAGAACAGCATTTCATCTTGCTTTTAAAAAGAAATTTTGTGCTTTCACGTAAAATGTAATATTCAGCACTAAATATGAACCATCTACCTATTTGTGCCTAACTAACGATCTATTTTCCTTAGGCACTACTTTGGCAAAAAGTATAGATTTTTTTATAATATGCAGGAATTAAAAGTATCTTCTAGTACCTGCAGAGGAAGCTGCTCTGAATACAAGGAGCTAACTTAAACTGTTATGAAGCAGAGAAGCCCATATAAACCACGTGTTTTTTCCTCAAGGCCAAAAACCGCCACTTTGTCTGTGGTAATTATATAGAATGGTCCGGAGAAATGCTCTTAGTATCGGAGTTTAGATCAGTTATAAATGCACTTTAACATTAACTAAACTTAAAAAAAATAAATGGCCCAGATATGACAAGAAATGTTACTTTAAAAAAAAGAAAAAGCCCTTCACTTCAGTCACATTATGTCTACATTTAAGTCACATCAGATACTCTGCCTAGGAAACAAGACACATGGGTTCTCACTGACCTTTGGTACCTCCGAGGCAATTTAGAGGTAGCTTGGGCACGTCTCCAGCCACAGCCAAACGGTCCCCCACGTAAGGAAACACAGTGCATCGGAAAAAATATTATTTGGTCTCCAAGCCACGCAGTTAAGTAAATCAACTTCAGAATTCTGATTTCTTTTGCCAATTTAATCTCTGCCTCAAATTATTATTAAATTGGACAACATCATTTCTCCTAATTCATATGAAGTCTTTCACTGTTAGTTTTCCATCTGCAATTATGGCTCTGCAGTTCGGCGTAACTGACCCAAAGCCTCCAGATCCAACACTAAGAATTTAACACCTCCAATTTGCTCACAAACTGAAAAGAATTTCACACTTCAAATTAAATTTTTTACCACCTTCCCTCCAAAATTGCAATTCTGTGTCTAATGGAGGAATGCTTCTCCTACCAGCCTGCGCTAGCTGTACTTTTAATGAGCCCCAGGAAAAAGACTTCAACCAGAGTGCACCAACTTCACTTCCCGGGTTCCGCTTGAGGAACTGCATCACCACACAAAGCAAATGGAGGAACTGTCTGTACATACCACCAGCTCTTTATTAGTAATGTGTATGCTATGTCTAGTCCCAGGAGGTCATTGCAAGCCAAAAGCAATGTTAAGTGTACAAGCTTTAAATAACTTACAAAGTTAATGTAATGAATGTAAGTGTTATCTGAAATCCATCACTCAGTGGCTTGCTGTAGCCTCAAGCTGTGATAAAACACCACTCATAAATTTATATTAAAACTCTGTTCAATAGCAATTATTTACCAACAAAGATTTATTGATTGCATTTGCTGTTAGAGACTGAGGCCCTAACTGAGTCAATCCGCTTATGTTGTTGAGCTTCAGGGCACCAGGAGAAGTTACAGACTGCCATCAGGCTCTGCATCCCAATCATTACTGGGAGAGCAGGACCAGCTAATGAAAAGCCACCAGAGTAAGATGGATTTAACTTAAAATAAAAGAAAAACCACCCTAACCCTGGCCAAGGGACCAGTAAGTACAATACACACAGTTCATCTGAATACATAGCAACACACTAAATCTCACTGCTTTGGATGCCTTCCGGTGAGCTACAAACCTTGCTTGCTTAAACAAATAAAGACAAATCGTGAATCAATTATAAATTTGCCTTAAGGAAATAGTTCAGCTTTTAAGCAGCCTACCATTAGCATTTAAAAAAATGACCTCTTGGAGTTGCTTAATACTGCATGGAAGATGCTAGTAGGTGAGCTACCTTAGTTTTTCAGAGAGGCTGGACAGATGGTAGCAGCACAGACTTTCATACTTCCCACAAATAAATGACATCAAAATGCACGTGCTGATGATCATACAGAGACATCTACTGTCACTGTGTGGCCTGCAGAATTAATACCGTGTGTGGAGCAACATACTTCGCATGCCCTGTTGTGTTTCATTCTCATTTTCTCACTTTCTCATGTATTTTGGATTTTCTAGTGTATGGTTCTCACAAACAAAAGAATACCAGTGATCACAGCTTAACTGACTGCACATTTTTGCATTTGCTCCAACTGCAGTACTTGACTTTATGTGCTGCCTTTTTTTGGTTGTTGCTGTTGTGATGTTTTTCAATTATTTTTTTTCATTGTTTTTTTGCTGTTGTTTATTTTAATATGATTTGGTATATTTGACTTCTTCTTGGCATGCCAAAAAAAAAAAAAAAAGAGGAAAAAAAATGGTAGAGTCCTTGAAATCAGTAGAGCCAAGACTGGACCTTCTGGGAAAGGAAATACAGTACTCTGCTTTCTATTTTTTTTCTGAAGTTTACACCCGCCCCATGGCTGAGGTACTGGCATTGTGCAAGGCTTTTCTTCTAATCCTTAATTTTTAGCCAAACTCATAGTGTTACTCTGATTTTTTTTTGACAGAATGAAATACATAATCTCACACTTAATAATTGACAGCCAAAATTCTTAATTTTACACTCAGGTTTTTAGTTCTTATAACCATGATTAGCAGTGCTATGAATTTTCTCCAGCTCTTTCATTTGCACCCTGTCCACAATGGAAAACTCAAGTTTGCCAGAATCATCCTCCATCAAGTAACTGCAAAAATACTTGCAAAAAACCATTTATGGTCAATATTACAGTTACATATGAACTCTGGTCAATAGAACATCCACTTACTTTAAATCTATTAACATGGTGAACAAATTCTGGTAAATCCTCCAGGTTTGCATGACTAGCCAATTCCAGGTAGCCTGACCGGCAGCACTAGGACTAGCATAGCTTATCCTATCCTAATAATAAACAAGAGATCAATTCTGAATTAGTATTTTTTACTTCCAGAATATTTAACTATAACAGGTTCCTAGCCTAAAGTCTGTTCTTCTAGCATACAGTAGACACCAGCTCAAACTGTTTCACCCACCAACAATACTTGCATGCTATAGGAAGCTTATGGGTGTTCCTGATCTCTCTTCAACTATTAGTCTGAGCAGATATTAGAATATGCAACTAATCCTCTAGGCAATAAACTGCTGAAGATGTGCAACATATTTAGCATCCTTCCATAGAAAAGTAACTTGTTTCCTTGATCTTCCAAATTTACTCTTTTTTTCCAGGAATTTAAGGGACAATTAGCTATGATGCTGTTTAACTTTTTACAGTTGGAAACCTGTAGTAAACATCTGATGATGACACAAAACTGGGTGGAGTGGCTTATACACCAGAAGGCTGTGCTGCCATTCAGGGAGACCTGGGCAGGTTAGAGATTTGGGTGGAGAGGAACCTAACAAAATTCAACAAAGGCAAGCGTAGGGTCCTGCACTGTGGCAGGAATAACTCCTTACACTCATACAGGTTAGGAAAGGGTTGATCTGCTGGAAAGCAGCTCTGAAGAAAGAGACATTGGACTTCTGGTATACAGTAAGTTGATCACGAGGCATCAATGTGCCTTTGTGGCCAAGAAGGCCAACGGTCTCCTGGAATGCATTTAAAAAAAGCATGGCCAGCAGGTCGAGGAAGGTCATCCTCCCCTTCCACTCTGCCTGGTGTCGCCTCATCTGGAGCACCGTGTCCAGTTCTGGACTCCCTAGTCCAAGAAAGTTAAGGAATTACTGGACAGCCAAGGGAATGGAGTCACCCGTATGATCAAGGGTGCACCTCTCTCATGAGGGAAGGCTAAGAGACCTGTGTTTGTTTAGCCTGGAGAGGAGAAGACTGAGAGAGGACCTCCAGCAATGCTTATAAATACCTAAAGGGCTGATGTCAAGAGCATCGGGTCAGGCTCTTCTCAGTGGTGCCTGGTGACAGGACAAGAGGCAACAGACACAACCTGGGACACAGGAAGTTCCATCTGAACACGCAGAAAAACTTCTTTATTTTGAGGGTCAGAGCACTGGAACAAGATGCCCAGACAATGTGTGGAGTCTCCTTCTCCGAGGATATTCAAAACCTGCCTGGTTGCAATCCTGTGCAACCTGCTCTGGGTGACTGGGAGGATAATCTCCAGAGGTCCCTTCCAACCCCTACAATTCTGAGATTCTGTGATCTCTTACAGTAATAGCGCACCACCAGGGACCAACTGAACCGCAAAACAAAGACAAGAAAGTGAAGGTCCTTTAAAGAGATTTAAAACCAGGAGACCTCATATGTTCTCAAATTTCATTATCTAAGAATAACATTGCAAAAAAAAAAACAACAAAAAAACAAACTAGAAGACCCTGTATGTTCTTACTGCAGCCAGACACACAGGAAAAACTCCATGTCTTCCTTAAAAGCTGGCATTCAGCAGCAGCAGAGTTTTGCTACAAAGATGCTTCCCTATTGACAAAAATACTCGAATTTACGTTATATACAAGCTTTATGAGGAAACAAAATCAGAACATTGAACCCAATTCTCTTCTAACATTCTTTGAACACAAGGCAGTAACTCAGGGCTGTGGGAATTACACAATGAATGGTTACCTACTGCTGAGGCTGATCAGCCACTACTTCCATCTTGAGTCAAAGGAAGGAGAGGCTCCAAGATCTGACTTGTAGCAAAAGATAATAGCTTTTCTAAAACTTGAAGGACAATCAACCCACCATGCATTCCTTTCCAAGCTCTTTGCACACAGGCTAATAAAGAAAATAAATTAGAAAGCCTTACAAAAAATAAAAAATATCCCAATGCTGATGAAGCAAGTCTGACAGTTCATTGTAGAAGCTGCAATGAAGATTGCTGTATCCAGTGAAGAATGGCTACTGAATTCCCGCAAGCAACCTCAGCACTAGAGACATGGTAAGTGAGAAGAACAAACTTGGTGTTCACTATTATTATGTTTTTATTTTTAACGACTGCTCCAACATTCAGCCTCCAGATTTTGACATTACCTGCCAAGCGGTGGGTAATGCACAAGTTCCTCTGGTACGCACCAAGTAATTCTAAGCAAATTTTCACAGCTGCCCAGCTTGCAGCTGCAGGTTTTTAAAAGGTAGGCTACCTGTTTCCAACATGGCACGGACAAGCATTCCTTAGGATGTTGCTGAGCATAGGAACCCACTAACCTTACTTATAGGTGTGATGCAGTTGAGAAGAGACACCTGCACTGCAATCTGAAAACTAGAAAACAGTAAGCCATCACCTGGCACATTACATTCACCCACCTAATGAGCAACTTCCTTAAGAGGCAAAAAGATGATCAAACAAGAGCAGTCACTCTAGTGTCCAAAGAACTTGAATGGAAAGCTAAAGACTCAGGCCTGCTGCAGGAGGCAGGATGGAGCAATGAACACACCACTGGCAGAGCAGTGCAAGCCCAGTGCACTTACCTGCAAAATGACCAGGATGTTACTCC
The DNA here is from genome assembly GCA_013398155.1 of Pedionomus torquatus. Taxonomy (NCBI): domain Eukaryota; kingdom Metazoa; phylum Chordata; class Aves; order Charadriiformes; family Pedionomidae; genus Pedionomus; species Pedionomus torquatus. Next base: position 304,153 of record VZRU01021339.1, on the reverse strand, counting down.
AGAGCCCTGAAGAGGCATGTCAAAGACAGTTAAAGGAGGGAGATGCTCAGCAAAGTAAGATACTTTGTGAGTACTCCTTCAGTTGACAGCTTTGTGAAAGAGGACTCTTTTATTAGCCTTCATTTATGTTTATTTCTAAAATCAGCCTTTATAAAATCAATAGCACACTGCATACTCTAGTTATCTATATGCCCTTTCTATAGAGTTTGATATTCCAGTGTGTTACAAAATGCAATTACATATGTAAAGGAACAGTATATCTCTCACTCTAAATCCAGTTTACTACTCTGAACAAGCCAGAACCATCTAGCAATTCATAATATTTTTCTGCCTTACAGTAGCTCCTGCGTCTGTTGCCTTCTGAGGTTTGCTCCACTTATCCTGAACTGTTAAAAAAAAACCCCACCAAAATAATCACAGCCCTTAATAATCTCAAGTAGTTGGTTTATTAACCCCTTGGCATTGGCAGTTGTGGTTTCCCTGACACCATCATCAGTGTTAATCTGAAATGCACTGTGATGCAAATCATTATCTTACTGTTGGAGAAACCAGACGGCTGATGCCAAGGGGTCTAAGGCAGCAGCAGAGGAGCCGGCAGCGCTTGCCTGGGTTTGAACTCCTACCTCGAGCTGCAGCTCCAGCATCATGCACTGTGCTCTCACTACGCTGCCCACAAATGAAGTCAGCATCCATACCAATCAGCTTCGTGAAACACTGCTACTTAGACTGAAATTAAAAGGAATAACAATGTTGGGAAACTGATTTAGTGCAAGCAAACATGACACCGTGGCATGGTTAATTTGGAAAAGGCTCTAAGAGCGGAAACATTTGTGGCAGTAGAAATGGCTGCAAGGTCAGGGATGGAAAAGAAGTAACAAAACATTCATTTTTCTTAAGAAACAAACAGAGCATTGGGGGGGTGGGGGAGGTGGCAGGTGTTGATACAAAAAAGGGAATCATTGTGCAGATGTTACTACTTCTAGCTAGATGGTATGGCTCTTGTTATAGTAGTGCTCCATTTCCTGAACCCTGAAATTCTCTTTATCATATTTTATATAAAATAGGGATTTGGGGGGGGAAGGGGGGTTCATGGGAGAAAAGCCATGAAAAGCTTAAAACCCAATTTTAACTTTCTATCCTGATACTATAGTGTTTCCATAGAAACATCAGGAAGACCACTTAAGAGCAGCTTTTTTTTGTAGCCATGTTTGGCACCGTACCCCTCCCCCGGACAACCTATTATTTCACAAATGGATGCTTTTTGCAGCTTTTTCTGTGCAGGCTCTGATGAAGGGGGGAAAGAAAAAGAATACTGGATCTTTAACCAGTTCCCTTGTGGCCCCCTCCCTTTTTTGTTGGTAATATTTCTGTCATTCTGCCAGGGTATATGGTACAAAGGGTTACACTTTAATTGAGCTGTCAGCATTTCCAACAATCCTATAAAACTCCGATTATGCACGGCGGGGTTAGTGACACACTTGTTATTGTGGATGCCCTATTTGCTAAACCCGAGCCCCCCCCTTGCAGGTCACATAACCCAGGCGACCTTCCTGTCATTAGCCGCGTCTATTCCTACCTCACTGCTGTGAAAATCACACAAGCCAAGGCTTCAAAGCCCTTGCCAGGACTGAATTCGACCAGGAGCTAATCACCCACAAATCCAGCTCAAATGGCAATAATTGGCTAAACTGCTCACCTCTCCAGAGCTCAGCAGTAATTTGGGATAATAAAGAAAAGAATTATTCAGCTAACTGCCCTGAAATGTATGCTTTGTGACCGACACACTTCACATTTTAATAATGATGGACACAAAATCCAATTTAATGCAGCATCTACTGAATAACAAAACCAAGAGCACTGGCAGAAAAAAAAAAAAAGTATGTGTGTAGGGTTTTTTTTAAACGGTATTCCATATTATTGTGCAGAAAGGATTCACACTTCATGTTGTGAAATTTTGGGACAAAAAAGGTCTTCATGAACAACCCTCAGAAACTCTGCACTATAATAGATTTTTAATTTATTTATTTCTAGTCAAAAGAAGTGTCCTGCTCTAAGAAAAAAATAATTTAACTGAACTGTTACACCTCTCATCCTTAACCCTTTGTAGGAGTAAGATTTTTTTTTTTCTTCTATAGCAGAAGAGTATCTTCTTTGTGACTCTAGTTTACATTATTTCCTGATTGCTTCACTTTATTTCACTTTTATACCTTGTCCACTGGTCACTGGACCGTTGGTGTCAATGACCCCACTGTGTCATGGCTGGATAGGTAGTGACACTGCCTGACTACCTCATGATGTGACAAGCCTCCCAAGACACACTGCAAAGATGCTCCACTACTCTTCCTTCCACCCACCCCATTCTTCTTCCTCAAATCTCTCCTAAGACCAACCAAAAAGGAATTAAAAAATATTTTTGTATATATACATGTGTGTGTATACAAATACAGAAACAATTATTGCATACTCTATCTTGTCCTAGTGTTTACATACTCAAGATGTCTAACTGACTCAGAGGAACAGGAATGAAGATGACAATCTTTCAGAGGTGTAGTTAATATCTGTTGGGCAACTAGTACTCCATCATTATATCAGAAAAAATAAATAAAAAAAAAAGAGTAAGGAACCTAACGAGAAAAACATTCCTCCACCTTCTTCAACCAACTCCCCTTACCTGCTAAGGAAATCGTGCATACTGAATTACCATCTTCCACACAGAGAGCTGTTTCAGTTATTGAAATGTTACAAAATGTACCACTCAGCAAGTGAAATGTCCCTGCACAACAGGCACCTTTTCTTGCTGGCCTAACAGCAAATGAATGATACGTACAGATTGATTTTGGGGAAAGATGTGTCAATATCCCTGCATGTGAACCGCTAAAAAGACATCCAAATCAAGAGGCAGCAATTCTGCTTAGTTTGGAGAGGGATCACAAGTTCTACATTGGTCTCAAGATATTAGTTTTGAAATGCTTTATATCTCATTTAAGGCATTCACATATCTTCAGTTTTTTTAAGTTTTCTAAGAAGGTAAGTCAGAGCAGAGACACAAGCAGATGTCAATGGGCTAAAATGGTTTACCTATTAAATGGTTGGGTTAAACATGACGCAACTGAGTTTAAGCCAGATCCTTTTTTCCTGAAGTTCACAAAACTATGTTACGTTTTTAAAAAGTTGCAAAGATGGAAAAACACACTTAGTCATAAATATATTTCTTGTATTACCCGATTGTTACAACAAGGGTTAATTTGGAAAGGGTATTTCAATATAGTTATAGCATGCATACACACGCTTTGTTTTCCTGAGAATAGGCTGTCTGATGCAATTTTTTTATGTAGGAAAAAACGTAGACTACCCAGCTCCACGCTGAGAGGACATCTGAGCTGGTTAGTTGGAGGTCAACATGCTCTTCCAAGAGGGTACAAGGAAGAGTAAAGTCAACATCTTGTGATGCCTGAGATTAATATATACTCTGAAGACTACAGCCCATTCTGGACATGAACTGCCAACTAGAGCCTACATTCAAGCAAATGCCTTGAAACACTTAAAAGACTCAATTTTATCTTAAGCAAAGGGTAAAATATTTTGATATATGTAGAACATACCCGGACACAAACAGGCAACTGTAAAAAGAGAGTCCTATCACCATGACCCTTTGCTAGGCGCTTGACATGTGAGTGGACACCAAGCTCAACTGTTTTAAAAAAATAATTATATATTTACTAGAGGCAGAAGAGACATGTCTTCTTAAATAATAATTTTCAGAATATATTTAATTACTTTTTTTTTTTTCTTGTAAGCAAATCTGAACTTTTATCATCTGAAAACAAAATCATTTTGGCTTCAGCTATAAAAACGTGTAGCTAGTCATCCAAGATTCTCCTAGCTCTGGCCAAGGGCCATGACTTGAGTTGCACTGTTGGGAGCTTTAAGAGAAGAAATACATTCTACTGAATATAAGAAAAACAACACACAACACCTTTGATAGAGACCAGTCAATCAGCAGAAGTTAAGAGAAGACAGGAGACAAGAGTCTGTGGGTTTGCCTTTGTCAAACAGTAACTAAACGTCTAGTGGAGAAGAAAGGAACCTCCCCAGTTCCCAAAAGAAACCTACAGCATCAGCTGGGTCTGCAAAGGAGACTGGCACTTCTCTTTAGCACAAACTTGTAACTAACATTTCTGAGGCCTTCTCATTGCCTAATCAATACTACATATTAGATGACTCTTCTATATCAATGTAACTTCACACATACAATGTCTTCCTGAATCCAAGTGGAAACCTATCCAAGGCCATTTAAAGGGATTTAAGGGTACAATCTAAAGACAACTTTCAAACACAAGTTTAAGAACGTGTGTTCTTAATTGTTAGCACGAAGAGGCAAAGCTACTTCTGTCATTGATAGAAGTGATACATTTTTTACTGTGATGTACGTTACAGAAATTACAGTTAACAACATATGACAGCCATTGGCAGGATCAGTCATCTGAAAAAACTTTTCAGAGAAACTATAAATCAATGCTTTTGACATAAATAATATTAGAATTCCTCTAGCCTATGAAGCAATAATCTGAGACAACCCAGATTGTCTTTAACATGCCTTGAACCAGTAATTCTGAGGAAAAAAGGGTAGCTCTGTCTGAGCCTGCTTCGCCTTACACACAGCATGCACCCTTCTCCCCCCACTTACCAAGCTTAGTATTAATTACTGCAATTTCAAAATAAAGGATTCTGAATGTTGTGTCAGCAAATTAAAAATTGTAATATTGTTTTAATGCTTAAATTACTCCAGATACAATACTTCCTGTGTAGTATATTTCATGGTTCGTTTGATTCCACAGATATTAAGTGTCAGTCAACAATTAGCTACTGACACCTTTTTAAAAATTTTTCAAACCAAGAAAATTTATCAGAAAAGCTAAGGAGTAACTTGGATTTATTAGATGGATGCTAATTCAATGTCACTAGTTTATTTTCTTTCCATATAGGATCCATTCTTGAGAATGACAGCCACTTAATCTGCATTTCAGATTAATTGAAATTTAGATTTGAGCCACACAGCAAATCTTTTAGTCAAAAAATTGCTCTAAGCGCATCAGATCCAAGACCATTTAAACCGTTAACTGTTTTTCACTTACCATGTAAGCCCATTCCCAAACATAATAATTTAAGTGAATGTTTAAATGGTGTTTCATATACAACACTTGCTCTGTTTACACTGACAGGAAAAGAGTGTATCAGAAGATAATAGCATCTGGAGCCATTTACCAGTTATCTGGAACTAACCCATCAGCTCTCCCTGACACTTCAGGCTGGCTTTACCTACAGTTTCAAAGTGCTACTGCTTCAAAGCCTGAACATATGAAGAACCATCTCACCTCCAACTTTCTGAATGGAACAAAGGACATTGTTCTTGTCATAACAGCAAAACCAAGATGACAGTGGAAAATTTCCTCCAACCTCTCCACCGACTCAGGAGCACGTTACAGTACACATGGGACGTAAACCAAACCCATCACACGACTTATTTCGCATTTCAGAAGGCATTTCTATCAGAAGCTTTAAGAATCAGGAAGCAGATGATACATTTTTTGGATCCTGCCCAATTGATGCCAGAAAAGGCACTACCTAGAGTGGTCTGGTCCATAAGCCCAGAAGAGTATAATTAACACAAAATGTTGTAATGAAGGTGGCAGTTACTAAATTCTCTTGGAAATGTCTACCCCTAGAAATCCCTGGATCTAAGGAGGCGGCAAAGTGTGAAGCTCCAGAGAGAGCACCCCATTAGTAAAAGCATGCAGAATGACCACTGTCAGTTTTAGGCTTTTTATGGTGGCAGGTCTGCTTGAGATATTTCTGGCAGCATCAGCTTTTCCCACATGAAGGCTTAAAGTTGGGATCAACTCTTCCTGTCTAATCTGCAGTACAGAATGCCGATTGCTTTGTCATTCCTCGGGTAATTTAATGCACTGGTCACTCAACATTTTAACATTTTACAATATTCGGTAGCAACAGCAGGTACAGCGAATGCTGATACCCAGTGCTATACATTTCTGTGAACGAAGACATATGTGAGGAGTTGTCATCCCAGGACTTTCTAAAGCAGAAAACCAAAAGATCTTCCCAGAAACAAAGATATTCCCTTCCCCAAAAATCTTGTGGATATACATACAGTATCTTTTTCCTGTAACAGTAGTCTTTCACACGTGTTGATCACTCAATTTTAGCACATACGCAACATCATTAATATTTTAGTTGAACAAGCAACAGATGAATTCCACACAAGTAAGCTACTCTTCTCCAGAGGCTATTAGTGTTTTATGAGATATGAGAGAGTATCTGAGAACCAACCAGCTTGCAGGCAACACAGAAAAACACAGTGTTCACAAAAGGCAATTTATAAAGGTCATTTATGGATTTCTGTGTGCAGTTATTTGGTTGTAGACGAGGTATGTCATAAGATGTTGGAGACTATCTCCCTCAAAAAACTCCAATCCATTATTTAGTTAAGTAATAAGCCACAGACAAGACGAAAGACTAATTTTTAACCACCTTTTCCAACTTCCTATAGATAAAGAATGTGCTTGTAAAGACCCCCAAAAATTATATAAATAAAAATGCAAGGTACCCAGAGTGCGGCTAATGGGATTTGACGCTGGCTTTAATTTTAATGAAGAAAGTTGCCAGTAGCAACAAAACTGTCAGCAGCAGCCAAGCACCATTAATAAAGACCCAGACAACATTAGTGGCACGGCAACAGTACAAAAGGTTCCCCCTGGTTCATGCTGTGCTAAATTGGCTGCCCAATTTTTCTTAAGCGTCCATACTATTTAGAAGACAATTTATTAATTTTTGTCATCCATTGTCAGTTGACAGGCCATCATTTTGCATCCCGAATTTGAGATGAAAACTAATTGAAAAGACTGGCAGTATTTATGAGGGGTATTATTTGTCAATTATGGCTGATGATGATACTTGGTACTACCAACTTTAATACCCCAACCTCGGGTGTGTCAGACTTTTTTCTGTCATTTCCATGTTAGTTCTATAAAAGCGACAAAAAACAATGACCAAATCAATTTAGAAAATTTGTTAAGAAAGAAGGGCCCATCAATCCCCATGCAGAAATCACCCGAGTGAGGAAAAAAGCACTGATGACATGCAGGAAATAACATCTTTCTCTCAAAGACAGCTTCCAGGAAAAAAAAAAAAACCACCACATTTTCTTTGTTTCTTATAAATATAATAGATTTGCAAATACATCATAATTTAAATTATTCCTGCAACATTATCCAGGTTGTCTACTGCAAGGACAGAAGGCTTTGCTATCTTGTCAGTGCCCTTAAACCGCTTTGCAAGTCTGAATACCTCAAAGGCACTCAAATTCCTAACTGTGAAGTGGTAAATCTTAAGTCCAGTCATTGCAACTTTCCTCTTATCACATCAAGTTTGTTATTTAAAAAAGCAATAAAAAATTAAAAAGCTTTCACTATTTGAAAGTTTCCATCACTGTCCCTAGCATCTCTCAGGAGAACACCCTGCAAAATGGTACCATCATTTGACTGTTTATAAAACAAAACAAAACGGTATGGACTTAATGATGTATCCAAACAATTAGTACCCTGTAAGAGCAGAAATTTGACTACCACAGGCCATATATCATACCCTACAAGGATAACAGAATCTTTTGCATGCTGAACTGCCTGTAATACTGTGGTATTAGCTGCTATCAGTATCACTGCTGGCTCATAATCTCAAAAGGATGTTTATTAACATTCATGACTCTTTCCTAGTGTTTCAGAAAAATTCTCCTATCTTCCATACTCCCAGACACTTGAAACAATGGTGATACCACTATCAGCAATTAGCAAAAAAACTCCAGGAAAATCACAGCTTTGAAAACAGCAAAAAAAAATTACGTTATACCACTCATCTCTAGGTTTTGTTTTCCGTGTTTTCAATGCAAAGTGCTTCTTTTGAATCACTGGAGTATTTTAAAGCTTCACTTAGGTGTATCTCCCCAACACTCCTAGGACATAGTGACACATTAGTCACCAATGCACAGCAGATGGGAGGATTGTGGATGCACACAAGAACAGACAGCATCTAACTGCAACTTCAGTTTTGCAGCAAGTGTATTAGTGAAGTGCCACAGCTCCAGGACAAGACATTTTTGGGTACTGGCATAATGAATAAAAGATCAATTGGTGTTCCCCATGACTGCAGTGAAATAATAAAGTCATTACACTATTGACAGTAGAACCAAGAATTTTGTTCATTTGACCAAAGGCTATGGTTGGTAGCTGAGTCTGTAAGAGTGAGGTACCTCTCAGGTGCAGCCCACTGCTTTAAACATCCCCCTGTGATCTTCCTGTAGACATTACTATTTTGTACGTTTTGAAGGGCTATAAATTTTTAATTATCTTTTTCCTCCATACTTCTCTATTTAGCATAAATAAAACTCAGTATTGATTTAAAACATTCTTTAGGACATTCTTTAACACACCCTAGAACATACTCCACTTGTTTCTGATGATCTGAACATTTGAAGATGACAGCTAAAACTTTAAACATTTAAACATTCCTTTAGGAACAAAGTATGTAATTTTCCTTTACCAACAGCAACTAGAAAGCCTGAAATTGAGCACATATACTATTAAAAAAATGTTCTTTAACACCTATAGGAAAATGGGTATTAGAGAAGAAAATATGTCCTGTTTAGAAGAAAAAAAAACAACTTGAAACTACAACTACATTAACTACACTAATATGTATCTTTTATTAGCCCTATATGTATGATTTATTATGGTTTTTTATATGTAATATATATTCACAATATACTGTTAATAAAAAAAAAAGATCCAATGAAAACAAAACAAGAAAAATTTTATTCTATCATAAAAACAATCAAATAAACACCAGTTCACTCCAGACTGAATCCATCTTAATAATCCACACTCATTTTCTAGAAAACAACGTCAGATTTTTTTAAAAAAAAATTGTTCAGGGATTGTATTTCCCATCAACTTACATTTCAGACTCAAATTTAAAGCACAAGCTTTTTCCCCCTACTGCTTCCTAGAATTAAAAGTAACATGCACTTAGTCATCCTTCTGCATGAGACACTATAATACAAAATTGATATTCATTTGAAGTGCAAGTTCTCAACCTGGAAAAAATTTGGCACAGTTCTTATGTTACAGAGATGATCATTATCTTCTTCCACTGTACTCATAGTTGGTCTCTCTCACATATAAAACACAACTTAGTGCGTCTTTGGGTGACATGAAGGCTGTTTGCTCCCGTTGATTCTCTTTCAGATGCAAGATTGAAAACCAGCCCCCCTGACTCACAATCAAAAGCTGTGTGTAGGAAAATCCATGCGTGCTATGAGAGGCTCCCCTAGTTGCGTTAAAAGAGGGCAGAGAGATTGCTGATCACAGCCAAAAGCTTTTTCACTGTTTCATCACAGAATTAGTGAAATGGGGCTGGAGAGGTTGGTCAAGGCGCCCCCAGTATCCCAGCGGCAAATCTGTCTCCTTATACTACATACAATCTAAGAACTGTACGTTGAGGTGTGCATGTGTGCATTTTGGGGTTGGGGGGGCTGTTAAGACTTGTGTACAGAGATTATTTTTTTGTCAGACTTTTTTGGATATTTGTGTTTTTTTCTCATTTGTGCACCAGTGAAAAGTACTAGCAAGTTGCTTCCATGAAGCCCTTCAAAAACAGCAGCAGATTCCCATCAGAAAGCAGAACCTGCAATGTAGCATGACTCTGCCACTGAGAACAGATGACTTTATACCAAGCCACCACTGATTTTCACTCTACTCAGAAGTGATACTCCAGCAATCTTTTCTTCCTATTTTAACTATTTTGAGAGAATACAAACTTACATGTCACCAGTGTTCCAGAACTGCCAATGCGAGTGGTGTATGAAACATGACTTTGCTTACTAGACTACCGGAACACCACTTAGGTTTACAGAATTAGAACAACGCATGTTGGAAAAATCTCTGGGAGTCATCCAGCCCAGCCCGCTGCTTGGAGCCAGGCCAACATGGATCAGCTTTAGGGCCTTGTCCAGTTGACTCTGGAGAAGTCCGTGTCCAAAGATGGATATTTCACAGCCCCTTTGGATATCTGCTCCAATATAAGAACAACCACTTGGTGGAGGAAAAAAAAAAAAGTTTCTGCATCTCTAATTGGAACTTCCACTGTCACAGCTCATGCCAAAACATAAGTCACAGAACTGCTTCTGTTACTCCTCCATTTGATCAATCAGTTAGCAGTGAGCTACATGAAAACTTGATTTCCTGTGCCTGGAAAAAGCACGCACTTTGCATAACTGAAGAGCTTCACAAACTACAAGCATCACAGCACAACAGCTGTGGGGCTCTGACATTATTATTATTATTATCTACGTTATTATTCCAAAATGGAACAGGTTTGTTGTGCCATCAGTAATATCTTTTATGCACTTACACTATTCACCTTAAATGGAGGTTAACTAATATATTACTGATTTAACTTTCAGTAAGAGCTTAGAAAGACATACACGTACACAGGGAAGCTTCTACTGCTTGAGTCCAGAAAGAATCGAAGTCAAACTATAAATACACATTGCTGCCGAAACAACAATGAAAAAGGAAAGCTTTACCGGTCTACTTGGAAATGAGTGAGATCACAGAAGAATAATGCTTTATACAGTTTCAAAAAGTATCAATGTTTTCTTACATCAAGAGACTTAGTAATGTTTTCTAGTGCTAACACTCACATTAAGAAGAAACGGTGCGCATCTAAAACCCGAAGTCAGTATTGCAAGACACAGGAGTCTTCATCTCTAATTCAAAAACTCCAGATGAAGAGAAAACCTATGACTTATTTCTGAAATTTTTTCTCTTCCAGCAGGTAAACCTGTCTGAAAAACCTCAGCTCAATGCCACAAGCCTACTGTACACACAGCAAGAAAGCTCCTTTTCTCCAATGCATCCATAAAAGAACAGTGCTTTGATAGAGGATAAATTCAACGTCCAAATCTCCTTAATCTAGCTCAATGGGCAGAGAGACTAGGCACCTTTTACAATCTTGATGCTTTTAAGATATGTGTCTAAAGTTTCTACCCCTACTGCAAGTAAGCTCGTTCAACCTACAATATAAGGGAGATAAGGTCACCAAAAGAAACAGTGTAAAATCTAATTTATTTTCCTGGTATTGTTGCTGTGAATTGCACAGCAGAAGAAATTAAGGTTTCTTTGTAAGCATTCTAACTTTCTGGAGAAATGCACCCTTCCTTTTACTAAATCTACCTTTTTAACCTCTTTGTTGCAAAGTGTCAGCAGCGTATCAGCACTGGGGAAAGTGACTAACACACAGAAGCTGCTCTCCAAGCTATCGCGAGTCCAATCTGGAGTTCACCTACACGTTAACTCCTACTGCTAATTCATCATCCCAGCACCCGACAGCTAGGCTGATTGTGAGCCTTACAGGACAATAAGGGTCTCGGCTGACCACCAAAAAATCAGCCCAAGGGAGGAGGGGTTGATGTGCACAGACCTGGAGAAGGCCTAAGATAAGTGCTGGCTGTCACTGCAAGGACAAAGAAGGGCAGGCCCTGGGGAGAGAAAGGAGATAAAAAAAAAAATCTCGACAACTGCTTTATCTGATGAGGGTTATGGCTAATTAATTATAAACTCAATTACCTAACCCTTACTTCAGCAGTCTCTATTCATTAAGAGATAAAACCTGACTGACTGCTAACTTTCTCTTGCACACGTACACGCACAGCACGCTTACTTCAGGTTTGCACACTTTAGCGCACAATTTCTTAAAAAAGATCTCCAAAAGCATTCGTACCTGTCAACTTTGTGTTCGCAGAATGGAAGATTTTTCCTTTTTTTTCCCCCTACCACCCAAAGCACCCTCTGTTGCACAATGGGAGGGCCAGGCCTCCATGCTGTGCATCGGCATTTAAAAGCAAAAACCTGACATTAAACAATAGACATTATGGACATCAAAGCCCCTTTCCACAGCCAAGTTTCTGCCTCTGTGGGCTTCTGATCTAGTTCACATTTTAAATTGAGCTTTTAATTTTGGGTGTTAAAAGTTTGGCAGTGAAGCTCAACGGTATCAACTAAACATTATTCTTCCAAAGTTTGAAGGTAGCCAGCAAAAATGAATCGCGTTAAGGAATGAACTCTAAAAACCCTTAGCCAAGCTAACACTTGCTAATAATCCAAGCTGAATTTTGCATGTGATGTAGTAAAGATGTCTGTTTTATCACTATTAAAATTCTACTTGCATTCCTGTGGTGCTTGGCCTCTCCTCCACAGCTTAAGTTCTTGCCCCCTTGCCTTGCGCTTGACACGAGCTCAAACAGCCTCACAGAATCAATCCTGACCATTAAAAGAAGGCTTCTCTTAATCTCTTTCCAAAGACTGCAGACATGTCTTGCTCTCACCTTTTGAATACGTAGATATTCTCAAATCCCTGTTTCACTCTGGTTGCCCTCTGCTCTAGCTTTTCCATTTCTACAGAATAACGTTTTTTACATATATTTTTTTATATAGAGGTGTAAAATATATGTTTGTATGTACATGTGTACCCATCTATATATGAAATTATAAGGTGATAATTCACATGATAATTCACATCGCCTCAGAACTTTTTCAAAGAATAACTTCTTCCAAAATGTAGAATGAAGTAACCCAACTCTGTGTCTCTTTCTTACATTATATCCCATTTCAAATGACTGTAAAGTATATTTATGATAAGGCACTGTGGTTCATTCAAGATGTGTAGTCTTTTGGGTCAATTTCTCATACTTTGTATACACCAAATGAAGTAAGAACAAAAACAGTAAAATGACCAGGGCCAGCTAATACATGTTATACAAGCTCTTCACTGCAATGACATGATTATGTGACAGTATCTAAAAGTAGTATTTTGGTCTTGGCTACTGCCTTATTAAAAAGGATTTATTTTACTAATACTTATGGTTTCAGACTTGAGTGACGTAGTCCAATGGTTCAGATCACTCTCATGATGCTTACGTGTGGCAATATCTTTTTAAAACTTGTTCCTGTATCTGATTCCCTTCCTTGCTTGTCTTGCTGACACCTGAGAACTTCAGTATATACTAGTTGCTCAGTTCAATTTTTAGACACTATCCTAAGAAGATGAAACCTATTGTTATACAAAATTAAGACATGTATTTTTTTCACTCCATAATTTATGAACTTAAATTCAAATTATACATCTAACGATCTTAGAGCACATCACATGGACAAAATCAACTGTAAGTAAAGGCTGCATGCTTTAGTAGAGCCTTTAAAAGTTTGAGAAAAAAATCTTGAACATAATAATCACATTAAGTAGCCAAGCCAACTTTGGCTATCTTTTAGAGAAAACATCAAACAATAATATAGCCTTCTTTCCATCCTGAGCTTGTACATCTATTGTGAATATCAATTCCATACTTTCCCTCACTATAACCAATTTTAAATCCAATTATTATTTTAGTATTTCATATTACTTCCTTGCTCCTCTTCTGCATTAAGTTTAAAAGTACTTTCTCCTGAAATATGTACATCTTTCTTTTTGGGCAATACTTTTAAAGCTTGCAATATGAATACTACAGTTGATCAGCTCCTTGTGGTTCTTTTTAACTTCCAGTGCTTTTAGTTGATGGCATACAGCACGTTTCAAGAACACATGTGTCTGAACACTCTGTATTGTCTCTACTCACTTTGACCAACAATTCTGAGGATATTCCACAATGCTCCATTAAATGAGTTTTTAAAAACCATCCCAGTCTCTTCAGCTTTCACTTAATTCTTCACCCATAAATGCAACTACAGATTACTAGAATATATTGAATAAAAATACAGATTTTTCTGTTTATATTCTGGAAGATAAAAAAGATATGCATTAAGTTTATTGCAAGTTATGTATCAGAAGTTGCCTAGGTAGTTGACACCTGTTGTCAAATCTGAAAGTCATGCTGTTACAAAAGGGAGATAGACCCATCATCTTGCTTTTCTTTCCCAGAATTGTTATAAATTCATGAAATCCCTACTCAGGAGAAAGCAAAGGAACAAGCAGGCACTAAGCAACAAAAAAACAGAACACCTCACTTGTTTCTACACATTCTATCACACTTCTTCCTCTTTTCTGGGGCCCTAAACTCTTCCCTGTTTTGGTAGGCACATCCCCAGTACTTGAATCCAGATATGTTCTGACTTCACAAAAATGCATGGAGAAGTTAATTGCTCTCAGTTTTATAGGTTGTTGCAAATACTGACCATTTTAAGTCTCTTTCTCCATACATACTCACTTTTATATAGTCCTATAACTTTTTATCTGAAGGAAGATTATTGTACTTGGAACAAATTACAGCTTAAAAAAAAATCAAGAAACAGGAACACAAACAGTAAAAGAATCCAATGCCATTTTACATCAACAATTTCACACAGCTATTTAACTTAAAAACATAAACTGTGCCTGAAACAACCACACACTGTAATACTGTTCTCTCAATTGCCTTCCCATCACACTAACAGTATTAGGTAAAAAGATAGACTTCTCCCATTCATCAATAGAGGAGTTATTCATCCGAAGTTTATTATCTCAGGTAATTCGATCAATACACTTCACCTTTATAGTACAGTTGTCCTTGTGAGCAAAGCATTTTGCATTTTATAGTGAGATGGTTATTATGAAGGCTATTCATAGGGAAATTCTCTGCAGTTAAAAGTTTTTCCAATTAACTACATTTAACATCATTTAAGCCATAAAATGGTGGTTACATTTCACATCATGTTGTGTAAGTGTGGCAGTGCTTAGAAAGCAGTTAGCGCACTCTCGGCAAATACATCAACCAATACTTTGGAAAAGAAATTAAGAAAACCCTGCCAGCAAACAGAGACAGACCTTTTCAAAGCAAAGTTAGGAATATGCACAAAAAAGCATGCATCTGAAGAAAACCTTTACAAAATTGCGAAAAACAGCCTCAAAGTTTCCACAACCCTAGGAGTGCTCCTTGGTGTCAATTCTTCTTTTCCCTTTGTGCAATTATCAGCACACTTTCATCTTGTTTATCTATGAGCTTTCTTATTTCTTTTCAATGTTAGTGTTTGTGTAATCCAGCTACGAATTTCCAAATAATTATAGTGTATGAGAACAACTTGTCTAATGTCCTCTGGGATGAAGATCTCCAAAAATCACTATCCTTACTCCATTTCTTAAGTTTGTAACACATCTGAGCTGCTTTCCCCATTGGTAGCATTTCAGCATAAGACATCACAAAAGATGAGGAAAATGTATTTCAAACAAGCAAAATAATGAATTCTCCTAGATCAGCTGTTCTAAGGAGAGAAACCTCTAAAAACTTGCTCAAAAATAAAAAATTATTATTCCTTGTGAGACATACTTAGAACAAACTAGTTCATTAAAGTCATATCAGCACTTGTAATTGGCCCTTGTTGGCCAATAGAAGGAGACATTTGCAACTTTCCCCAGGAAATTATATTCTAAATCCTTCATGAGGTGGACCTTGTCCTTTTCTGAGGAAACTTGATAGCAGTCTTTAGTATTCACTGGCATAATTAGGACTGCAGTTAATTTCATTAAATTCTCTTGCTGCTAAATGAAGCAGATTATGAGACATCTTTTATTGCAAGGCATGAAATTACAGCCTGTCAGCTGCCAATGGTAGAGTAAAACTAATGAATTACAGGGTAAATAACACCAGAATTAACCAGCCAATTTAACATAGCAGAGAACAAAGTCATTTTTACTTAGAGCTCTGGCGAACACCATCACCACTGGGATACCTTTCAGCTGAAAGGGAACCAATTCAAAGAGCCTCAAAACTAAATAACCAGGGAAAAGTCACATTAATTGTGCAGCAATGTTGACAAGCAAACACGTGCCAATAAGCTATTAGAAACTGGTCAGAAGTTGTGGGTGTCACATCACTAAAATGTTTAAATCGTGGTCCCTCCAAGTAGTTTGTGCTAATATATTATTCTTTACACACCCCAAGAAGAAGGGCAGATGTATGAATTTGTTACTATTATAACTAGTTTAATGGTGACAGTTCTTCACAGACAGTACTGAACACAGTCCCCATTAATGAGGGATAGATACACTATAGATAGATAATTAAATAAAATGGAAAGCAAGTATTACTAACCATCCCATTTCCTATGCCCATCCTTCTGAATCTCTAACACAAGACATAGAGGGTGCCTCTCTCTGCACAGCACCCCGTGCTAGAAGGGCAGGCTGGATGCTCTTCTGAACTCTGACCATGATCTTCCTTCCAGAAGGTCTGAGGGAAGAACTCTTCTTAACAGCCTTATGAAGCCCCTAGCTCTGTTAGACACATGCACTAATGTAAAAGGAATAAGAAAACAGCTCTGTTCCGTATGTGCAGATGTCCCATCCACTTTGAAATTATGTTTACATCTTACTTAAAGATACCTCTACAGGACACAAACCCCTTCAAATGCACTTGTATTGAAATCTTGTTATCTGGTATCTGCTACACGCCTCATGTGTCCACACAGGGTATTTTATCATCACTCATCTAAAGAAGGGCAGCTACCTTAATGCCTGGATACCAGAAAGGCTCCCTCTTACAAAATCCTTGACTGTGTTGGTGAAAGCAAACAATAAAAGCACAACAGATGACACAGCTGGTCCAGAAAGAGATGTAAATACACATTTCATTTCAAATTAATGCTCCCATTTTTCTGTGTACAACACCAGGATTATTTTTCCTGCTGACATAAAGCGAGAGTAAGAAAGGCTGCATTAGGTAGAAAACAGATTGGTCTGAGCACGGAACAGCACAGGTCAGCACTGGTGACTCCATCCACGGGGAGACAAGAACTCAGGTTGCTGTAATATTTGTGGCATTAGCAAGGAAAGGATCCAGGGAGAGAGAAAGCCCACATGACTAAAAGGTCTGATTACTTCCTCATTTTATCATGCACGCTGTAATCATTATATGTTGTACACAAACCAAAAACATCTTAACATGATGTTTCAGGTTGCATTTTTAGCAGGTTTCTAGGAGACAACACCTGACGTCCTATGCAGTCCTTTAGAACTTTAAGTTCAATGTCAACCAAGTCTGATGGAGTGACAGAGATACCAAAGGGATGTTCTGACATGTTCTGTAAAGCTTCACATTTGCCTATAAAACTGGAAGTCTCTAACTTAGAAAGTAGGGCTGTAGTTAAGAGCTGCAGAACTATTCCAGATGCCTTGCCTTCAGATTTCAACAGTGGAAAAAATCAGGACTCTGACAGCATGCATGCATCAACTCCAATGCGTGTACTGAAATCTATAGACTGAATGCTCTTAGACTGTTGAACTGGAAACAGCCCAGAGGCATTGACAAGTTGCTGAAGCAGCAGAGCACCGGAGGCACCAGTGCATTGCTTCAAGCTAGCAATTGATCGCCATGCTTAAAGACATCAGCACCTTAAGAACCAGATGGCTGGCACTGAAGTGCCACCTTCTGAAAGATGTTCAAGATTCTTAACATGACTGAAAATGCCACCTGTTGTTTTGTGGGTTTTTTTTCCTCACTTCGCATCTCCCTCACATTCTTTGTTCAGTATTTGCTCTCCTCCCTCTTAGCTGTTTAATACAGATTTGGCTTCCCACCTGGCTCCTCACAGTGGCACAATTTTCCATTTGAGTTCTGTCCCTCTAAATTTGTTATCCATTGCACTGGCATTCTTTCCTATCTTCTCTTAGCTTTAAAGCCCCTTGCTTTTGTCTGCTGCCTCAGCTCCCGTAGAAGCAGGGAACTTGCTATCTTTGTGCTCCATGCATGTGCTCCATGCAAGAAAGCTCTTGCTTCACAACATCACCCAGACAGTAAGAAACGTCACTTAATTTGAATTAAGCATGACTTAATCTGTGTCAGGAATTACTTACAGAAATCACTGTGCTGCAAGATTAAAGCACTAACAGTGATCGCACATGTATTACCTCTCATCTACAGTAGTGCCATGAATTACAAATTGACGGCAACATTTGCTGTACAAAGGGCCAATTCAGAAAGTACTCAAGAAGTTCTTTGCCTTGCCATTAGCTTAAACAAAACTGACATGTCAGTCTTCAAAATGTTGAGTATGCTTCAGCAATGGAAGGATGCACATGCAGCAGAAAGGGTCTGTGCAGCTCGTCTGCCAGCCGTGATGCTGGAAATCTGAAAATCTATGTCATTCAAGAGACGTAGCTCACATTAAAAAATAAATAATGCATATATTTTAAAAATCAGACTTGAGTATTTATTTTACATGAAGTACACTGTCCTCAAACCAGACACACACCAACAATACATATTTCTATACTTAGTAGATCTGCATCCTGAGAATAATTTGTTTTCACCCAGTTTGCTCAAAGCTCACTACTTTTCTTTTAGTCTAGGATTTAGAGTACATCCCTCTACCCACAAAAAGGCTATTTTTGTTTTTAATTTGGCTGTGAAACAGCTTGTAAAATTTGGATTCCTAAAGCGACAATACCTGCCTTTTAAAACAGTTCCTGTTCTCCTCTGTTGCAATGTATCGCTCACTTTCAGACAGAGGAATTCCTAAACAATTCAACCTTCTTTGCTATTTTAATTGATCTTTAGTTCCAAATACCTCCTGCACTCGAAGATTTCTTAATTTTTCCCCCTGAAATATTCACATGAGAAGAGAACATTAGATGCTAATCTAGCTACTTGATTTGTAGCCGTTCTTCAGTTCTCTACCCAACCATTTAAGTACTGTCATTCATAATAGGGTGATATACTGTACTATAAACCCTTTTGCAAATGGTACGTCTTGGTATTTTTCTTTTGTGACAAAGGATCGTATTAGTTATCAAGACGAAAGAAATGTTCCCAGTGCTCACTTTCCTATAGAATCTCACTGTCTCAACAGTTCCTCTCCCTGTCCTTTTAAAAGAAAGGCCAACCTCTCCCTTTTTTAAAGAAAAATCAAGTCACTAAACATATATAAATGTTTCCTTATAAAGAACATTATACAGTCTGATAGGCCCCGAAGTCCAGAAGCTTTCTCTTAGTATTAAGCGAAAAATCATCTCCTCCTTATGACTGCCATACCTGCATTCATGCATCTTGGAGCACAGTAGCATCACTTCTATTTCCTGGTAAACACACTGTAGATTCCTATATACGATTACAACTGTTCTGTCATAGCTTAGCTAAACCATTTGTAATTAGCCATCTCATCTTATAAGCAGTGATCTGATATGGTAACTTGCACCACTACTGCTAACGTGCCCTGCTTACCATGATGGCTAAGTGGAAAATAACTTTAGCCAGAGCCACAGAGGTGGTATTCTCTCCCCAGCTCTGTGTTGAACCATTCGCCTCATCACTGTGTGTCTTTAACAAGCTTGTATGCATCATGCAGTGTATGACTCAAATGGCCCATGTGACACCCCAACACTCATGTTGGATCTCCTTTACCCTGCGATGCAATGGCTTTTTATGCTCAAAGCATACTCACCATTTGCATTCACCTCTCAAACATAAACCAAGATGAACTCACAGGCACTTATCACCTCCAGCTCTATCTCAGCAAGAATAAAAGAAAGAAACCAGACACAGGTTTCAGAAGGAAAGCTACCCAGCTTTCCCAGGCATCAGCCCACCACAAACATGGTGAGTGTCTGTTCTAAGCACACACAGAGATTCCTGTTGCTGGAGAAATGTCTTCATGAGATATCATAAGCATACAAATCAGAGTACCTTCCAAACTTGGGTTAAACCAGCAAAAGTTTGGGCAGTTGGGTTTTACCTTGGGTTAGCCTGACTTCATCTCCCATTCTAGTTCATTCTACCATATTGTCTTTGCTTTCATAGTTATTTTAAACAAGAATTTCCATATGCTTTTTAAAGCAGACACATAGTACTGGGTAAGAGACAGCACCCAGTGCTTTGTCATGAATTTGCTATCAATAGTGAAAATGAAGGAACAAGGAAAGTGCAAGGAGTTAGGATGATTTGGCTTCTATTAAGCAAATAACGTCTTTTTCATTTAACTCCAACCCCTATCCCCTTTCTGATGTGCCTGTCTCCACTGATGTTTCATGTTTATACTAGGAATAATTAACAAGATTGCACTTCTAGCACTATCGTTAATGGCACTGCTGAGTGACACCAGTCCTGGAGTTTGGTTCTCCTTCCAGCAGCTCAGACCTGGCTTTACTTTTTGTTTACTATCTTACAGATAATTTTCAATCCACACCACAGTTTTTAGCCAGACACTTGTATAAACCCTCAATTAAGACATAGTGAGGTAGTATCAAAATGCTTTACCAAAATCCAAATATTTTGTATCTGCTTGCTTCATGCACTTATTTTGGAGTTCTAACAAAAAAGCAATTGAGTTATTCTAGCAACTTTTTAGTCTATATAAACCACTCAGTATGCCTCCCAGTTATATTAAGCTGCTCAGAAAAACTAAATCCTGCAGCTGTGTGCTTGTTATTATTTTAGTCTTCTCCCTAATACTTTTTACAAGATTCATTTCAAGCTTTACAGCTCTAGGACAACTGTAAGTGAAATATACCCATGTCATCTAATCAGATCACTCAAGTTCCAGTGTATCATAACATGAAGGATGCTTTATAATAAGCACAACATTCAAATACATGATTCTTCCTCCTTGTTCTAACTCATTCAAAATAAACTAAGATTTTGTTTTATTTTTTAAGAATTGCACTACTTTCAACTAAAAATATTTAAGTGCCAACATTTGGTTTGTCTGCAGAGACTGCTCTAAAGAAGTATTGATGAATACCGTAGTCAGAAGGTTTTTGAGGAATAAAAGTAGGATTACAGAAAACAATATTTTCACAAAAGTGCAAGGACTTCCATAGTGGGTATTCTGAAGATCAGAGTATCTATATTTTCTACCTACAGATAGTCAGAGTACCTACATTTCAAAGCCACCCTGTTCTCGCCCAAGTAATATTCCTTCTTCATACCATCTACTGTTTCTAATTTGCCATTGCTACTTGCACTCTGGATAAATGCTTGCTCACACATCTTAAATACTAACAGTGCCAATGCATTTTTAAAAAAAATCCAAATACGAAACAAGGGACGTTGGATCAATACCCTTGATTCAGATTCACATGCAATTACCACACAATTAAAAGACAGCAAAAGAATTATTTTTATATTTAGAATGTCCAAAGTTTGCCTTGTTCAAAAAATTAGGCTAAAGGGCTTTAAATGCGTGCTGTTCAGTTTACTCTTTTGATTGCTTTACCACTATGTAAATCAATTTGTTAATGTTCCTTACAAAATGCATGAGCCAGTAATACTGACAAACACACAAAGCTCATTCGTAATTAGCAGTTAATTAGTAAGAAGGAACAGATGCTGTTAGAGTTTCAGCAGGCGAACAGGTTCTGTAAACAATGCTTATAAATCTAAATGAATTTATTAACCACAATGCAACTGTCAACATTTTGCTGGCAACCATACAAATATGGTGGAATCCCCAAAACATCTTTACAACATATTAATAATTATTGTGTCAACTAAGTCTATCAGGCAGTCTCATTTGCTAACTGTCATAAGCGTTCTACTTAATCTTGTTATGTCAGTTCTCCAGCCTAATTCCTCATGCCCTCAGAGGAAGATCTCCAGTCATGAAAGTTAGGCCAAATGTACATGGACTCATCTCCAATACACAACAGCTCCTTGAAACGAAGGCATTTTTGCAAGAGGAATGTTTGTTTTGCACCAACACCTTGAACAAGCTTCCCCAAACTGAAAACTAACGAGCAATATGCACAGCTCCGAAAGCACATCTTGGTCCTGAGAGGGTTTGCCATCATCTTCTTTACCATCACCATCACCATCACTTGTGAGAGATCACTACTATGAAGGCATCTCCAGATCTCACCCACTAAAATCAACTGAAGGACATTTATTTCCACCTTCCATTTATAAAATCATGCACTCAATAAGTAATAGGGTTTTTTGTCAATTATTAGGTTGATGTTAATGGCTCAAATAAGAATGCCTCTTGTAAGCATCTTCTACATGCAACTACTAAGGCAGTTATCTAGACACAACCACCTTGACGCAAGAGACTTTTGGCCAGGAGCCAATTTTTGGCCTAAGGGCACCAGTGACGATGCCTTGGTGACCTCATTGTTGTCAATTTCTGCATGTCACATTGAGATGCCACCTTGATATATTGCACCATTTCAACACTGGAAAACTCTAATAAATTTTTTAAAGTCATATTATGTCTGCTTTATTGATGTTCTATTTTATGCCTACATTGCTTTCGATCATTCCCTCCTCCTCTCCCTCAAAATATTCTGACATCACTCCACCATGTTCTGTACTCACTTTCAACGTGCACTGTAGGATTTGCAACACACCAGCACATGGGACAGGATGAGAACACCCCAAGCAGATTAAATTCTCCAAAGCTTCAATGCAGAGACTGCTTGGCTTGCTTTCTGCAGGCTCTGGTCCTACTTGCTGCACTGTTACAGGGACCAAAAACATGGAGGTTGGGGAAACCTATTCTCTGCTGACATCAAAGCACTGGATGTAAGAAGATGAGGATGTTCATAGAGTGTCAGAAAAAACAAATACTTTCTCCCTTCTCTTATGAACACAGCACTTGAAAAGAGATCCTCAACTGGTTTATCCTAAGAAAAGAGCAGATTCTCCTTTCATACATAGTCAGGTAGATTTTTTTTTTAATTTATTTTTTATATAAGGTAAGCTCCTGTCTTACTATTTCTGTAGAGGATGACAGGACTTCTGGTGCTCTCCTCCTCCCTATTTCCATTCTCTTCCCACAGTCTCTCAAAGGATGCTTAACCTGATCAACATTCTATTCCAAACAAAAGCTGGAATATCTCCTTTTGAATCTTAATGATGTGCAAGAGCTATGACAACTGATGTGTCAACTAGGAAATCACTAGCTACTAATCAAACCCAGAAGTTTTTTCTTATCTCTTTTAATAAACAAGTTAAGAGCATGACACTAGAAAGGATGAATTTAAACACCTCCTACCATAAGCAATCTATGAGCTCTTACAGCATTAATACAGACAACAAAACATTAAGCAAACAAAAATTTTCCATATTATTTTCCTTAAGTTGTTTTCTACTATTATCTTCCATCATTGCCTTAAAAGGCAATGTTCTTCTTTTGCTCATTTTGGAGGTTGTGTCATACAGACAAGTGGAATACTTTTTTTGAAACTGTGTGCTCCCTGCCAAAGTTGGCACTATTAAACTTTCAAATACATTTCTTTATCAACTAAAATTCAGTAAAAAATAGAATACTATGTTTACTATCAAATGCATTGTACCACACAGACAAGTTTTTTATCAGGGAAGAATTATGAATCTAGTTATCCTGAAATGATTCACAGACCCACCAGCTTGTTTCCATTACAAGGACCAGAGGCTCCTATTACCTTCAGCAATAGTCGTAGCTTCTTCAATTAGCCACTTGCAGTCAAAAAACCCAAATGCCAGAAAGTTAATTTCTCTGAAAAGTTACCAATATCTTATTTACAGATCTTCAGAGGTTTGAAAGCAATATACACATCAATGTAAACTTATATTTTAGGAAAACAGCATTACTGTTCTTGCCCATCACCTCGACAGCCTACCAAGAATTAATTGGAAGTAGATAAAGTGACACCTTTCAATATGTCTGTGGAGCACCTGTAGGCTGCTCGTCTTGGTCTTATAGAGCACTTGGGGTTATCACTCTACCATTTCACAGGTATTCAGAGATAAAATAGGGACAAATTCATAAGATGGGACACAGAAAACTTGGTTTTTAGGCACTCTCAAAACCTAGGAAGAGACCAACTAAAAGAAACATAGTAGAATTTGAATCCTTATACACTAAAGACCCAAATTGCAGCTTCCTCCTGCAACCCTGAGACACATCATGAAGGCAAACCAGTAGAATCCAGAAAGCAGGAGGAATAGATGACCTGGTGGAACAGACTGACAAGGAGGAAAGAATTGTCTCAGTCAGAGATGCTCTAATTCTAGACCAGGCCTGCCTGCTTTGGCTACAAGCCACAAAGGACTGACAGGTAGAAGTCTTAACCTCAGGCAGGGGAGGGTTTAACAGCGCCAACTGTCCAACAAAGCAAAGCACTGAGCCAAACCACAAGAGATTCTCATCACCTTCCACTGCTGTTTGGAACCAGATAGGTACAAATTAAAGGCAAGCTCACTGAAACTGAAAAAAAACCCCAAAACCAAAACCCAAAAGGTCTGTTAAATCCAGAAACTCTTAAATGCTATTTTATGCCAAATACTTAAGACTACTGCTTTTCTTGGGATGATATCTGAGAATCATCAACAGTAAAAGGCACAAAATCAGCTGCTGCAGTCAAATGAAGCATTATTCCAGGCAGGTACATGTAGCTGTAGCCGTTCCTTTGATGTAAGGGCACATTTGATCTAATTGGAAAAAATATTTCAAGTGCACTGGGAATAGTCACTGTTAACTGAATACAACAACGAAAAAGGAAAAAAGAGCATGCAGACCCGAGGGAATTACCAAATCAATTAACAACTAATTCAGGAACTAATTTCTGTATTGCCTCTTAGCACAAAACTGTATCTTTAATTTCTCCTGCAATAAGCATCACCATGATAGTCCTAACACACTCTGACGCTTTAAATGAGTTTACAAGTATCTGTTTTTGATTGGCTATATAACATTATTTCTTCACAGTTCAATGCAACCACAGCCAAGTATGCTGAAATATTTAATTATACTGGTAGCTACCAGTTAACAATTTACAGAACCACAGTGAGTACAAAACATTTTATAACTAGTAATCAGCTAATTAAAACCACAGCAAAATGTGTATATTCTGATTATAAACAATTGCGGAGGAATTACACAGAACTAAGAGCATTTGGCTAAAAACCATACCCTCGTGTTTGTACAAGCAGATCTGGATACTGATTACTGTGATTAGGCAGAAGTGTGACACAGGAAATTACACCTCATGCTAGACAGAAATAAATAAAACTATGACATTTGTCAGTTCTTTGTTAGTCACATTGTTACTGTGTTTTGGAAAGCTACTCTCTGGAGACACAAGCACTGGCTTTCTAACAACTATTTAGAAGCCTATACGAACATCAATAAATAAAAACCAAAGCTGTTGTAATCTTGGTGAATGCTTTGGCATAGAAGATGGAGCAGAAGCAGCATGACAGCAGTTTGAGACTCCATGTCAGTGAAACGGGTGCTTTGGTGCAGGAGCAGTGCAGGTAACACCTGGACAAAAACGTGTGTTACATACAGAAGACCCATGAATAACCAAGGCAAGTAACTCCTGGAGTGGAGTGTGCCACTCCAGATGTTTTCTGCCATCCTTCTTTTGGTCATTACATGCAGTAGCCTGCATGTAATTTCATAAAACATTTCATAAAACAAGCTGATTTTGTATGCAGGTGGAAGAGATAAGCAATAGGATAACCGCTAGCGCTTGGCAATGGGTGCCAGGCCTGCTAATGCACTAGCTGTAGCACTGTGTGTTTGTCCTGCTCCTGCCCTACTGTTTTCTTTCGCCCTGTCAAGTTGTATGAATTAAGCAAGAAGAGTTGCTACGATGGTTGCTTATTTGTTCTCTCTTTTTGGTAGTCTCAAAGTAAATACTAACGTTCAGGAAACCTGCTGCAAAAAGCATTTGTTCTTCATTACGGTGGCGAGTCTCGGGTCTGACACTTGCCTGAAGCATTATAGTGCTCTTCTGCTCGTGAGGAGGACATCAGTTTGACTGACTAGACGTGGCAGACGATCTCTTTTCAAAATCTCTCTCCAAGACACTGCCATACTGGCTGAAATGCTCCAACAGCTGTGCAGACAGCCCTGGGTATTTTAAGGCAAAATAGATTTCAGGTACAGTGTTCTTTCTAGTTCAATGGTAACATGGGCCAAAGCCCCTTAAAACGTAAGTTAAGCTTAAAAAGCCTATGTTTTTTGAAGATGAGCAATGCAGCCTAATAAGGAATAAATGTGCATCAGTCCCAACTGTTTGAGCTAAAAGGTTATAAAAAGACATCTCTGGATATTTAGTGACCAAAAGGGAAGAAACAAAGCAGACGGCCTCCACTGGGAAAAAAGGAAAGGAGACAAGGGGACAAGGACAGGTACAAGAAGATCCTGCCTCACCCTGCAGATGTCTTTCTTCCTTGCATAGAATGGTTTGGGTTGCAAGGGACCTTAAAGATAATCGAGTTCTACCCTCCCTGCCATGGGCAGGGACACCTCCCACTAGAGCAGTTTGCTCAAAGCCCTGTCCAACCTGGCCTTGAAAACCCCCAGGGATGGAGCATCCACAACTTCTCTGGACGTTTCAGTGCCTCACCACCCTTACAGTAAAGAATTTATTCCTGATATCTAATCTAAACCTTCCCTATAAGTTTGAAGCCTTTACCTCTCGTCCTATCACTACACTCTACGATAAAGAGTCCCTCTCCAGCTCTTCTGTAGGCTCCCTTCAGATACTGGAAGGTTGCTCTAAGGTCTCCCCAGAGCTTTCTCTTCTCCAGGGTGAATAACCCCACATCTCTCAACCTGTCTTCATAGCAGAGGTGCTCCCAGTCCTCTCTACATCTTTGTGGCTCTATTAAAAGAGTTCATTAGCAAAACACCAATTTTTGGTATTTTGGCTTTAAGAACATCTTAAAAACAGAACCACAGAATAGTTAAGAGTTGGAAAAGACCTTAAAGATCATTGAGTTCCAACTTCCTGCCATAGGCAGGGACACCTCCCACTAGAGCAGGTTGCTCAAAGCCCCATCCAACCTGGCCTTGAACACTTCCAGGGATGGGGCATCCACAGCTTCTCTGGGCAACCTGCTCCAGTGCCTCACCACCCTCACAGTAAAGAATTTCTTCATAATATCTAATCTAAATCTACCTTCTTGCAGTTTAAAACTGTCACCCCCTTGTCCTATGGCCACACTCCCTGATAAAGAGTGTGTGTGTGTGTCCCATTTCTCCTGTGGGCCCCTTTACATACTGAAAGAAAATAGCAAAGATTTTTCCCTGAACAGGAAAGTTTTTGACAAATTGCTTCAGTTACATTCTTCCAAGTCAAGGACACTTGAGAAAGGATTGAAAACTGACAGTACAATGGCCAGGCCTGAAACAAAAAAGTTAATAGGAAATTCTTGGGTCTACATAACTTGTTTTTAAAAGTTACTTAAAAAATAATTGCTGATAAGGAATCATAAGTCACCACACAATTTCCCAAATATTTCAGGAGCTACTCAAAGTGCCATTTTTTCATGCAAAGTTTGACATTTGTTGAAAGCATTTTTAAATTGTTATCTTTGCCAAGTTAATGCTAATTTTATAAAATTTAGCTGTAGCGTGTGAAGTTCCAGTTTTGTTTACGCCCATCATAAATAAAAACTGCAATTTGTGCATCCAGGAACCAAACTCTTCTACATGAAAAGCAAATCAGTGATGGCAAAGCCCCTATCTTAGCCCTGACCTAAGAAAGTATTTGTCATTCTTAGTTCAGACAGAAAAAGAAAACGACAAGACAAAATACCTCAATTAAGATTATTTTAAGGTACTTAAATACTCCACACTAGTAGGCAAAGAAGGTCACTTGAAATTATCACTGAAAACTAAAGCCCGAAGAAGATACTCAACTTTTTCCATTAATAAGGTCATTTGTAAACTGAAAGAAGTGAATGGATTCTGAAATTCACCCTTGCAAGTCATGGGTGGCAAATATTTCACTATGTCATCATTGTAATGTTAACCATTAGAACGTTTATTTTTAATCCAGACTTCAAGTTTGCTACTCCTAAACCATCTAAGAATTTGGAACATGAGATGCAGCACCTCCCAGGGTAAGTCATGGGTTGAGGCAACCTGTCAAAATCTATTTTGACGAGGTTTTGGTAAAAGAAAAGCCAAGGTTATGTAGTTGGACTATTTAATAATATGAGCATCTGTGATCAAGTGCAAATGGCAAATAGAAGAAGGTTTGAAAGCAGAAAGTCAAGGCCAGCTCTTACGTATTTATTTACACTCTAATCTGGGGGAGGGATGGGGGAAATGGGAGCAGGAGAGAAAAAAATAAATATAAAAAAGAGCGAGCACACAGCTGCCATCCCAAAAACAGACCTCCCATCTGCCACCCACGATTTGCATGTCACCTTCTCCAGGCTCATTTGTACTTCATTAACTGCCATTGACTTAACAAGATTTATGCAAATGACACCATAGGAGCTCGCTAACTCCCACTGCAATCAAGTGATTATGTATGTACAATTCTCCACAGCAATGAAAAATTAATACATGACAAGCCCACTCACCGCTGAGCTGAGCTTCTTGCTTTTATTTTTCTTGTTGTGCTTTTTTTTTTTAGTTTTATTTGAATATGCCCTACAAGATTTAGCAAGACCGCAGAAAATAAAGTAATCTTCTCAAAATGCTGCAACCCACCCCAACTCTACCCCATCCTGGAAAATATGCAACTCTGAACTGGTCATCCTAACACATGCTTCAAAATATTCACTCGAACTACCAGAAACACATCTTCATTTTCAGAATAAATGCTTTTGCACAGAGAATACTCTAAAAAGAGTAAGCCTTTCACCCTAAGTTTGCTTTAAGGATAGTATTATCGAAGTCACACAATACTTTTAGTCTAAGCACCTCTTTCTCAAAAGTACAGAACTTTCTATGAATTTTAACTTCTTGCTAATATTGTTTCAGACATTTTCTGACTTCATTCCATTAGCAGAAGGTATTTAAATAGCATATAAGTGAAACTGCAGAAATTACAATAAAATCCAATCATTTTAAAGTTAGACTGTAACAGGTAACAAAGCAAAAGTCAAGAAGTTCTGCAGTTTCCTATAATGCCCTCCAAAACATTAAAGGCATTAAACACGCAATCTTAACCACTCTTTCACATTGTTTTTTCTTATTGGAAAATTACAGCATTCACAGTTCTCAAAGGATGCTGAGAGCACAGTATTTCTTTCCATCATTCTATGATTCTATGATTTAAGGCACTCTGATACTGCTATGCATGCAGAAGGTGTTTGTACCTCCCTGGGAGATTTGCCTTCCCAAAATTTCACCCATTTCAGAGTCTTTTGCCAGAAGTTAGCCTCCACGTTTGAAAAAAAAAAAAAAACAAACACCCAAACCCCACCTGCTTTTCATTGCCTTCCTTTTGGGTTTCTGCTGGGAGAAAGGAAGTTCGTCAGAACAGTTCAATATGACTTAGCTCAATAAAACTGTATGTAGTGCTGCAATGGAAAGTAATTTTTAACATTTAGAAAGGACAAAAATAATAAACATTATCTCTATTCAATCGGATTTCTCTGAGTTAAGGATAAAGCCCTGAAGGAGTGAGGTGTTTTCCTTGGAAGGAAATACACCATTTACAATTTTACCTATTTCCCCAAACTCTCAGGGATTCAGGGACCAAGAACATGAATTCAGAAGCAGGCTGCAACTGTTGGCTTCTTTTGACCAAAAACCATATCAAACTCTAGTAGTTGTGTAGTCAGTATCAGGGTCTCAGAAAGGCTGTAATACAGAATTACAAGCAACTCTTTATGTCCGCGTAGATCACTTCACAAGATGTGTATAGACATTTAGAGAGAAGCCAGGAATGGAATTAAATGTCCCTATACACCGCCCCCACACACACTTCTATCAGTTTAATCTGCTTCCAAATATACAAAAGCATCACTTTGACAACAGACACGAACCATAGCTATGTTGGTTCAAGAGCTGCCATACAGACCTGATCTGTTAAAAAAATTGCAGTTGAATGACAAACTCATCGTCACCACATCTACACTTCTTAGATTTTTTCACATATTTATTCTGAGCTCTCCCCACCATACACAAACATGGCATCATAGAATAGTTAAAGTTGGAAGGGACCAGGTTGCTCAAAGTCCTGCCTAGCCTGGACTTGAACACTTCCAGGGATGGGGTATCCACAAATTCTCTGGGTAACCTGCTCCAGTGCCTCACCACAGGAAATAATTTCTTTACTGTGAAGAATTTTTTTCAATGTACTTGACTAATATCAGCTTTCCCCCCCTGCCCCTTTCATGTGCGCCTTTTGTGCTGGAAAAATTTTTTTTTTTTTTTTTNNNNTTTTTGCTGGAAAAAATTTCTTTTTTTTTTTTTTTCCCCTCAAAACCAGAACATTTCTAATTTCCAATTAACTTGTTTTGGTTTTGTGCATTTTTTTGAGGGTTTGGGATTTTTGTTTTGTTTTGGTTTTGTTTTTTTAATTTGTGTTGTTTTGTTGGGTTTTTTTTGTTTTGAAGTTAGAAAATAGCATTTCTAATTTTGGGGAGATGCTAGGTAGATAAGAACAACCCACAGGCACCATAAAACACACCAGATGACCAAGCCATTGATTTAAACATCTGAACAGTAAGACTTTTCTTTATTCTATTTGCTCTTTTTTTGGTTATTTTTTTATTTTTTTTCAATTAGCAGTGAACTGGGAATACAAAGTCCACTGTATTTGAATTTCAACGATAATTTACTTTTTTTTTTCTTATGGTAAAGCTGCAATTAAGCTCAACCAGCATGACAGAAGCACTAGTGTGAGCTCGGATATCTGCCTTGCACCAGAAGCATGGCCTTGCAAGCAGCCCTTTTAAAGTACTGCTGCCATGCACATAGCGTAAGAACCAACAAGGAATAAAACTAAGTACTGACAACAGATAGTAAAAAAGCCTGGTCACTGCACATTTTTGAAAACATCCCAAAGACTTAACAGAAGAGTATGTGCATGAAGCCAGCAAAAGCAATTTGCTCAACAGCAACCGGGTTATTCCTGATTCTAGCATGGAGTACTGCAGCAGTGGGGCTTCTGGGAAGACAAGCACTGGAAAACATGATGACAAAATGACTAAAATGAAAAGTCTTTTAATAATAAGATAGCTCTCCCACAACAACGCTGTGAATAATACAATCTATATTCAACTTCCTGAAAACAGTCATCTCTTTCTATTCCCTGACTATTTGTCAGAAACACACCATGATGGAAGGGGTTTCTCATTGCAATAAGCACAGCAGCGTAACACTAGAGTTTTTAGATCAAAAAGTTCCTTTTCACATCCCTCTGTCTTATTCACAGTTACCGCATAAAACAAGAGACACCACCTTTTCTAGAAGGAATTTCTGCTGCCTCAGAGAAATGTCCAAGTATCTGCAACCTGTAGAGCCCACCAAAAACATTTTAACTTGGTCCCACCTCTTCTAATAGGAGTCCTCCATCTAAGCAGGGGGTAGACAAAAAGCTATCCCCCAGGTCAAACTTCAGAAGCCATTTCTGCTCGAAATAGTAGTTTGTAATCAAGCACCACTTCAAACTAATGTATGTTTTTAAACAGCAGTGAAACACTGTCAGTACAAATTATACATCATATTTCAATTTTTAATTAAATGTTTCCACTTAAAAAAATGTATTTTTTCCTACTCCATCTTCTTTTGCTTCAATTGCTAGGTGATGCTGGTTTCCTACACTTTACTGAAGACCGTCTATAAAGTAAAGCAACAACACAAGCATGTTAAATACCACTGGTAGCAGTCATCCTCCAACACTGCATGCCATTCAACCTCCCTTTTTCTAACACCCTTCCAAAACCCTGATGAATAGCATGTATCTGCTGACTATAGAGCTGCTCAATATTTGCTGATAATTGCCTGTATGTGACAAAATGAAATTACCATAATTGGGATTAATAACAGAAAGTACATGTTCCCAAAAGACTGGTCATGCTCAGTATATGAGGCAGGGTTGCAGTGAGAATTTTTCAATACTGAAATTAAAGAGATTGTAGGGGATATTTCATTATAACATGGTTTAGTGCAGTCACACTTAAAATGCTTATCTCACAATATTCTCCTTAAGACTGCATTTTTAATTAACCTTATTTCATACAACAGTATTTTAGAAAAAAGCACTATGCATGCCTTGAATAAATATTGAAAACTATATTCCTCAGTTTTTCCATTCTCAGCTGCATTCACAGACACTTTTGTTTAATTAGCATTACGCAAAAGTATTTCAGCTGATCTAACCCATCTCATCCCATACAAAAGCTGTAGAAAAAAACCTGTATCTAGTTTTAAATGCCTGGAATCTCCTCCCCTGAACGCAGAGCCAAAAATTGAGCTTGTCTCATTTCAAACTGCTCTTCTGAATTGCAGAGCATTTGATTAAAATTTTTCTACCAGAGACTCACAGACATGACAGCATTTCTGCTGCCTGATGGTCCCAAATGGTCTTTTTAACTGCCTTTAAGAAAGAAAATCACTGCAAATAGTTAAAAGTCCAAAATCATCTCTCCCTCATCTCCAAAAAAAACCCCCACACCAAAAAAGCCCAAACACATAAACCCACACCCAAACAGGAGAACCAGGGCTACCCGGAAAGATGAAGCATGGACTGAGGATTAGATGTGGCAAGTGACCCTCTGGAGGGTAGGAAAGCTACCAAACTAAATTGGAATGAACCGTACGGGAGGAAATTTGCTCCCTTTCCTCAGCACTTTTGTTGTCTCCAGCAAAGTAACTCACACAAACATAAATACTTGCAAACACTATCACAGATACTATTTGTAAACCAACCCATATAAATGCTTAGTGTGGTGTTTTTAACTGTATGAATTCAGTGTAATTTAATTTGAGAAAGTAAATGATCTCATTCACTTAAATACTTTGCATCAGATGCTGGCATTGCTTTTGCCTTTCAAAGGAGTGTTCACAGCTACAATTTAGCATTGAGTTTCCGGGCTAATGAAAGTGCATCTAGGCTAGTAAAACAGACCAAAACAAATCCTTGAATTCAAGTCCTGTTGTGTAATGAGGAAGTTTAATTAAGGCCACACATTACAGCTGTAAATGTTCTCTTATATAATAAGGTCTAAATGAAACTGAACCTAATCAAAGTTACAATTCCTTCATTAGCAAATTACAAACAAGAGCGCACAGCTGACACACCGGCTATGATTATCACAACTAATTGCCTCGTTGTTACAAACCAGCCTGAAACTGTGTTCAGATGTCCGTCTGCAGTAGCAAATTAGGGCCACATCAGGCTATTTCTGCGATCACAAGGGGCTCTTGTAGAGCGATCTGATTTACCCCGCCGACTGGCAGCACACGGCCCAATCAAAGCCCCCTCTACAAAGGCAGCTTTGAAGCCAGCACAGCCTAGAAACCCGCTCCATATGCAGGCCGGCAGACTGCACTTCATTAGGCCTGTTGTCACATTTTCCCTCTTCTTATTCTAATGATCCTATTTTAATACACATAGGAACCTCTCCTAATTGATGTCAAGTGAGTGACTTCCACATTCATCACCACAGCACATCAAACACATCTTGGCGCAAGGGCCTGCCATCAGAATGCTTAAGACTTGAGGTGTGTCTCCAACTACCAAAAGCAAAAAAAAAATAATTAAAAATTAAAAAAAGGATTTAGGCATTACCTGTTTAATTGGGATTGCGCGACCACTTCCAATGCTATCTGTTCTGCTCTCCAGGACCTTCTTCTCTTTGTCTGGGTCACTCCCTTTCCGAGACTGCAGAGCAAAAAGAAAGTTTGTGCTCCATTAAATGTAGCAGGTCACCCAGAAGATGCTTTCTCTTTCTCTTATTTTAAAATTAAAAAAAAAAAAAAAAAGTATTTTGACACATAAATACAAACTCAAAAGGTGTGGGTTAGAATCTACAACAGTACATAACCATCCCAAACTCTGAATACTAAAAAACCACCTCTAATTTTCAACCATCCGCTTGCTTGAAATGGCATTTGAGTGTAAAGAGTTACGAGTTTCACTCCCTGAAGACCCAACAGATCAGAGGACATGTTTCTGAAGTCTCCAACAATAGCTCCAAAGAGGAATGAAGGTTCCAGCTTCTCATTAAAAAAATTGATATATATGTGCATACAATTAACTTACATCTGTGTGGTTTTTAGGATTGTTAACAACTACTTAGACACGCAATTTTACGATGTTGGTTTTGATCATATTCACTTTAACTTTTTTTTTTTTTTCTACTTTGGAATGGTTAGAAAGTTGGAACTGCAAGAAAACTTTTTTTCAGCAGCAATTGCTACCTTACCTGAACACAATGACAAAACTCTCCACGAGGAAAACTTAACCAATGTTAAAAACCTGAATTGCCTGATCTTGGCTTTCTATAAAGCTAGAACTGCCCTAGAAGTAAGCTCACAGTGCTCACTTCATGACTTTATAAAGTTATATAGTAACTTAAAGAAGTTATTGTGAAAGAATGCACAAGCATAGTGATTGTGACATATTTATTTTATTGCAAAAAGAAGACCTGAGAGTCATCCTCCTTAATAACTGAACTGACAAGTGACAACTTCACTCCATTACTTTTCAATAGGAACATTACTCACACAGTATCGAAAATGGGAAAACATTTTCATGCGCTTTTCAAATCAGAGATGATATATGAAACAAATACATTTGCGGTGTCCAGCACCACAATGGGAAGAAAATGAAAACTAGAGTGACACAAGATCCTGATTTTCATTTTCAGTAGAAAGCAATGTTTGAAAGACACTGAAATTAAGAGAACCATTAGAACTGCGGATAGCTAATATCGGTTTTCCATATTATATGAAGAGGTGGAAGGAAGGGGAAAAAAAAAAGTCCCCAAAGCTTTTAGGCACGAGAGAAGGGGAGGGAGAAAACCCACAGAGGAGGACTTCAAGTAGCACCATTCTAAGCCACACATTTCCCCAGCAGGGATCCCGTGCTGCTTTCCCTGCTCTGCCGGGAACAGGCTCCTATCACTAGTTACTATGGTTCGGGGCAATGGAATGACATGCCGGGGAATTAAACAAAGAATAAATGAAAGAAAGCAAAACAAGTGGGAGGGATGAAATCCAATGTTCAGGATAACTATTGTTCCCTGACCTTCAAAACAGGTTTCTGAATCTGAAAGTGCCACTTCCCAATAATACAAGGCAAAACAATGCTTCAATGGTTCAAAGTGCCAGTAAGTGACATTTTAAAGAAAATCGGCGAGGGTAGCTAAATCCTTGGAAGGGAAGTTGTCAACCTGAATGTTTCTTTTTTTATTTGACTTTTTTAAAGAAAGGATCTTGCTTCTGAAAAGCAAGCTAAATATCTATACTTTCTTTTTCATTCTTACTTTAAAATCATCACATCTGCCATCCCGTAAAAGTATCTGCATCTGGAAATATGTGCATCAGCATATAGAAGGGAAACATCTATATGCAAAATATTGACAAATACCAAAGTAAAGGAATATAGGAATTTCTGTTTGGCAAATTCTATTCTAGCTTGTTGTAATCACAGGACACATAAAATTTTCAAGAGAAGAATCTTAGTAGGCTCTGCTATCTATAAGGACAAATTATGCACTGAAATAGAGATATATTCTGATCTTTATGCTTTTGTATCTATGACACGCACAATGCATGTTACACCCAATAGCTTAAAAAAAAACAAACACAGACTCTAAACCATACTGGATCAGGACTTTCACTAGGACTTTTTCTGATGTCACATCAACACATTAAGCTGTTCTATTCAAAACTTCATTCAAGCAAACCAGAAAAATGAAAAAAAAAAAATTAAAAATACCTGCACAAACATAATTTGATTCATTTCTTCTTTGCACTGGAAGTCATACACAGACTTACATCAACATTAAATCTTACCCAAATTAAGGTCTGTGAAATAAGATTTAGTCCCAGGAGGATATTGCACCTGCGTTTGGGCACAACCAGAATTCTGTATCAGCAATCCAGATAGTCCCAAAAGTAGGAATACTGATTTCCAATAGTAGATACTGAGACAGAGAGTTCACTTTAAAGAAAAAAAAATTTTGCTTGCGATTCTGGAAAGATTTAAGATAGGTGATAATAAATACGGGCAAGCAGATGCCTCTTACTGTACCAGGCATCCACTTACCACATATAGGATTGAACATAGTTACAAACAGGTTTTTGCTGAAGTGGTCCTCATATGCATCTTAAATGTTCACCTGTGTTATACACTATTATTTCATTGTCTCTGCTGAAACACCACCGATATTAATATTCCAAGTAAAAAAGAAAATAATCAGACACTGCATTTAATGCACTTAAACATGAACATACTTAAAATTCTCAATTCTATTCCAACTCAAAAGCTGTAATCTATTTTAAAAAATTCATATCTGTTCTCTACTTAACCCAATTTTCTTCCAACACTAAAAGATCTTAATGTAGAAAACTAAATGTATTACCTATGCTAGATAACAAGGGGTAACTTGCAATTAAAGAGAAATATATTTAATTCTGTAAGTGATAAAAGCATAAGCAAGTAAAAGGCTAGTAAAGAAGAAACTAGCAGAAGAACAGCAAGAAACTCAGAGCTAAACAGTAAAATATTTTGATTAAACACACTGGTCATAACTAGGCAGAAAATACTGGTCATCTATTTACTCATTTAAATAATCCCAGGTTATAATGTGGCATGAAACCTGAGTTACAGCAGGGGCAATGCTAAATAGTTTAGGACAGAGAATAGAGGACAACTCATTAAGCAGCATTCAACATGCCCAGATCTTAAAAGACAGAACTTCTGAAAAGTCAAGGGGTTTTTTTTATATTATTTTTTCTATAGGACTTGTTTCCCCCCCAATTTTCCCCCAGTTATCAGCCATTAAGATAGCTATCAACATTCTCTCATATTAGCAAATCTGGTTCTTACAAACCAGAGCTTTAGTCTATTTGTTTCCAGCAAAAACAGCTCACCACTTTCTTCTCAAACCTTTCTCTATGATTGTGCATGGTGTATGTTTCTTTTTGTTCACTTTCTAAAATTTACATCAACTTCAATTTAAAACACCCCCAGTTTCCCAAATGCCAACAACATCTATATAGCCCTTATAGCATTTTATTCACTGTTTGGACGAGAAACGGTTGGGCAAATCCTTTTAAGAGATGCTGTAGTGTCTCGGCTCTATTTCCAGAGGTTATTGCTCTGCTGGCAGTTTCTAGGCTGACACTGACACCTAGTGGGGTTGGTAACTCCTGAGTAGGTCCAAACAGTAGCAGGTATTACTACCAACAGGAGGAAATCTATACGATTGCTATAAAATGTCAGTGTCAAAATCCGATACATTTTTGCCTACCATTCATTTTTACATGTTTGTCACCCAAACGTTTGCATCTGAAAACAAATGCATGATTTTCATTACTTTGCAGGAGCTTGAAAGCAATTTTTAAATGATAGTATCACTGTGAGATGGGCACATGAATTATGATCCTAGTTACCCTGTGCGGTCACTCTGCACTCCAAAACGATGACTAAACTTCCTATTTATTAAAGACTGAAAGGTCAGATTTTCTTTTGAGTACAAAGAAATGGTTTCACTCTTCTTGTATGTAGTTCCCTGGACACAACATGGTGAGCTAAATTTGGGAAGTGAACATGACATCACTTCTGAAATAAAAAAGTATAAACTTCTTATATGATGACAGGGAAGAGATGTGGCTTTCTAAATGCAACCGATATGTAACTACAGTTTCCAAAGGACATATATGGGAGCCCACGGGGATTCTGTGTTTGCATAAAGTGTATCAATAGTGTCAAAAAACTGCTTACAGAACCACAGTTATGCAAAACTTTCAGCGAGATTGTGAAATTAAGGAAATCATCATTCAAGGCTTTGTTGTAATTTCCTAGACTTATGAGTAACAAAGAGCTATCATATTGGACCAGTCAAGCCTTCTATTTAGCTTTTTTTTTGCCTCTCAATGAAGCAAAACCCAGATGCTTAGGGAAGAAAATAATCTTTTTAAATCTCCATCACCTCTTTTAACCCTGGAAATGAACAGTGAATTGAGACTGTATAGTAATAAAAGTAGCTGGGGGTAGTTATTTTGCAGTACCACATGATATAGTAAACCCTGAGGCCTCTCTACAAACACGGGAGACTTGAGAAGGAAGCCTTGAGTAAGCAGTAGTATTCAGGATTGGGGAGCAGAGGCCCAGCTTTCTTTTTGATTACTGCCAAACCAGGGAATCTAGAAAGGTCGGAGAATTTTAGTCAGACAGAGGCTCCAGAATTCAACCATGGACTCCTCTGTTTCACTGCAATTCCCAGTAGGATAACTTTACTGTATTTAGTTTAAGTTCTTGAACATAACAGCCACGTGGCAATTCAAAGGTGTTTTAGTTTTCAAGCCTATGGATTCATCTCAACATTTCTGTGCAGATTATACCAGCTCAACTCAACAGGTATGAAGTTCAGGCCATTGCCACAGAGCACTATGTGAAATACAGCCACAGTCTCTTCCTTGGCTCACTCACCGTGAAGAGGTTGGACCGGCGCTTGGACTGTTTACGGACAGGAGTTGGTGTGTTGGCAGTGGGAGGAACATCAATCCGTAGCTCCTTCTGGCTGGTGCTTGGAGTTGATGGGACAGAGGAGGAATAATCACTTAAACTCCCTCCTCCATTACTGGTCTGTAAGGATTAAAGTTAGTTTTAAACAGGGATACTGCTTTCAAGAAATTACAATGCACAGCTGTATCTTATTTATGCAAAAGTAGTATCCTAGGCTCAGGAACACAGCAGGACTGCTCTACTGCCACCTTTCCACACATTTCTATTCCAAACAATTAAGTATTTTCCCTGCCATTGTTTTTTTAAAAAACTTATATAGTTCTGTTGATACGACAGGCATATTTCCATTCTACACAATGCAACCTTAACTGGATATAAACAATTTCATTTGCTTTGCTAGTATAAGAGCAAGCAAAACACAAAGCTAAATTCTGTTTTTCTACTCCAAAACTGCTAAATTAAATTCTGCCTCAATCCTACATAAAAAATACCTAATGCCACAGAACTGCATTGCTAGCCTTAGTCCTAGTCTAGCTCTCAGTGAACTAACGTCTCCAATCAAGAAAATGAAAATAATTCAGTGTTACAAAATGACTACTATGGCGATAGTTCCCGAAACATTTGCTGAAGCAATTGGTGCAGAAATTAAAAACTTTAAAAGAAGGTGTTCCAATTTGTCAAAAGTAGCCAAAAATGTAAAGTTATATCATAATCTTGTAAGAAATAAAGCAGTCACTCAGCCTATAAAACAATGAATTGAGGTAACAATTTACTAATAGCAGGAAGGTGAGGAAAAATGGACATAATGGAGGGAACAAAAAGGCAATTAAGAAGAAAGTGTTGATTTTTTTTTTCTTCTTTTTAATTACTATACACAACATAAGTGAGTACTAAAAACATCATTAAAAAGGGTGCAGAAGTCATCTAGAAAGGCAAAAGGACAGATTTTTCCCTGTCAGATACAAGTATACCCTTTGAGGATTCAGTGTACACACTGATGGGGGATTGAGGCAGGGCAAAGGTGGACAATTTTGTATGCTGCTGACAAAAAGCTCATCAGATGAGCAGCAGTTGGGAAGGGTGGAACAGCAGCTCACACTAAACTTGTGAGAGGTGAAACTAAAAGTTCTAATGCACACAGAAGTTCCCTAAAAGAAATGAGGAAAGAAGGCAAGAGGGTATTTCCAGGATGCCTGAGGAAAGGGATTCCCCCATGACTCTTAACATGTGACTTGGTCTTATCTGAATTGCAATACGTAGGAATTCACCAGATAAAACTCAGAAGGAAAAGCAAACCCTCCCATTTCTACTCTTCAGTGTTACTACTGTAATAGTGACTTGTCTGACTGGTCTTATACAAATGCAAGGCTGTCATAGAGGGGGGGCACCAGAAGTATGATGGGACTTCTCACATACTCCTTGGAGGTCAGCATACCCCAGAGGACCAGAATTTCGAGTCTTCTTCTGATTCTTCCAGCTTTTCCAAATTGCCTTTTTTTTTTTTTCCTTTTTAATATTCAGGAAGCAAAGGATAAAAAGCAAGAGGCATGAGACAAGTGGCTCAACACAATAGAGAAAGTCATTCTTTCTCTGTAAATAACAGCATGCTCCTCATCCCATTTCTGTGTGACAGGATAGGACTGACAACCCAGCAAATGAGCTTTTTGATGAAGACAGTTGTCCTCTTCCCCTCTTTAAATATATATAAAACCATATATGTAAAGGAACTAAATTTCATCTTCCCTTCATTCTGAATGAACTGGAGAAACATGGCTTGTAAGGTAAGGGTCAGAGGTAAGGATACCGAAAGTAACATTGGATCTTGAGTTTTCCTGCAACATTTTGAAGTGCCAGAGGAAGTAGCAAACCGAATTTGGAGACCACCCAAGAGCATGAATCAAAGGAGATGGAACAATGAGAGCTGAAATGATCATTTTTAGCATCCTAACAGAGAATGGTAACACCAGCAACATAAGCAGGACAGCCTGGGAAGAACTGATCTTAATTTACCGCACATTCACTTTCCCTTTCTCTATGGCATCATGCTAAGACACCAAATATCACAAAAAACACACAGGAGAGCAACCAACCTGCAGGAAGACACACACCAAACCTGTGGAAGTCAGAGATCACCTCCCCAAAGAAACAGAGGAGAGTCTTGCATGAAAAAAAGTAATGACAAAACACATCACAAGGACACAAAGTAACTGACTTTGTCAAAGTTCAAACAGCCAAAGACTTTGAAAATGAGTACTCAAAGCACTCAACGTGTCAGGGACAAGGAAGTGGAATGGAAGCCTTAAAATGTGATTGACAAAAGAAGGTGAAGGAGAAGACATCTGAATGTTCCTTAACTGTATAATGGCAGTAAAGAAAGACCAAAGACACTGGTGTCAAGGAATGGCTTTCAGATTAGAGTGGTGAGGGACCTACTTCCCATTCTGCCATGACTGAACCAAACTGGGGTGGGAGAAATGAGGGAGAAGAAATTTTAAGGAAGTTTAACGGGAAAAGGCACTGAACACATTTAAGATTGCAGCCCTATGGCTGCAAGGCTCACCTGAGGAGAAAGAAAAAAAGAAGACAATAAGCAATGAAGATGGTAGGGGGGGAAAAGAATAAAATATCACAACAGCGTTATGCCTCAAAACATTTAGAAGCCTCTTCTACAGGAAGAACAGGAAAAAGGCAAGAAGGAAGGATTCACATGT
Source organism: Pedionomus torquatus (assembly GCA_013398155.1). NCBI lineage: Eukaryota > Metazoa > Chordata > Aves > Charadriiformes > Pedionomidae > Pedionomus > Pedionomus torquatus. The sequence continues at coordinate 262,973 of VZRU01021339.1, read as the reverse complement.
TGTACACTGATGACAGGATTGGTACCATGAGCTCCAGAAAATAAAAGGATTAAGCTACGTTCTGTTTCATAATATTCATCAACTTGATAACTAGGCACCTCCATCCTTCTGAAACATGGCTTGTAAGTTTAAAAAAAAAACAACAACCAAAAACCAAAAAACAACACCTAAAAGTAACAGATTTCTACTAAGTGCCTATTTCCCAAATAGAACACATAACAGATTCCTTAAATATTTTACCTTTTTAATATTTTGTCATCTTATACCATCACTTTACACTTTTTGCAGTGAGGCACTATCTCCTCGATTTTTGACCAACTTATTTTCCATGAGTGTGTAACTCCTAAAGGAAAACATATACATGTTGGGCATTCTAGTCCTCAAGGGCAAGCATTCCTATACAGACAGCTTCTATAAAAAAGTCCTGCAGACAATTTTTCTCTTCAGACACACTAATGCCACCGAATTTCTAATTGTGTAAATAAAATTCTGAGGTGGTTTCAAAATCAGCCATATCAAATCCACTGGTTGGAAGAAAAAAAAAAATTAATCTATTTCAATAAAAGACTTAAAAGTGGAAAAATTCAAAGCTTCCACAGAATAAAAGTATGGGTACCAATACTGAACAAGCTCCAACTCCTACTGAGCATGCCAATACTTAGCAAACATACAAAACTATGTGGCTTCTCTGAAGCACCTTGATAGACAATGAGTTTGACAAGAAAGAGCTCAGATCTGACTTCCAAGTTACAGCCTGCACAGACCGGAGCAATGAAAAATGCACCAGACAACTGCTCGTAAACCATATTTCCGGTAACATCTGAACCTAATGCACTGATGAAGGAAAGTGAAGGTGGCTGAGTGGTCTCTGTCAGGTTGTTTGCTTGCACCAAATATAATTCTTGCCTTATTAAGATTGTAAAGAGCAGTTTTCTGCCATCAGCATGCAAGCATTTAATAACAAGCTCACTGGAGTGAGGTCCAGAATTTAGGACACATGGCAATAACTGTAATTCACAGAACCAAGTCATAAAAATCAAGTCAGCAAATCTGAAGTACAATGTTTCTCACAGCACATGTAACCTAACAGATATCAAATGTAAACCCATTTGCTGACAACAGACAAACTGGTCAAATTTGTGGCAGTCAAAACCAATCAATTTAGCACTCTAATACCCATTGGGAAATTGCACGGCTTAACGTTACCTTTTCAATCAAGTTTTTCCACTAAGTTGCTCTCAAGAGTTGGACATACCTGACACGTCAGCATAAAGGGCTAGTTCTGCGAGTCACTGCTCTAACCAGAGTCATGGCAACAGGAACAGAGGTCCATCAAATGACTCCAGGTATGGAAACTATTATCGCCAGTAGAATCATTTACACAGCTATACCCCCATTCAGCTTTCTCAGGTGACACATTGTCCTATCCTCGTTAAGACAACGTGGCCATTCTGAAACATGCTTTGTTTCTGGACATACAACAACCTTGAATTTCCTTCTGGTAAAAAGATACACAGCCTGATGGTGGTAAGTGAACTTATTACACCCTTACAGGAAGCCCTGGAACTGTTTCATTTTGGGGATACATTGTTTCCAGAACACACTTTGTGTGAATGGACAATACTTCACTTCCAGAAATGTATACCTTTAATACCTATACAGGCTTCCAGCTTCATTGCCACATAGACTGATGCTGTAAAAAATGCAGGGTCATGGCAGCAAGCACAGATTTATCAGAATATTGTCACTACACCATTACCAGACAAGAACAATTCAGATGAAGCTGTCAACCTGCCATAACTTGATCAAGCAGGTCCAATTCAATACCTCAAAGGCAGATACTGCCAATGAAAGCGTTAAAAGCCCGTAATGAAATTCCTGCTGGTACCTCATAAAAAAAACCCAAAAAACCAAAAACCAAACTTTGTATCCAACGTTCACAATTCTGTGCAGAAAAATGATTGAATCAATTCAAATCCCACACTTTCAAAGCTTATATATATTTCAGATTTCCTCAGTAGACAAACCAATGAGTAATTTACCTGGCATGACAGGAGCTCAGCAGTGACTTGCATTAAGAAAAGGTTGGACTTGTTCCTATATTTGCTAGGGGCATGTTCCTGACCGGCCCATTATACAGAAGCAACAAAATATTCACCTTATATAAATTATTTGGTATTGCCAAATGATTCATGAAACTTACATAGCACAAATGTCAGGCCCAACCACTGAACGAGAGCACCGGAATAATAAAGTTGGAATTTTTCTTCATGACAAGTAACTTGATCCAAACAGAATCAATGGGGTTTTTTCTGCTCTCTGGATATACCAGGATGCCCTCCAGAAAAATCACCTCTAACCACTGCTTTAAAGAAAATTAAGGCAGCAGGTCTTACTTTTAAAACAGGCAAGAGTCTGCCAGAGATTCAGGAAGCCTGGGAACACTTGGAATACAGCAAGCCTTGATCAAAGGCACAGATTACATACCCTATGACAGAATGCATTTGGTATCTGTACCTTCTGTTCCTGGGGAAAATAGGGAAAAGTGCATTTCTATAGCAACGCAGAAGCCTCATGGAAAATTCTTTAGTTGGGACACATTTTTCTTTGCCCATTTGTATACAATGTATCTTCTGAAAGTCACATTATCTCAGTCTTTCTTCTGAAAACACTACAGGTGGGAGTCCAATTTATTCAAGGGATTTTGCTGATAAACAGCCACACATCCAAAAACAGATCAAAAAGGAAACTAGTCCTTGCCCCAGCAAAAGCCAGGCTTTGAGCATGCTGCCATTTAATATAAATTTGACAGCAGATTTCAAACCTAGGTCCAGATAAATTACTCTGGAGATTTCAGAAGTCTAGCCCTCCCCATTAAGACCAAATTGTCTTGTCATAATTGTATTATTTCCCTATATTTAGAAGTTGAACCTAACTCTTTGGAACATATTAGCACTTATCCACCTCTGGAGCTTTTGTGTTTTCTCACTGCAACAGCAAGATAGAGGAAAGAGCAGATCTGTCTTCCCAGAAAGACCAAAGAGCACCAAGATAATCTGAAAACAATTCCTGAAGTAAACTGGTACATAAAAAAGAAAAAAAAAAATCATCTGAGTGAAATCACTAATACCATTTAGTTAGCCAGTGTGACAACAGGCTTCAAAGTTACAGTGGTAGCAACTCTGTTATAAACTGGAGAAATCTAAAAGAAGATCAAGCCTGAGTCTGAAGTTTAAGAGACCTTAGAAAGGAAAATGTAACACTGAGCGTAACAAAAACTAACTAGGAATGTAAATGCCATTCTGTGAAGGTAAAGAAAGAAGCAAGAAGTACACCTAGAGATGGACCAAATTTTAATATCTGAAGCCTTATACATGTGTACTGTGTGTGAAACTACACACATAAATGAAGGGGTGTATATACACACATAGAAAAATGCTTATTTTAAATATATAGAATTAATCCTTCAAATACAAAAGGTTTACAATGTATGTTGCAATGGTATTAATTATTGTTTTAATGTGTCTTTTAGTTTTTGTTTTGCAATTACATGAAAAAAAAACAGAAGAAAAAGTTATTTAAGCCCTCTTTTATTCAACTGCTCAAAATACGACAACTGAGTACTTCATCCCAAACAAACCACACTATAAATAAGATAATTGTATCCTACTATTTAGTGCTTATGCATAATTGGGTCTCATATACAATAAAATAATGGATGATTAAGATGACTGCACTTTTAATAGTTTAATTTACATATTTAGACAATCATGCTGTAGTAAAAAGTTTATGGAAGCATGGGGCAAGAATAAATAATCCACCTTTATAGATTTGCAGCAGGTTGTAGGGAGTAGAGTTCTGTGCTAGCCTTGTTTACTAAACTGAGCTACAATTTAGTAAAACCTATGTCAAACTCCATAACTTCCTCAGGTGTAATGCAAATCTCCCAGGAGAGTGACACTACTGACCAGTAAATTCATTTCTCTGCACTGCAGTCAATGCATCATGATTTTATGGATGACTTTACAGATTGAGAGCATGGAAAGTGTCTAAAGCCTCTGTCAGGAGTATCTATAATACAGGAAGACATAGAAAAGCACAGACAAACATGGCAAGGACATAGTGCTATGTCAATCCCCTCTCACAGCAGAACATAAACAGCTGAATTTCAGGGAAGTATTTTCGCAAGTGCGAAAATACATGCAGACTATTGATTTCAAGGAAGTAATCACTGGTAAATAAAGTTTTCATTTTACCTTCAAAACTATAGTCCACAATAATCTCACCCTGCTGAGAACTCCCAGCTGTCATGTCTACGTCATCAGCTTGTCTGAATAGGGGCCCAAAGTCTTTCACACAAACAGCAACTACAGATTTTCAGATGTTTTCACAACTGCATTAACTTAAAAACAGGCACAACAAATCAGCCAGTACGGGGCTACTTCACACAGACTTCTGATGCATCTTGAGTTCTGGTGGAATGCACTGAGGACCAAAGGTGGTGCTCACCTAAGCAGCTTCATGGTTTTTGGAAAGAGATGAACTCCATTTTCAGAATCAGGGCAGAGAGAAGAGTCCTTCAAAACCGCTGGATATTAGGACTACTTTTGGAGCTTAAACTGTATCACAAAAATGCCTTCCTGACGTGTCACATGTAAAGAACGGGCAAGTCCGATTTGCACAGGAATGAGTAGGGGAAGGGAATGCCTATACAGTTTTGTGATGTAAGGGAAACTCATGCTCTTTTGAAATAAGTTTTAGCATGGTCTGCAAGCATATGATGTCTAGAATAATGGGCAAAGGGTGGGGTAGAGGGAAAGGAAAGGTGGGAGAGAGATGGGGGAGGGCACAAGACACTGGTCTCAACTTCTTCAGTGTGCATTTCTTGTGCATGGTCAAAGTAAAAGGACCTATCCTGAGATACCTTGTGGATGATTAAGAGTCTTTTAATAGACTAAACGACACTTACTCCTATCAGAACAACTGAGACTACCCTCTTGAGGCATTCAGGAAAACCAGAAGGTGAGCTGTTGACTGAAGTACTTCTCAATGCATCAGACAGATCAGTTCTTTCCTATCAAAACATACACAATATTGCATCATCCTTCTTGTTGACAGAGTACACAGCAGTTCTGTCCATCATGAATCATGAATGATATCTTTGGGTTTGAGAGTAAAATTCTTTGCACGCATTCTGTGCTACCCTGCAAGCCAACATATGTATGTGAAGTATTTGCACCAAGGGTTATCGATTCTGGCTGTTCAGAGGTTTCCAAGTAAAACCTTGACTGTCAGTCATCTTGACTGACGCACATGCATTATAAACAAAAAGTCAGAGAAGGAATACAGAAGGAACACCCACTGCAAACACAAGTGGATTTTGTCATTGGAATCATCTCATTCTGTGAAACAGGGCTCGAAATGTGCAAGCACACAAGCCTAGACGTATCTGAAAGCATTAGCTAGAAAGGGAACTTTCCTAGGTGTTTACCACCAAGGGCAACTGGACATGAGCATAAATATGCATCCAAACACACAAACAAGTCCTTCACCATTTGAAAACGAGAACTACTGGGTGGAGAAGTCCTTGGTGGTATTAAGACTTAGAATTACCCCCAAGGTATGCCAAGGACTATACTGGGTAAGGTGACACTTTTTTTTTTTTTCTTTTTTCCTTTCTCTAAAGACTAAGCTATTGACTACTGAGTCATTTGATGAGTTTACAGGAGTCAGATCACCAGAGTGATCCAACCAGAGAAGGAACGGTATCTCACTCTATCTGAAGTGATCTGCATAACCATTACTTCCAAAGGCTTTCATTCCTGTGGAGAATGCAAGTGACAGAGCACTATAACACTTTTGGTTCATCGAGGAAATCTTCAATGAAACATCATTATGTCAAAAGAGATTTCTAGAGGGCAAAACACCAGCCAGTCTTCCAGCCAAGATCAGAGATGGTAAATCTTCCCCTAGATCATCTTAAACTTGGGATTATAGTTGCAAAGTTCTTTAAAGTCTATAAGGATTCGGTTTCCTTTCCTTAAACAAGGTTGTGCTGCCTTTTGTGTAGCACAAAGGCAACAGACATGAAACAGATATATGGCCTATACTCCTAAGCATGACATCAGTCTCAGAAGATAGATATCTTTGACTGGTGTTGCAATTGCCCCTGTACATAATTATGCCAGCTAGTAAGGGAAGAACATTATTTCATGTTTATTGAAACAGACTGTAGGGATCCTTAACACAAAAGCTACCTTGGTCTTGATTTTCCCAAACAGTATCACCGGCAAGAAGTTTGCTGTGTATGTGAAGTACTTTTCTATAATTTGGTATTTCTTGTTGGCTTCCAAACGGGACTTGGGCAGGAAACTGTTGAGAACCTAGATGCCTAATGTTCTTTAATCAAACAAGCTTCATTAACAAGAAGGGTGAACTCAGCTGTTTTAAGACAATACAGAACAGAGATGCAGCTGGCCAAGATTGGGAGGTATAAGCACCATCTATCCACCTCAAAAAGTCATGAACTATATAGTCATCATCAGACTGAGTAAACTAGGTCGTTCATGGATCCATGAGTAAGATCAGTGCTGGAAATGGTGCCATTTGTTCTCCACATTTCTATCACAACACATTTCCTCTTTTACCACTGAACAGAATGGGTCTCAGATACCGACAATTTGGTCTAAAAGTATGAACACACACAACTACTGGTAGGAAACTGTTTGGAAGAAAGGCATTTCATATAGAGGATTAGTTCCAAGCACTTGTGGCAATGACCTAGTCAGAGAGATAATATCCGAGGGAACTTGGTTAATGTCACTTATGACAAGAAAGGAGAGAGCCTCTTCTATATGAGGCAGTTGTAATTCATCAGAAAGTACCAGGGTTCTTCAGAAGAGTCACGCACCTTAGCACCTGCTTCAGAAAAGGGGACTGGAACATCAGCATTTTCTTTTTGGAATAATCAGCAAAAGCAAGAGTCACAGTCTGAGGTTGGTATCTAGGCTCAGCTTACGGCAGAACATCTCACAGCAAAGAACTCCAAGACCAAATTGATATCTTTATCTTCAGAGTTAGCCCAATGGTGGAAGTTTCCTCTAGGGCATAGAAAGAGCCCATTCATTATGAACAAAGGACTACACCCTTCATCCTGTGGTATAAATCTAAACAGAGTGCCTTCAGAAGACACTAACATGTCAAAGTAAAGAAAAAACAAAAAAAAACCAACAAAACTGCCCCCATAGATAGAACACATCTTCACTATACTGTTTTTTTGCCAAAAAGCAGACATTCTCAGAGTGGGAGAAAGGCCCATAGATAAAACCTCACTTGCGTGGCTCAAGACCGCAACGTAACCTTAGAAGAATTAGAAGGCTTATTGTTGAGTTTAAACTGAGAAACACACCAGGAAGTCTGGCAGGCATGAGAGTTTCAGACTCCTGTAGTGGAAATGAGGAAACCTGGCCACAGTTCTGGCTACAGATTGTAGGGATCAATATGATGGCTCTGTATGTCCATCTGCGAAGAATAAGAGCATACAGCAGGAACAATATGCTTGGCTGCAAAGGTATCAAATCTGACTTGGTATAGCTTATATAGATCCTAACTGTGATTAACAATAGATCCTAACACAGAGATTAACAGTGGACACTAAAAAACAAATATAGGAAGGGAAGGGTGTCACAAGGGAAATACAGGAAAGTGTATTAATGTACGTGGGTTAAAAATGTGCAAGTTACAAAATATTGGTATTAACCATACGTTTCCAAAAATACCATCAGGGCCACCAGACTTTCCTGCCATACATTACGGTAGTACTTTGTTTGATTTTTACACATAGTATCTGCAAGTCAATAGGGACCTATATGGCTACGTCATTGAAGGAAAATCATTTCAGTTGAGTATGACAGAGACAGGCCATTACAACTGCACACAGTGCTCAGAAATGTGAGAGTCTAGCTAACCACTGAGATACACCAGCTATTACTGCTCAGCACACAAATGAATGAGAACAATAACCAAAACCATAGTGAAGTAATTTTAAAACACAGTACAGCAAATCCTGCCATCATAACAATTGATCTACTTTGATTAGCAGGCTGCTGGGCATAAATCAGTGCTATCAAAGATGCCTTTAAAGCCAAACTATTTTACTGCAGCAGTTTCTTGAAACAAAGTCAAGCCAACGGAAAAAAAAAAAAAAAAAAGACAAAAAGAAGGTGGTGTATTGCTTCAAACTACAAATCACCAATACCTTTCCAATAAATGTCTACTACCCATCATGCAGCAAAAAGAGGACTGGTACTATGTACATTAGATGAAAAGCAATCTATCAGTTCCTTTTTCAAGCAAGTATTCATTGTAGTCCGTACCTGGCTGATATGTACAGCAGAAACCTGGGCAGAACACACAGATGAGTGGCTTGGAGAGTTTGGTAGAGATTTGCAGGGTCCAATTGACAGTTGCTGTTTCTTCCTTGTTGCAACAATCTTCTGAGCAACTAAATAAATACAAAACATACAGGCAGGTAAGCTACAGTACGCACTGGAAAATACAGTATGTCAAAAATATACAGAATGCGCAAAACAAAATATAGGGTTTTCATTGCCAAAGCTTGCTCCAAAAATCCGATGTAATATAACTAATTAAAATGACAGATGCTGGTATTCCACAATATGCTCCATGTGAGACTCTGGCTTGGTTCTCCACATGGATGAAGTTGCCCCAGAACTCTCACTCCACCAGGTAAGTACTAGAGAATCAGTAACATCCAAAAAAGAGAAAAAAAACACAAAGAACACTGTAACAAGTCCACTATATGCTTATAACATCACACTAATAAAGTTTATGGTAGAACATTTTTTCCATTCTTCTTTTGGATATTCTATGTTCTCTTTGCAGATAGAAGATAAAGATAAGCCATACTTGACTAAGAAGTGGGAACTAAACTAGCTCAAGTGCATCTTTGTTATTTACTGGTATGATCCTGGAAGGTGTCCTATGTCAGAAAGCGTAGATCCATTAGGAAAGCTATCACTCCCAATCCAAGCAGTGTTAGTTTACAAGAAGGCAACAAACAATAACCAAAACAATAAAACTGATAAAGGGTCCCTGACATAGAACAGCTGGATTAGTGGTACCATGCACCACTTCCCATTCATATTCATAATGGAAAGAAGCCATAGCATAATTCCTAATACAGCTTTAGTTAGTTAGCAACAATAGCACAGCTGGAAAAATGATAAATTTATTTTGTAATTTATTAAGAAATTTTCTACAACACATAAAGAAAAGTAGCATTTAGGAAATGGAGACAGGGATCAGAGTCATTAACATCTCTATGTACAGCTTAGCAGACTCATAATAAAAAATGGAAACAGAGTTGATCTGAAATATAGCAACTTCCATATCTCTGCTATAACTTTTCAACTTTAAAAAGTCAAACTATTTCAGAAATTTGTTTTGTGATACACTGGAATTTCAGTTCATTCCACTACTCAGCTTCAGAAAGAGCTCTTTTTAGGTCATAAATGCCTAAAATATAAATCCTTTACAACATATTTGTTGCCTACCTTTTGGGTCACAAATTAAAAAGCAAACAAAATTTCAGTCTTCAGAAACAGAAACTACTGCAGTGGCTAATTAAAAATACTACTAACTAAATTTAGCTTCCTTGAATGCAGCAATCTTCATGAAGATTTTTCACTTTATAAAACTTGTGCAAAGGAGTCTGTAGTCACTTCCACTGTCTCCACCAAAACCAGTTAGTGAGGCAGAACGGCAGCATTTATTGGCATCTAGTTAAAAAGTCACACAGAAACTTTATGTAATTAGACTAACAGCATTCAATCTATCTCGTTCAGAAAATATAAAAAAGATTTTATGTAAATTCCAAGATTATTTTTTCCTCAGTGCATTGTAACACAGACAGAGATACTGTTTAGCAGAATAAGGATACAATTTCTTATCAAATGAATGGAATTTTAATAACAATCTGGTCTGTGGCTTATGTTTTTCATGTAAACAAATGGTGGCTAACCATGATTTAGTGAGACTACATTGTATAAAAAATGGCTCGTATATATGAAGAAGCAGCTTCATTAGTTACATCCCACCTCCAATAGGCCTCTTATCATCCTGAAAGGATGATATCAATTAATTTATCTTTCCCAAGCATATTGATCATAACCTTCACCAGCTAATCATGTTTAAATTACAGAGGAATATCGTAGCACTCTGTCATTTCAGACCCATTGGTTTATTGATCGGGAGCCTGGAAAGCCATACATTAAAATATTTTAACACACATTAGTGAATGCAGAGAGCAAACCGAAGGTCAGATTTTAACATATGCACATGGATTGGTCTTTATCATATGTGGTAAAGACCTAAATTAAGACCAAAACTGAATTAAAACCACACAGGAATGAAAAGTACCTTTTCAGCAAAAGCTTCCACTCTCACATTGAAGAGGTAATTAGTCAAGGAAAATGTTTATCTCCTTCTTTCAATCTGAATATAGGTGTGTTTATAGCATCACACTAGTATACTGTACTCAGTCTTATCACCCTAGGAAGGCACAAGGCAAAAAATCCTAAGACCGTCTGAACTCAACTATTCAAAGGCAAAACCTGAATGCTACCTAAATACAACAAAAGCAGACATAAAAAAAAATTATATATATTTTAAAGACAAAAGAAAAAAGCACAAATTGTTATTCTAGAAATACACAGATTGGTATATAACTAGAATTGCGAAGAATAATCCACAAAGCAGCTGGAAACTAAACCTTACACAGAGCAGCACAAAGGACAATTTATTCTGTGTGCTGTAAAAATGGTAAAATTGCAGTGGAAGATCTAACATTACTTCCTTAAAATTGTGCTACAAATTCTAGAATAGACTGCTCTTACCCTCAAATTTCTTAGCTCTTCCCTCTGTTAGAAAAACGATGTGCCCCCTAATGGAAATCCCCTTCTGAGCTGCCAAACCTTCCCAATTCCCCCTCTGTTTCAGCAACAAGTCTAATATCCCCTCCCAGAGCACGATTCCTCCTGCCTCTCCCCTCTCTTCATTAGGCTCTCCTTTGAGACACCAAACAGTTTTTGCTTCTTTCATTGCAGTCATGTAACCATCACTCTATAATTAGATTGCATTCAATATTCAAGTGCTCGGGGCTACTTGCCCTCGGATAGGATGGTGATATGAGCTTCAGAAGTACCTAAAGGAGTACCCTGACCCTTCAAAGTTTGCAACATATGAAAGACGTGACTGATCATCTGTGGGGCAAGCGCTGGACTGTCAAAAGACCTACTGTGCTCTTTCTAAAGCTACCTTGAGAGAAGAGATGAAACCTAAATCTTGCCCATCAGAAGTCAATAAAAGGGGTTCAGCACATATCTCCTCAGCAGTGCTGCTGCAAATTCACATTTTCTACATCTTCTATTTCAGAGAAGAAAGCCCTAAAATACACAAAACTTAAAATGGCTGGCACTGAAAACCCCACAGATCTGCTAACTCCTGCTGCTGACATCTTCAGACACAGTAGTTAGGGAAGAAAAAAACACAGTCGGTAGGTTGTGTAGCAAGAGAAAAATATACTGTAATTATAAGAACTAACACCAGATCCCGCAAAAAGCCATGCTATATTGCTTGTTCATCCCTCAAACTCGTTTCTGTTATTACATTTTTGTTAGGACTCAAAGTGACGATTTGTTAGTCACTTAGCAGTGGCAGGAAAAATCCTTAAACCAACACATTTTGTTTCAACAACTACAATTATACATAGGTTCACACTGCATGTATGAGCAACTTTGTCAGATTTGTTTTTTGGCAGTACCACCACCACAACAGTCTAGGCAGCTGAGTGGTTAGGTGGGATCTCTACTGGAGAAACATACAGCAAGAAATATTACTCTTCAAGAATGCTTGATGTAAGCCATGGCCATACATAAGCATCTTTTCACTGTTAATGGAAGGCAACTAAAGTACTTCATTAACCAATTTAAGACTACTCAGAGTCAAAATCTTCAGGTAAATATTGAAATGCCTGTAACTGAAATGTCAGTCCAGAGGAACTTACACAGTTAAAACAAATGCTGTTCTATAAAGCAAAAAGAACACAAGAAAACAGAAATATTTTTGCCTCAGAGCTTTCAGGTTCCATCTCAACCAAAAGGCGACTTAGTGGTCCCAAATTTAATGTAAATATACCTGCTAAGATCTGTTTCTAAAAAAAACCCAGGTGTTGACTTAATCTATGTGGCAGGTATCAAAGATAATGTGGCAGGTATCAAAGATAATCAAGATAGTGACAAGTATTTCAACTGTTTTTAAAAATCAATTGCATTCTCTCTACTTATATATACTCAATTAAGCTATCAATTTCAGTGGAAGCCATCTATCTGAAGTAAAAAAAGCTAAACAAAATTTATTTGCAAAGTCAAGAACTCTTCTGCAGATAAACAGGGATGTGCCAGAGATATCTGGAGTTATTAAACCAGCAGAACTGATGTTTACCAAATGCTTCGTCTTTGGGGAAGACTGATGCTAATTTCTAATATGCTTAAATTTAATTTCACGAGCCAGAATGACAAGAAGCTATATTTTGCTTCACCGCATTGTAAATGAAAAAAAGCATGTGAAATTCCTGGTCTGCAAGATGAATAAAATGTCCAAGTTTGGAGAGAAAGCTTTTGACTTGAATGCCTTGTCTTCCATGCCTGACCTAGCTCACCAAAACAAAATTAACCTTCCCACCCCCTGCCACTTTCATCTGTAACACTACTTTTTGTTAGTCAAACCACTCATGGGTAAGCAGCCGCTACTAACTTCTTGCTGGACTGTTTATTGGATGAACCGTACCACTAAGCAGAAAGGCGTGGTGGTCTAACAGCCTCCAAGCTGCAATGCAAGTCTTCAGCACAGCACGTCAGTGTTGCATAACAACACTTTTTCCATTTGCACATTAAAAAAAGGTTACCCTTTTTTACACTAATTTTCCCCAAAATTCCCCTATTCCGCTCTCAACAGTGTGGGGCTGACTACTAGAGAACTAAATCCACTGGAGGGAGGAGTAGCAGGAAGAATAGTGAGTCATCTCCTCTCCCTGGAACCCAGAGCTGCACCTCCATAATGAACCATCGACTCTTTGTGTTCCATTTGGGAGCTAATCACCATTAGAAATACTGTTGCCAGAGTAACTGCTCTGACAGAGCTGTCTTTCCCTGGTTCAAAGGGCTGTTCATCACACGTCAACTTCTTGTGCAGTGCAAGGTTGCTTTGGCGGGGGCAGCCGGGTCTCTAAAATCTCATTAGCACAGCTTAATTCAAGTAAAAAACAAGAAAGGCAGAGACCTGGAGGGAAAATACTCCTTACAAGTTCAAGACACAAGGTAAGACTGTCTCATCTAGCTCCACATCTATGGAAATAGAAAATACCTCTGCATTGCACAATAGATGCGTTTAGGGAAACCTCATCTAGCTCGATGTCCGATCTCTCCTTGGTTTTAAGACAGGTCCTGGAAAATGTCCAGAGTATCAACAATCTGATCACTGCTCTCTTCCCCAAAAGACAGCAAATAGAGTTACCGGTGCACCCTTTACAGTGCTGTTTGCCAAGGAATGCTTGAAATAGTAAAAGAGAAGACTCCAGGCACATAATGCCTCTAACATCTGGCAATATTTCTCATCAGTGCAAGAGTATTACTTATTTAGGAGATGCAAACAGTCTTCTTGAATTATCACTAATTTAAATCAAAATTGGTTTCTCATAAAAATGTGTATAAGGTCATTTATCTCTGCTGCGCGTCCAAGTATGAGTAAACACCAGGTTCAGTTAAAACCTGCCACTCTGTGCAAAAGATGAGAATGCAAGAATTGTGCACTAAATTTTCTTCCACTTATTGACAGACAGAAAATAGCTCTCAGCTGAAGTCAAAATGCTCATGGCTGCCTGAAAAACAACAGAAGGGACAAATACTCGTGAATACCTATTTTAACTGCAAGGTTAACATTCTGTGTTTTTTGTAGGCAAGATGCTTGCTAAGATCACAATTTATAAGGAAGGCTGAGCAATACATGCGCTATACTGCATCTTTGAAAATACCATGCTCTCACTGTATAGTCAAAGGCCATAGTGACATTTTTAAGTGTGATAAAATTAACATTTCATCAAAGTCTTACATAAGAAATCTGATTGTTTAGGTCAAAATATCTGCTTAGTGGCTAAAATTGCAAGGAAGGGAAAGAGCTTCATAAACATCACAAAATGTGTCACCCTTCATTGTGAGACACCAGGCATAAGGAAGGCTGTGACCCTGCACTACTTGCCAACATGCTTGTCACCTGCTCCCTCCCCAGATGGGTATCTGGTTTTGTTGGAAGATGCATCATCCTGAGGTTGCAGTTCTTCAGGCATACCCCAGCACTCAGAGTCTGCACGTTCTGCTAGAGGGGCCTTTACGAGCTGCTCTGAACAGTGTGCAGGAGAGAAGACACTCTTTCCGTGTCTGACACTTCAAACTTGTCACTGCCTCATTAATGTTGATAAACTAACACTTCATGGACTAATCCTTGCTTTTAAGAAGTATTTTACAGTATCAGTAATGGTCACCAGACTTTATTGATGCAATTCCTATAGAGCAGAGAAACTGACAGAGCAGAAAACATCCCAATTAGCATTTCCAGCCAACAATATGATTATCAGGGCACAAATGCCTTAACTAATACATGTATAAGTCCTGTTCCCTAAAAAATCCCAGTAACCTCAATAGGGCCTGGCAGGGAGATAGGGAGGGAAAAATGGAAAAAGAATAACTAGTATAAATGATACATCAACAAAATCATGTATCATCAGATGAACACAAATAATTTGCTTTTGCTCCTAAGCCCTGATGATTACTTCTTTCATGTGAAAAGCCCTGCCTAAGGAAAACACATTGTGAGAAGTTAAGATATATAGCAGCTTATATTTTTATGGCAGCTGCATTTTAGCTTAATATTCCATATTTACAATAAATAGTTTTTCAATAAAAACAAATTTAATCCACAATTACATATTACAGCAACAAATGTTTTTGAATGGGAAACATTAACATAAGTATCCACTGTTAAAGCCATTTTCCCTATTTTAAATTTAATCCTTTTTTTAGGCTAAACAACTTTTATATTTCTCTCTTTAAAAGGGGAGCTTGCATATCACATGCCACCTCTAATACAGAAATAAGTACTAGACTCCTATAGTATTTGGGCTTTGATGTAGCAATTTCTCAAGCTACTTTCTAGGGGATAAAAAAAAGTCAGTATGTATTTGCATGTGTATTAAATGTATTGCAAATAAAAAACTGATGTTATCAACAACTAGACTTCAAAAATAAAAAAAAAAAACACAAATGTTTTAAGGGGAACTTCTTGCAGACTGCCTCACTGTTCCAGGGCAGGAGAAGATTCAGGTGTCTGCACACAGCAATTGCAGCACTGCTCTGTACCATGACAAACATACACCTCTGTCCTTTTAAGGGGGACATCTCTGCCAATGGACCTCTCCTTTAATGGCAGTATACTAAAAAAACCCAAACAAAACAACCCTAAATCTCATCCTCAGAATTCTTACCTGTTTCAGTTCTTTCTAACAATGATAAATCTGCTCCATGTAACATTAGCAGTAAATTTAACATGGTATTATTGTGTGCAAGCATGTGTGTATATCCATCTATATATGTGAAAAATAGCATATATAAAGCATATAAAGCCAAGCAAAGCAAAATGCGCAAAATCAGTAAATATTGTAGTATGCAGCTGCATAAAAGTGCCACTTGTAGCAGGAAAATCAGCTTATTTAACTCAGGTCTTTTCAGGGTTCCAGTTTAAACTATGATGCAACAATCAGCCGGTATAAGCACAGCTGAAGGACAATATACAGCCAGAAATTTCTTCAGTGATTCTTCCCAATAGGAACAGTGTGCAGTAAAGTTGTGTGTGTAGAGATGAGTTACAATTCTGCTCTGAACACAAAACTGCTTAGTGCTCTAACGGGCCATGGTGGTACTTGCCAGGATAACCTCAGTTTCACTGTAATGTGTGACCAACAAGGGTAGGAGAATGAAGTGTGCAGGTACTCACCTCCGATCCTGCACAGCAAGAGAAGAGTCTAACTATCTGACAAAAAAAAATAATAGTACCTATGTTGCAAGCCACCAAAAACACCATTTTCACTGAACAAATGTTTAGTTAACAAATCTTTACTTCTTGAAACCAATTTGATTTCCTACATGCATGATAACTGCGTTTTTACTACTTGACTAAAACACATTTTTCCTTTGAAGCATTGAGTATTCATGGCTTTTATTCTCCTACAATTTCCCTGCACTTCTCAAGCACCTATGAACAACCTAGAAAGAAAAGTGTCTCAACACAGCCTTCAGGTTACCAAGGAAGCAAGGTATTTCACATGAGACATGTCTCTTCCATGATGAGACCAAGGTAAGCAAGTTGATGCTTAAACTACTGTAACACGTTTTAAGTGCTGTTACTCTATTTCTGCTTTGTGAAACTACTTGTTTTTGCAGATTCAAAGCCTCAAAAATCAAAAAGAGGATTTCAATCAAGATGAACTACAGGAAACACGGTATTAAACACAGACAATACCAAAGCAAATGCAACAATGTCAGCCAGCAAGTCAAAAGGTAAGATGCTATTAGAACAGCTAACTAAAAACAAAAGCATCTCCATGGTTTGCCATCACAGAAAGATAAGCAGCAAAGCATTCCTGCCTTCCCTTCCCAAACACGTATCACAGAGCTGCCTCATCAAGTAGGCCAGCTAAACTACTGGCAAAAGTCTCTGGAAATTAGGGAAAGGAAATGAAGTAACTCAAAAGAACGAACTCCCCAACATTCTCTCATTCCTCACTACTTTGGCAAATGAGTTCCCAACTTCAACCCTCCCAGTGTTCGACAAGTATCTGCAGAGCTGACTGGAGGCATGAGACACTTATTTCCACCTCACCCTAACTATTTCTGCCGAGCTGGCCTCCCACACAGTAAGTTCTGCAGACAGGGAGAGGTCTTAGAAGCATCAAATTTTACAAGGTAGATGCATAAATGTTACTTCAGCTCATACAGAACCTGGAGCTGGAGCCCCTTGCTGCCAGGATAATTTTTTTTAGTCCTGCCAGAAACTCCTGCTCACGCCCCCACGTCTGACCTCTCTATCTTTGTGGATGCACGTTCTGCACTCCCCACAGTAGCTCTACAAAATGATCTTCTACAAGAGTCCTTTCTGCTCACTTGCACTCATTCTTTCCCCCCCAAAAATGCATCCAGGCATTACTGCCAATAACAGCGTAACTTCTCCCTGCAACCTGTACCTATATTCTCAGGACATCAAAGAAATGGAGGTTCCAGGGCTTTATCTCTGGAGACACTGTAACTCTCCATTTCCCTCACTTCTCATATTGGTAAATACTGAATTTCTGCTTCACTCTTGGAATCAAAGTAACACTGGAGACTGCTTCCTAAAACCTGTTAAAAGATGTGTTCACTCAGTAATACTAAACAAACTGACTAAGTTAGAGAGGAGCTACCACTCCTACACTACAGAAGTAAAATTACGCAAATAAATTAATCTTTTAGAAAGGGTTGATATATTGTATGTCTGTTGTCATGAGTTTCTAAGCAGTGAAGCAGTAAACTCCTTCACTAGCTGTGAACAAATAGACTGCCTTCCCTGATTACATTTGGTCTTCCTTGTGATATCTATTTTCATACAAAGCTAAAAGGTAGACACAGGTTTATTTAAGATTACTCCAGTGAGAGCTTCAAATTTGCTGCCAAAATAGAGAGACAAGTTTTAATATAGGATCCAATTATTACCTGAATTCTCTTTATCTCATTATATTAAAACAAATTTATCTTTATTTATGTCTCCATTAATGTCTAGGGCTGTTAATTTGCTGAAATTAAACTATTGTGTGATTGCTGCTATTACTTGAGGGATTTAAATGCTGACAGTAATAAAAGGTTATCTTCAGGATGGAACGATTTTAATTTTGGAATGAAAAAAACCTGTCAGTACACAGCTATGAACCTAGAAATGCACCTCCTGCAAGACATAAAAAAAGCAGGACAAGCAATGGTATATACTTTGCTTATATGTATTAGCCTTCACCTTCTGTAACATGGGTTGCTAAAAACTTCAAGCTATACACAACCATTTGATATATGCATTTATATTGTTTTGGGAATGATGGGCTAATATGCTGGTCAGCAGCAAATCTACTTCTAGCCAAGCAGGCTCTTCAAAGCAAGCTCAAGCTCACGCTGGGTATAGTTAGCCAACAGAAGAAATATATACACTGAACATTAACATACATTATGAAGAAGAGTTGGTAGCTTTATTATCATTTTATTATATTTTTACACAGGTTTCTAAAAAAAAAAAAAAGCTTAAAAGTTGCATCTTATTATGAAAATACACAATTCTTTCACTTTATCAAAACAATTTGATAGTTCCTCCCGTGCAGACAGTTTCTAAAAACAGTAAGGTTATTTCATAATACAAGTAAACAGGAAAAGTATGTACCAACACAAGAATTTTATACTGAAAATACTGTTTCACTATCACCACAATTAATAGTAGAGTCCAGCTACAGTGGGCTAGTTCAGTGTTAATACTTCTAAAGCATTCTAATGCAATTTTCCTGAAAATAATTTTAAAACCACACTTTAATGGTATTTTTTGTGATGCTTTCACTGAAATACACATTTCAGCTCTGGTACTCAGAAATAACAACCGCTCTTGTTTTACCAGATACGACAATACAGTTATAAATAAGACTCGGTATTAAATATCTCTAATCAATGCCAATATATATTTTTCCCCTCCACAGGTAACTATGATTAACACTGCATATCATATATTTCCAACTTAGATGCAAATCACAGTCTCCCAAGATTAGGGTAAGCAAATATGCCAATAAATCCGTTAGACAATCTAGAAAGCATCTGGCATCTACAGAAATTATAAAATATAAACCTATGTTTTCTTTACAACTCAAACTGTGTTGCACGTAGAAGAATAAGGCTTAAGGATTTAAGGCAAACACTATGTCAGACGCATGGGTAAAGACTTTTGCACATGGATTTACCTAACCATTATATCATGAAAGCTCTGCTGTCTTTCTACTACAGTGGGATCAAGTAATAAAACCTGTTATTTTCCACACATAGGTGTAATTTTAAATACAAAGGTTAAAAAAAGTTGAAACAAGAAAAAGACAAATAAAAACAGCACAATCAAATACAATGATGACAAATTGATGTTTCATAAAATGCCCATAAATAAAACAATTGGGTTTTTAACCATCCTTTAAGAATAACATTTCACGTTTATATTTTGAAGCAAACTCATGGAAAGGCTATTTTGCAGGGCATGGTATTGAATTATAGCTTTCATCAACAGTATTTTATACTTTCTAAAGATTTAGGCAAATCCAGCGAGCTCCCTAATAGTGCACAAAATGGAACAAAATTACACAAAATGAAAGCAAGCTTCTGGTTACATTAGTGGGAATCAGACATATCTACACATCTTTATAGAAAGAAATAAGCTTAGTCCCAATTTACTAAATCCAACTCAATTTGTGAGAGAATTTATTAAGTTATCTGTGAAATAAAGGTTTTGTTACAAAATAAGGCTCTCCATCAGAACAATCAATGATTTTGTTTTCTTAAACTGCCAAAATGATTTAAAATAGTTTCCTAAAAATCCAAAGCCTCTGAATCTAGAGGTGCAGCCGCGCCTTGACATCACAGACCTATGTGCATACACAGCACACCTCGTCCCAAAACAAGGGCTGCATCACCAGTGTAGCAGAGTGAAAAATTTGTGAATAGAAATTATATATCTTCAAGTTCTGAAGTATTGCAGCAGTATTAGAACTAGCTTATTTGTAAGCCAGGCAAGCCTCCTTTACAGAGGATGGAAAGCTGAAAAGCACCCATTGGAAAAACGGGTGACCCAATTAACTGTTTTCTCTCTCTCAAGATGGTCCACTGACTTATGATGTGAACACCCTTTCCATCCAGAACTGGCAGAAAGTGGACAGATACTAATCTCTGAAGCTGTAAGACAAATACGATTCAGATGGGAAATGAAATAAAAACCAGAATGCGGTTTAAGGTCACTCCAAACACAAGCTACACTTGTCCATCTTTCTCATGCTTTGCTAGTGGTTCTTGTGGAAAACTAACTAATTTTACTTAGAATTTAAATATCAGCTTCACTTATGCTCCATTATATCTAGATATATACTGTTTAACCAACGGATACTCAAGACTCTGCACTGGTATTCTGTGGTAATTTTTTAACACTACAAAATCCACTTTCAGCCAGTATGACTTTGAAATAACCTATAGAGGTGGCTCTGCCATTAAAATGTTGTTTCTCTTTTTGTTTCCATGCTTTTAGTATCAAACGTCACATGGGCAGAGAAGCTGTAATGCATACGTTAAATTAAACCCAACATTTTGACTCCTAAATTGAATTGATATTTTTAACCCTGCTTTCCAACAGTATCACACTTTCCCTATCGCCATGTGATGCAAGGCTGATGATACCGCTTTAAACTCCAGCTTGATTAATAAAACCATGTAATTGATGGCACAGTTCAGTTCAGTAGTGGTGGATTAAAATTAACAGTGAGCTAATGTGTCTCCTAGCACACCTGGTAGACACAATGAAATGGCAGGCCAAATAATACAAGGCAGGTGAATACACGTACAGGAGTCATACCTGCCTTGAAATTCAAAGTAAAAAAAATAATTTAAAAACACTCAAACTTCACTACTACAACACTGACACAGCTACACGCAAAGGTGACAATCTCATATATAAAACTGAGTTTCAGTATAAGAACATATACACTGTGCAAAGCAAACCCAACAGTAATGCTACAGAAATTGCCGAAAGATGCACAAATACATTGCTGCTTCTGGAGCCTAAGTACATTGCTCACCATCAAAATCGAGAAATACAGCAGTGTTGTTTTACTTTAAAGAAATAAATTCCTTGAAACAAATGACATGGGATCTAAATAAGATTAAATAAAACATTTCAGTTGATGAGCTCATTGTCCACTAAATCATCAAAATCCACCTCTCACTAATTCTCATCAAAAGAATTGTTAAGCTTATTGTTACCAGGAACACTACTTCACTCACAGGTGAAATAAATTCCATTCCAAAAAACGATCTCCACAAATCCAATAGCAGATATGAAGTTATCTACTCTATTACTAAACGCTAAATGCTTTATTTGTTTTCCTGGCTTTTATGCACACTCAGCTGTCACAGAAGCAGTAACATGCCAGAGCCGCAGCATCATACAGCATTAAACATAAATCTCACAAAACATAAGCCCCCCCTTTGCACTTTAATCATTTGCTAACAGTTACAATAAGATTGTATTAAAAATTTAAACTGCCCTACTTAATGCAATTTACCTTTAAAGGTCCATTTCCAGAGAATGAATTCCAATGATGTAAATGTCGAACACTTGATCAGATTTATTGCACTGAAGAATATTTCTCTTGATACAGATCTGATGAGTGAAGGCTAATGGCTTTAGTTTTATTACTTTTTAAGCACTTAATGGGAAAATTTAGACATTTTCACAAGACTAAGCTCCAGCAAGAATGGTACGTTTACAGAATGACGGCACAGAAAAAAGCTGCATGATCTCTTTAGAGATGGTTGGTTCAATGGTGTTATTAATAGGAGAGTAATGTAAAGTATTTATCCAGATAATCTATCACACAATAGTTAGGTCTCAGCTAAATAGTTAGCCTCTCTGCTAAACAGGGACAGGAAAGACAGGCCAAAACTGCTGACTACAGGAATGTTGCCATACTGATTTGGGGCCAAAATGCACAAATTTGTCAGAAGACAACTGAAGTCACACCGAGATTATAAAACAAGGAGCTAAGCAGTACTGCTATAGGTACAAATTAGTCAGCTCCTACAGGTTATTACAGAATACACACTAGTTACCTAAGCACTAGCAAAATACAAAAAAAACCCTACTAGCCTCCTCCAACCAACCATGTTTTTCATAAACATGAAAAGTACTATCAAGCAATAGTTTTGCTTGTCCAATAAAATTTTATTTTTTTAACTGAAAGACAGCTGAGAGTCTTCAGGTTTCAATTAATGTCTAGATACTTATCCAATCAATCATCAAGTGCTATAAATTTCCTATATTTCTCATTAGTTACACTATTGCACAGCTTAAATCTAAACATACCTTTCCGTGAGACTGTAAATTATGATGCATAAGACACAAGCAACTGTATCAGCCATCAGAAAATACATAAATGATGAGAGCAAGTCAATTGTATGTATGCTAAACTGAAGCTGATTTACTCCACAATTATTTTTTTTTATAAAAAAGTATCACAAACAGAAGCACCACTAACACTACATCTCTTGGAGCTTGCATATATGACTCGAAATCAGTAATGACCTGTCTTTATTAATATTAACAAGGTTTAGCACAAAATCCAATCTTCTATGGAAAAGATATTTCCTTCAGCATCTGCCAGTAACGTACTTTTATTAATTGCAGATACACAAAGGTTTGGTTTTCTTCAAAGCTCTAAAGTTAAAACTGGTTTTGTGACTCTGTCCTGGTTTGAAACAAAAACCAAAGCAACAAACCAAAGGAAACTAAACAACAACAAATGGAGCCAAAGCACACCCACTTGGCTACTTCACATTAGTTACCAATTATCAGCAGATACTGAAATTAAGTCAGATGTGCTGACTGCCAGGGCACCCATCAACAAACCACTCCCCACCCAGGGGATAGGTGTGCTCCACTAAAACACAAATTCTAGGCAGTTCAAATGAGCATGGAAACACTATTCCTGGCAAAATTTCTGTACCACACTTGAAATTTTAATTACCTCTTCCTTACATATTCTCCACATTTTAAAATCTAATACTGGTGGAGGCCAGCTTATTCAGCTTACTGATATGACGTTTGCAGTCCTACAAGCACATATATACAACTCAACTGAAGAAACAAAAGAGCTTGATGTAAGTGAACATCATTGATTTACAAAAATATACCTTAAAGATTGCACTAACCCAAGAATCTAGGCATTGTTAAAGTAACCGTATGAACAGCACAACAAGCTTCTGCATCTGTCATGTTCAAGGGATATTTTTATCCTCAGCAAAGGATTTGGGACATCCAGATGGCAAGAACTATCCCTAGCCCACTACTGCACCCAGGTAAGGTATACATCCTGTAACAAGCATCTCAAAACACCCCACTTTAGTGGGCCTGGCCATCCACCAAAAGTCTTTATGACTGCCAGTAAATAAAGTTATCTGTAAAGCAACTCATTGTTTAAGACTGGTCAACAACTTGTGTTCACTAAGTGTTTACTGTTGACAAAAATCACAATGCAAGATTACAAGAGACAAAAGTTCCACTTTTAATGGTGACAAGCTTCTTTCTGCAACACCAGGAATTTTACCACTGCAAGCAAGCTCATCAGATCAAAATTCCATTTTAAACTTAAAACCTAGGCAACTTGTTTAAGGATTCTCTTATAGAGAATGAAGAAAACCCACTTATTTTAAACTCGGTATTCCAGACTTTTTCTGGCACAGGAATTCAGAAGACCAATGCCAATACTTATTCTGTCTTACTACTACGCCACCCCCATGCATTCAATGCAGGCTTTTAAACTCTGAATACACAAGTGCTAATCACAGAGAAGCAAAGAGTTTCAATACGATTTGCATATGCATAAGGATTTGTTGAAAGGGAACGATTTGCAATGCATTTCAGAAATCACTTTTGAAGAGCAATCTATGCTAATAATAAACTTTGATATTTAAAATGTGTTTGTTACACAACAGAGAACCTTACAAAAGGATTATGTTTATTACACCAGTTGTAAATGTTTGATCTCTCAGTCAAAAGCATCCCTTTATTACAAGAGGAAAAAGCAAGCTATTCTCTTTAATAAGTTTAATATACTGCAAACACACCCAGGAACAGAAAAAAGTACAGAAACTAAGAGATGTCAGTGTAAAAATCAGAATGTTTACGAGAGTTTTTCGTTTTACAATTGAGATGAAAGAGCTTCAGTATGCTGTATGCCAGATATATGAAATATGCCAAATACCTAAGAGCAAGTGCAACAATTACTCTCTGGAACCTTAAGGGATGGCAAGAAATACCATGGCACGATGCACCACCAACAGAACTGTGCATGCCAAGGCTCTCCCAAAGTGAAGTCAAATTTTCTCACAAGGCTCTCAAAGCTTGGTGTCGTCTCCTGCCTTTGTTCTGATAGCCTCTACTTTATAACCTGAGCACAGAGTTTTGTTTCCAGGTGTCCCAAAACACTGGTGATGCTCTGAGCAGGCTGGTGTTATTCTCATTGTGTTATTCCGTTTTATAGCAAGGGACAAGGGAAATTTTCCTTTGCATCTGTCTGAAGAGAAGACAGCTTACATGTTAGCTCTTATTCTTTAAGCCAGCAAAGTCATGTTGTGCTAAAAAAAATTTAAGTTAAATCCACAAAAAGCAGGTAAAACCAATGACCATGGGACAACATATTAGGTGTAACTAAAGAAATCAAGCTTTAGACATTTTGTGCGGCCCACTGTATTTGAGAACTTGTTGTAGAAACTGCACAGAACACATACAGTAAGGTAGCAGTTGAGATCTTAACAACTTCTAAAATATGTCAATAAAAAAGCAAGGAAAAAAAATCAGATTAAGCAATCGTGATAATAAAGAGCAGTAGAAGCAGCATTGAGCACTATACCACAAAATGCAGCATATCAGCCACAGTTTAGACATGCCTCTTGGAAGTAAAACAGATGCAAGTAAGAAAAGGGTTACTGCTGTAATAAAGAAAATGTAAACGGGCACTTTAAGAAGCTCATGCCCTGCTGAAGCCCTTTTTGGGCCTTATCTAACCTTGTGGTCAGCTCTGCCAACCTCCATTACAGCATCATTAGCAACTGCAAAAGCAGGGCTGAAGAATCATCTTGCTGCGATTCTTCAGCACTACTGAAGTAGTGCTTCATGCAC